>VZTR01010722.1:0-160435 GCA_013400775.1 Chaetops frenatus | reverse complement strand
AAAAAAAAAAAAAAGAATAATTGACAACTTTGCAGCCTCCAAATTAAGATAAAAGAAGAACGGAAACTGAATATGGTAGGAAAACAACAACCCAGAAGGACATAAGTGGAAAAATGCTGCACTGAACAACATTTTCCCTTTTAGTTTAAACAGGATTTTCTTTTTAGCCTCTTCTGGGGACTTCTTCTGGGTATAATTCTCTCCAATAGCCCTGCTAGTGATGTTGTGTTTTTACCGTAATTTGTTAGTCAAGCATGAACCAGGACCTCTGCGGGTTCCCATTCCCAGCCTTTTTGAAGGCTAAATAGTTCCATTCTCTACACTCATCTGCTGCCACAGGAGAAGAAAAGAAAAAAATGTAGGAAATTTGGATCCGTCTAAGCCTGGCTGGGAAATTATGCCTTGGGTGATGAAGCCGGACTGTGTCATTCCAGCTGACATTTGCATTTAGCATAGTTAGAGTTAAATGCCAATATCTGGCATTGTACACTGCAATTAGCAGTATCATTTGTTCTCATCTGAGCACTTCGAGGGGTTTTTTGTTATGTTTTTGTGAACAACTTGTTGGGATGCATTTTTACTGCAAATTTTATAGAAAAAAAATGTCTATGTAAAAATGGCTTTCTGTCGTTGCTGTTGTTCTTCCGATAGCTTTAAGCCACAATGCACAAAAGACAGATGCTTCTACCAATTCTGTCAAGTTTCCTAAGCACAACACTCTTTCAAAAATGCTTGCAGTGTAGTTAGTAACCTCAAGTCCCACTTAGGCTCTTGTAAATAAGAGCCAAAGTCTTGGTCTTGCTCTGAGCACAGCATGGGCAGCCTTGGGAAGTCTGGGTGAGCTCTGGGTGGATGCTGTCTGCCTGCCTGGAGCTTGCTGCAGAATCCAGTCCAAATTTGCCCTGGAGTCACCAGCCTTGTTCTCCCTTGTGTCACTCAGCTACTCTGAGCTAGAACTAGAACTGGGCCCCATGTTGCTCTGACACCGCTTCGCAGCCTCTGCTCTTGAGCCCCACACAAAAGCCAAGAAAATTCACCAGGACTGCAGCCAGAAAGTCTGCTCTGGACGGCTGTGGGCATTGTACCTGTCTTGAGAGCTCAGTATTTGTGAAATGTTTTGAGTCGTCTGGAGGGTGGGGGCAGGCTAAGTCACAAAGGGTACTTTTGGGGCTGAAGAATACACCCTGGTGGCTTGTAGACACAGCTGCCTCTGAAGATGCTGGGAGCATTTATACACGGAGGATGACAGCAGCCAGGACCAACATGAAATAGCCACAGGAGGACTTTGAAAAAGTTTTAAGTAGGAGACATGGAGGGCTGTTAACACTCAGGGCCAGATCCTGACCCTCCCACTGGGCAGGCACACAGCCCAGGCGGAACTGTGTTGCCTGGCGGGGCTCCATCCCCAGGAACAATAATCACGTCTAAGGATGGCTGGCCTGCCTGGGTGGCAGCGCTGGCGTCCTGGGCTCTGCAGACAGCGCACAGCTGAGAGGTCACCAGGGTTTTGAGGCTGTTCACCACGGGGCAGACATTCACTGATGAATGGCTTCAGAGGGGATGTGGGGGTATTTGGTGGGGTACATGAATATTGAAGGGTCCTGTCTGCCCTGTCTGTGGCTTGGGTTAGTTGGGACACAAACTTTGAGCATAGGGCAGCCCGATGCTGAGCTGGCCTGGGGCTGGTGGGGAGAGGCTCCATCCCAGGTATATCTCAATGGCCCCGATGGTATGGACTGGTTGTCCCTGCATCCCTCTGCTTTCCTTCAAGAGGTGTCTTGGAGGCTTAAGTCTGTCTTAGGGGATCTGAATCCCTGCCTCCCAGACCTTGTCCATACACCCCACAGTCTTCTATGCACATGCCTGATGGGACGTATCCCTAGGAAATTGTTGCAGCCCAGACTCCTGTGTTCATCACTGTCTGCATCTTTGGTCACTTGGCCCTTGCTGAAACGTGTGGCCCCTTCCTCGCACTGCCTTCTCCCCTCTGCTCATGTGCCTTGGCTGGGGGACCCGTGGCTGGGACCCCCCGATGTACCTCCCCAACAAGCCTTTCTCTTCCTCCCTGCTGATCATGCCCACCCCAGCTTCTAGCACACACACTCGCTTGCATAAGAAACACAAACCTAAAATGCAATACATGAATTAAGTTAATTATCCAATTAATTGTAGCTACAACACATCTGCTATTGTTTCATGGGCTCTTCTCAAAATTTAAAACAGATTTAAGGGAGAAAATGGCAAAACAAAATACAAAAAAAGATCTCTCTGCCAGGGCAAATCCTCAGCATGCTATGAACAAATAAGACATCTGTTTAAAGTAAATTGGGGCTGGGGAGGATGGACTGGAGACAATAACAAGAGCGAGAAATAATAATGACAAGGCGAAATCCCAAAGAACTACACTCCCACTTTGAGCCAGAGGCAGCTCTCTTGTTGCTATGCAGGATTCTTCAATAGAGTCTGTGAGCAAGTTAGCTGATCTTCTGAAAGTTAAATTGTAGTAAAACCATCAGAAAAGCCATCAAGCCCTGTCTCTTCGTGGTGTTTGTGATCAGAGGTGGTCGGGATGTAGGGGGGTGGAGTGAGAGGAATTAAATCTATGACTAAACATTTTTCACAGCAACAAAAGGACGGCGATTAAGAGATAAATTAATGCTCTGGCAACGCTTCCTGTTTTGAAGGATGCAGCAGTGAGTAATGAATGGCTGTGTTTGGAGTGAGCCTGAAGAGCCTCTTGCAGAGCGCTCTGCTCAGGCCAAACTGCAATAAAGTGACCCTCCTCGTCTCCAGCTCCTGCAGGAAATGGACTTAAAAAATCTTTGGCAACCTCTGCGCCCCCTTTTTCCCCAGGGTTGTCGTCGATCGTTTGATCTTTCCCTCTTTCTTTCTCTCCCCCGCTTCTAACCTTTTCCAATTCCCCCTCCCTTGGAGTCTGAAGTCTATTTTCGGTGCTCTGCTGTTGAAAGGCTTTGAAAGTTTTGTTTTCAGCAAAATATTTCCTTGAGAGCTCCCGCCCTGTTCCCTGCCCCACACTGTGGGCTTGCAGGTTATGTTTAATGCCCCCTGGAGCGAGTCACGGGGCCCCTCTGCAGCCTGGTGCAGACCACAAGTGATAATATATGCTCCTGCTTATTTCCAGGAGAAACTCTGAGAGGTGGCTGTGCCTTCAGGCTTGCATGGGGCGCCCGTGACATCTCTGGGTCAGTTCCAAGAGTGTGGCTAAGTCCCCTCCATGAAGGGGCAAGGACAGAGTGGGGGGGGAAGAAGGGATGGGAGCCAGCATGTCCAGCTGGGGTGGTAGTTTGTACAAAGGGCAGGTGCCCTTTTCTCCTCCAGCTTTGGTGTGTATGGCAGTGCCTGTGGGAGACGCTGAGAGCAGGGAAGGCCTGGCTGGGACCCCTGTGGTTACCCCTTGTGCTGAAACCCGGGTGGCGTGAGGGCAGCACCTGCCACCAGGGAGCCTGAGTGGGCTGCTGTCCCCGGGTCCCTGGGGGGCACATTGTCAGTGCAGCCGGAGCAGCCAGGCACGAAAGGCTGGTCCCCACATGTCCCTGTCTTTGCTGCAGCGGGAAAAGGCCGCCCGGCCCGTACCGCCACCTTCCTCCCCCCGCGGCTGCTCAGGAACACAAAACAATTTCCTTGGGACCAGTGCCCGCTTCCTCCCCGAATGAGCTGTGAACAAGGGTTTCCTTGCTGCCACTGCGTCCCACCCATATCCTCCTGAGCCCACCCTTCCAATCTGACAGCACAAACTCCTGAAGGAAGTGTTGAACCAGAAGTTTAGCTGGGCAGGCTCAACCGGGCTTGCTTGACCATGGCTGGAGCAAAGGGGGAATGGCAACGTCGTTGCGAAACAAAGCAGAGCTTCAGATGAACCAGAGAGCTCGCTTTGACATTGCTGTTTCTCCATGCCAGGGTTTACCGTGCTTCCAGGGGCAGTGTTGGCTGCCTGCTGTGCACCGAGTGAGGGGGTCCTTAGCTTAGTAAAAAGGATGCTAAAGCTTTAATTCTGCCTGATACAGCTTCGCTTGCCAGTACAATGATTTCAACCTGTTTTTTTCTCCAGAAACAGATAATAATTGAAGGTCTTTTGTGTTTGACGCCACAGAGGAAGAAGGTGTTCATTGTACATTGGGTGTAATGGGCTGTGTGGCACAGCAGTTTGCTGTCACTCTCCAGTGCAGCCGAGAGCTTCTGTAGGGCTTCATCAGAAGGAGGGGAGGGATGAGCCCCAATCCCTGCTCTGTGGTCTGGACTCTGCTCTGCAGTACAGTGCAGCTGATCAGTAAATCCATTTAACCTGCTGCTTGAGAATTTGTCCAGGCAGAAAAGAGCTATCCCTGGGTAGCGGATTCTCCAGTGGAACAGGTATTGACCATTCCTTCCTGCTGGATGCAATCTGGATATGCACTGACACTGCTCTGCTCTGTGCCGCAGGAGGATTAAAAGCAAAGTGCTGAAACTCAGACAGCCCCGCACAGAGCCACAGGCACTCACACCCACATCCCCACAGTTTCCTTGGCTGTCCTGTCTTGAAGGGATCCAGCTACTCCAGTGGCAATAGAGATAGATGTGCAGATACCCCTTGCTCCACGATGTAGAGAATGGAAGAAGAGGCAGGAGAAACTGGGAAAACACAGGCTGACACTGTTCTCAGGCTGTAGAGCTCAGAGGCAGGGCTGCCGGCCTGCCAGCTCCCTTCTGAAGCTACCTGGATGCCTAGCCAAGCTTAGTTACATCATGTCAAAGCAGTTTTCATGAGTAAGGACAGTAGAAATGGTCCTGAGCCCAGAGCCTTGAGTTCCTCATGCAGACCAAGTCCCAGCAGCACAGAGCTAAATTGCTTCTCCACTCCCACCCTCTGATGGGGCACCCTTTGGTTGTGGCTGGCAAGTGCAATAAAAATTAGGAGCTTAGAGGAAATAGCTTTTTTTTTTTCCCCTCCTTTCTTTGTTTTTTCAGCTGTAGCAAGCTGGGCACCCCTTTCCTTTTCTGAGAGGTGTTACAGGGGCTATATTAAACTTTCAAAACCACCTCCCATTAGCACCACCTTCCTGACAACAGGGTGTGGTGGGGGCTTGTTTGTGTGGCCCTGCAGGAAGGGGTGCAGGGACACCTCACAGTTGCCCCTGTGCCAGCACCCCAGGCAGGAACTGATCAGCTCCTGCAGGGTCAGGCTGTGCCCGGGGTGACTCTTGCTCCACACCGAGAGAGAAGGAATGCTGCCCCCACTACCTGGCTGCAGAATTGGGAAAGGAAAAAAACATGTTCCCCCCTTTAGAGACCAGAGACATTTCGAGTGATTTGTGTTTTCAGTTCAGTGTGCAGATAGAGGGAGGTGGATATTTTAGGGAGCAAATGGTAATGATTAAAGTCTTAAGTAGTCATTTTGTCATAATAGACTGAATTTGTATGCTTCAGAAAAATAGTCTTTTCCTCTCAGTTGATGATAGGTTTCCTTGAATTGCCATAATTATTCATCTTTTTATGAATGCATATCAGACAATGACATGTGATTAAATCTCCGCCCAGGGCTTCCTTTCTGAAGATCATAGAGATACATAGAAATCGCTCTCTGCTCTCTGAAAGGTTGTTAATTCCTGTCCCAGGCTGCTGTATATAAATATCATTCAGCATATGCATGCATATAGAATTCCACAACCTATAAGTGGTCACATACATGACTATGAAAGTAATAAATTTCAATTCAGTCCCACTGGTGTTGCAGTCTGTTATCTTAGAGAATATCGTGTGCTATGCCACAAATTACAGCCAAAGACTAACATCTTTGGAGAGAGTTTGTGATTTTCAAAAAAAATTAAACTTAGTCTTCCTACAAAAGAGCTAACAAAAACTATTTTAATTGTTTCTCTTGAAAATTATGGTTAGGAATTGGGGTAGAATTGTTTGGTTTTCCATGGAAGGTAACAAAGCAAGAAATTTAGTGATGCTGGGGGGATTTAGTTTGAGGAATATTGTCTTGAGAGGGTGTAAAGGACACCTTTTTTATCCTCTCAACACTGGTTACAGCCATAGCTTGAATGCAGCCACATCTTATCACACATCTCTGTAGGCAAGGAAAGCTGGTACAGAGTCCATGGCACCAGCACAGCATGCAGTGCCGGAGGAAGGTTTAACTGGAGGTTTTCCTGCCCATGAATGCTGCGAAGGCCAGCAGACACAGCTTTCCCAGCTGCACAGTGATGGGGCAAGATGATGGGGCACCTTGGCAGTGCTGCTTGCCTGGGGAGACCACTGCAGGCTTTGACATACTGCAGGCTTTGACATACTGCAGGCTGCTGGAGGTACATTTTTTGCTACGTTACAGTAAAATAAGAAATGAGGCCAGCCCTGGTTTAGGTCCATAATGAGGTAGAAACATCTAGGTCTTACAGTGCTGCAGGTCTCCTAGTTCTGCAGGTGGCAGATGAAGATGTTTCCCTCAGTCAGCCCTGGGGTACAAAGTGAATGACAGGGTGTCAGAGCAAAAGGGATTCTCATAATTCCCTGCCAGTCTGTGCTTTCTTCCTGAGAGGAGCATGGATGCATTTGCAATCATCTGAGGAGACAGTGCTGAACCATTAACCACTTGTGAGAACCTTGTGTGCAGTCAAATGATGGTTCCACCACACTGATGGCAGTTTTTGGGAGGCCAGAAAGCAGCCCAGGCCTAGCAGCGCCAGTGGTGGGTCCATAATTCTGCCCCTCCCCAAGCACAACAATGCCATGTTGTCAATATGTGATCATTCAACATCAACAGTCTCCCTTCTCTCTGCCCTTCATCTTCCCCAGTATTGTAAAGTAAATGCCAGAATGTACAACTCCAGTTTGAGATTAAATGCCACCCTCATTGCAAATGAGAAAGATCAGCTTTTTTCATTGGAAATATTCAGAGAAAAGTATTCTTGTTTGTTTTCTGTTCTTGCTAATATTTTAGCCACCAATCCTTCTTTCTGTTTTCTATTCATTGCAAATTGTCCAGCAAAAGAATAAAGGTTAATGTCTGCCATCTATTCTATTCATATATGGAGATCTTTAGACTTGAAAAGACCAGAAAGATTTGAGTTTGCCCTGTGCGTATCAGAGAGCTCGAAATAAGTTCCTGCTGAATGTCAAAACCATGTTAGCTTGGCATAACGGACTTCTTACCTCAGATACACCGTCTGTGGTTGGCTCAGAGTGTCTGCCTATTCCTGTACTAAGGAAGACCTAAATCATCCCACAATCTTCTTATAAAATGCAAGGGGTACTTCAGCCCCACACAGTGCTTTTCATACTACAGCCATGTGATTAGGTCTCTTGTTTAGGGGAAGGAACTGGATTCTAACTATTGGAGGGTGACTTTAAAGTCACTAGTACAATTGGATGGAAGTCAGTAGATTTTTATTTAATTGTGGGAACTTCTTGGCATGAGTTTCTGAGTAAATATAGCCGTGACCTACTCGAGATTAATGTTTTGTGATGAATTTATTGGTATTTGAAAAAATAAATTGTCCTCAGAGCCTTTCCATCTCTCCCTGAGCTGAGATTCCCAAGCAAGGTGGTCGTTGTCTACCTGTAATCTGCTCCCAGTGGGGCTTGGTCAGAACTTCAGGGCAATTCAGACAGGATGGCTTTGCCATGTGTAGACAGAAAATTCTGCTGTGAGGAATGTGCACAAGGAAATGTCATATCAAATGAAGGAGTGTCTTTAGGGCTGGATGCTGGATTAAGAGGATGGCTTTGGAGGTTGGGACCTTAAGTTTGCCCTAGGCTTGTCTTAGGTACCAGCATCTGCCAAGTGATCTGTCCTTGGAGGCTGGATGTGTTTGGGCATTTGGCCCTTAGAACTGCTCAGTATTTTTGGCCTGTGATTAGCCAGCCAATCCATATGGCAACATTACTGCTTCCTGGATGGATGCCAAAGCTTGATACATGTAGAAATGATGAGTAAATCAAGACCATCTCTCTGGAGCACGACATACGTCACACAGCCCAGGGCCAAAACAGGAGCAAACTGGTAAAGCAGGGTAGAGAAATGACGAGGGATTGACAGAAAATGTGACGTAATTGCTCAAAAAACTAAGGGATGGCAATAAGAAAAGAAATGCCTAAGAAGAAAAAGCTTGTTCCAAGACCTTTCCTTGCTTCCAGAATGGAATGTCACAAAGAAGTATTTAAAGCTCTGAGAATGTGACTAGTTGGTTTTCTTTGTTACTGCTTTTTGCCAAGAGGAAACTAAGAGTCTAATCCACTCCTCCCTGGCATGCCCTTGAATCATTACTCAAGAACAACCCTGGTAAAATAACTGGGATCATATTAGTGAAAAATTGATTTAAGACTATCTTTTAATAGCCTGAGCAAACACACTGGCCTTCACAAACCACTGAAGGGCTGTGGAGCCTGTCCTTAAGAGATTTCCAGATTAGTTCTGTGGAGACATCTGTGCCTTTCCAGGATGCTTATTTGTATCAGACCCCTCCACCAAATCTTTAATATGTAACCATGTGTATTTGACTTTAAAGTCAATCAGCTGAAGTTCTGGTGTCAGTCTATGTCTAGAAGCCTGTACTGCTGTGGATGCCAACATCTGACATCTAGTGATGAAGACAGTTGGAGAGATCATCAGAGCCCTGTGTTGCAGCTTCAGGAAAATCCATATGCAAGGGGGGAAGAATTCTGGAGGGACAGACTGGAACAATTGTAAATATTTTGCTTTTAGAAGACGAAGATTGTCTTTTTCAAATGGAGACAGCTGGTGGGTACATGAGAGTTGTGTAGTGACAGCAGCATTTTCTTGGATCATTCTCAATTGAATTACACAAGTCTCTCTGTTCACTTCAGGAGCATCACCACTGGAACTGTGTTCCAGAGCTTGCTAGGACCCACTGAGAAAAGTTCTTTGAAATCCTTGCAGTTTCATCCTATGATAGCTATAATGAGCCACTGGCTTCTCCTGGGTTACATACACATCAGTATGGGAAATTCCCAAAAGTTTCTGAACAGAGCACTCACTGGTGGCGTGTCAGAGTAGCTTTGTTAGCCAGATGTGAATTCTTTGCACAGTTTGCAGAGTTTTCAAATGTTTCACTCTTTAATTAAATAGGTGCAGACTTAATTAAGTAGATATAAACATGTTTGAGATCAGCTACCTACAGATCTGTCCAACCACTTACCAGAACTTTCCTATAAGATAAATCTTCATCACAAATGCCACTCAGTTAAATATTTGTGCAGAAATCAGGAGAGGGAGAGTCCCAATAATTTCTTGTGGAGCTCCTCTCTTGCTTTCCCTTATTGTTCTTGTCCTTACAGAATTCAATTATATTCCTCTCATTTAAAAAGGTAAACTATGTTTTTCAATGGTTTTAAATGTTTCTGGTAACATTTTATTTGAGGAATGGGAAGGGAGGGGAAAAGCTGGAACAGGAGCGTAGAGGGAAGGGCTGAAGATCTGCATGATTTATGACAAGGAAGCAGTTTTTCCAAGGAAGAGCACAGGGCAGGAGCTGAAGGACAGCCAAAGAGGCCTTTGGAGGACTTCTGCATTACTGTGAGCCTGCAGTTCACTCAGTGCCTTTCGATGCAAGTTGTTTCCACTCCTCAGCAGCAAACCAGTGAAGCTACTGTGCATTCACATAGCTTTAGTTGCAGAAGTGTAGCTTGCACATGGTTGCCCATCTGAGCTGAGAATCCAGACCCTGAAGCATAAATCCTACAATTTGAATTTATAAACGCAGCTAAAGAATGTGCTCAACAGCAGTGATCAAGTCAGTTAGAAAGTCATGTAAGACCATGACCCTCCTGCTTCTTCAAGTCAGATGCTTTTCTCTAGGCCGTGTTATCTCTTGTAATGCAAGCAGGCTGGATTAATTAGGGCTATGTTTTCTCTATTGTGACTTCAGGGAGGTTATAAGAAAGATGAATTTGTCCCTGAGGACAGGCCCAATTCGTAAATGTAATGTCCTTGTCTGTTTCATTGTGCCATGACTCTAGAGCTGGCTCAAGGTTTCTCAGCAGTGCAGGCAAAACTAATTCTGCTGCTTCAAAAATGAGGGCAAACTGTCCTGAAAATTATGCATTTCGTTTGTGGCTACAGCAAAGAGCATTTCTGAGGTGAGAGGGCAGAGACCTAAGGTACAACAGTGAAAACCTTTGGCTGTTTGGGGATTATTTGGAGCCCTGATTAGGGAAAATTGAAAAGATGGGGAAATGAAAGGGCTGAAGGGATCCATGGGATGCTCAGGACAGATGGAAAAGAAGGGTTGAGAGGGATCAGTGAAAGGGCTGGAAGAGATAATCAGGGGAGGCACTCAGCAGCTGTTGGAAGAAGGTTTTGCCCTTTCCCTTAGCCTAATACCTTACTGATTCTTCCCCCCTCCTCAGTTCTATCTCTGTATGTGTGTAAGGAGGCTGCAAGAGCCCCAGCTGGAGGTCATGGACACGTGGTTCTTTGGGCAGCAGAGCTGAAGGAATCCGTTTCCTGGGACATTACTGGGGGCTTGCATTGGATTGTCTGGTATCTAATAAGATGTAAGTGCTGATCTGTTTTTCCCTCTGTGGGCATTCATAATATCTCTTTCCCAGGAGGATCTTCACTGTCTAATAAGGGTCATGTTCACATTGCAGCCTTCACCTCCACAGGGGGACTAATTGGGTTTTTCTCCTCTAGCCAGCTGCCAATTTTCATAAAATGTGTTGGAATTTAATACCTTGGAGACCTCCTATTGTCTATCAAAATTTTTTTTAAATTGGTCAACAGGTTCAAAAGTTACTGGTGAGGGAGAAGCACAGCTGAGTGCAGATAGACAGGTGACGAGACACACACATGAGTGGTACTGCATGCACTACCTCTTTAGAAAACTGAACTAACACAAATGGATAGACACTGGCCAATGCTTCTGCTCTCTACTGTGTGACAGCTGCAGCCATAATACCCCCAAGCAGCAGCAGGATGAGTCTGCATCCTTTTGCCATGTTGAGAAGTGTGGCCTTTTCCTTGCAAAAAACCCAAAGAGCACTTGGCTCTGGGCAAACCTGTCCACCTGACTTAAGACTTTTTTGTACCAAAAGTTCAGTTTTGAATTTTGTGTGTGCCATTGTTCTTTGTTCAAAATTACTGGAGCTGGTATATGAGGACATGCCCTGAGCAAAAAAATGGTCTTCAGGGCCCAACCAATCCTACCTGTACCTTGCAAGGTGAGGATGTGAACATTACACCCATATTCTTTCTCCAGTCCATCTTGGCACCTGACAGACTGTAGTCCCAGCACAAGTTACTCTACCTGGGTCTTCATGAGCATGATGCAGCTCACAAGCGAGGATGAGGTGGGATCCTGTATTCAGGATATAACACTCTCCTCACCAGCACTGTTTATGTGGCTGTGGGAGAAAATACATTTACTTAGCAGAGGATGTAATAGCAGGCATGCTCCTGCAAGCTGAGATGTTTATGGAGATTTCTCAGTATCCCTGCCCCTTCCTGCATGCTGGTGACACTGAAGAGTAGGGCTGGGTAAATAATTGTCGTTTTTATTTGTCTTCCAAAGACACTCCATCTGATAGGGAATAGCTGGAGGTGACTTTCCCACATGGGGCAGTCCCACTCTGCATAGCAAATTGAAATGCTCCCTAGCAATGGGAAAAACAAGAAAGACTTGCAGTTCAGAAATGATGATATGTACCTAGAGATGAATATTTACAACCTAGCCCTGAACAGGTATTCAGAGGAAGCAAGCAGAGTCAGCAGGGGAACACCTTTTCCCTTGAACCTGCTGCAGCCTGGAAGTGTGTGCACTCTCAGCAGGAAAAAGATGTGGATTTGTAGCCTTTAAGATGATGGAGCAATCCACATTGATGTTGCCCATATTTGATCAAGTATTCAAATCTCATTGGGTAAAAGTCCATGATGCCTACCTCTTCCTTTTTTTTTTCTTTTCTTTTTTTTTTTTTTTTCCTTTGTTTTTCACAAATCCTGTCTGCTCTGTCCTCCTTTTCTTCCCCTTCAGTTTTGGTCACTTTACTACTGAGCAGCAGCAACAAAGCTACACCAGCAACAAAGCTTCTCGCTTAAATCGCATCTTCAGCTGGTGCAGGTTTGTTGCATAATCAGTTGAAGCTGTGCTTATATTGCAGTGGGTTATTTGGGTGTTCCTAACTTTGCCCCAAGAGCCAGCTCCTTCTGTATGGGCCTGACTGCAAGGATGTCAAATCAGTGGGATTTCAGGCTGGGTTTCCAATGAAACGAGCACTTCTGTGAGTGCAGCTCTGGCATCCTCAAGCAACATTTTGCAGGGATTCTTTTCATGGAGATTTCTGGGCTGAAGCTTGGTGTTATAATTTTAACACAATCCTTATACATTTTTATCCCAGCCAGTGGCACTGGGAATATTTAATGAATCATATAAATATTTAATCCTTGTTAGGATCCCGCTAAGTTCTTTGCCTTAATAATTATTTTGTGGGTTAGCTCAGTTGGTACAAAACTATAAGACAAGAAAAACATCCCTGAATCTATGCTGGAGTCAAATAACGCAGCAGTGCATTTGAATGCAATGGGAAGTGGAAGCTTAGGATCAGACAGCTCAGATTAGCAGGCCAATGAACCCTCCCCAGTGGCCAATAAGCTATGCAATTCATGGTGTTGTTCTACTCGTGCTTTTGTCAGAGGTTATGAATCAGAAGCATTTTTGACAGCACAGCACAATTTCTGCATTCACAGCTCAGAAAGCCAAAGTGAGCGAGGTGGCAGCACAAAAATGAGTTTGTTTTCCAAAACCGTCCAGCTCTACTCAAAGCTTCTGGGTCACTCTGGAAATCTCACTGGAGAGAAATGAGATGCTCACAAAGCTCAGCTGCTGGATGACTGGGAATGTTGATCTTAAAAATGTATCCTGTGTTTATCAGACAAAACCTAAGGACTTGATTCCTTGAGGGCAATGTTTATGCCTTATTCAGCATGAGACTAGTGTGCTGTTGTCACTGATTTTGGGGAGAGGTGTTGAAACATCTCTTATGAGAAACCTTTGTATTCAAAGGACCGACTGGGCTGCAAGATGAGCTGTAGAATGGTTCAGAGAAGGCTGAGCACATTGAGGAATAAACTGTCCTACCTAGCCTGCCCTCAGCAGTCCAAGGTTCTGTTCAGGGATCAAAGCCACGTTTTTGGTGAGGAAAGTCTTCCACACTTGCACACAGGTGAGATGTTCACTCTCCCTAAGGTGGAAAATACAGGTATTTCTGTCATAAGAGGCTTTCAGTGAATGAGTGAATGGAATTGTGATTTTACTTCTACTGTTGAACCCAGCAGGAGCCATTTCTTGGTCCCAATGCTGCTCTTATTTACAGTTTGGGGAAAGGTAGTGGGGTAGGGAGTCTGACCCTTATGGTCTGATCCTGCTTCACTGCAGGCAGGGAGAGATGAAATAGCACAGGAGTTCACTGTATGTTGCAGCACTCATTAAGTATCTGAAGCCCTGATGCACCACAGTTGTATGGATACTGCAGGATCATAGTTGGAGGGCTGGATTTCAAATGAAATCTAGACAAACTGGTATCCCAGCTTTGTTTATTAGAAAATTTCCCTTCTTGCTTTGTATGTATCAGTGATCTCTGATGTCAGTGAGAGAGATTATGCTATTTCCATCACATGAAACCTGCTGGAAAACCCTAGTTGTGAACAAATAGGTCTCAACAATTTTTTTTTTCAAGTCCTAGGTTGGGACAGTGGTGATCAGTACACAACAGTACAGCTCTGTCAATATTCCATCCTAAGCAAGGGTGTTTTCACTGCTCTGTGCAATTTATCTACCTATAAAATGGAGAAACTGCTGATCTCATACATAAAGCTATTTTGAGAGAGCTCAGTGGAAGGTGCAATAGAAAAGTTGCCAAGAATTGCAACCCAGACAACTGGTGAAAGCACAGTGCTGATGATGGCATGAATTTCATATGGTTAAAGCTACTTTGCAAAAGTTGGTGAAAATGAGCACCTCCAAGTAAACTTGTGAGGTTTTGCTTTCTGAGGTGACTTTGCACTACCAGCTCTGATAAATTTATAAATACCATGATCATGGTGACTTCCAGAGGAACAGACCCTCCAGTGAGAGTGTCCTGCCTCTGAATGGGCAAGACCAAGTTCTTCCCTAATAAGTAGCTCTTGTTTAGACCAGCTGCAAACCTAGCACACCAGTGCAAATTTCCTGCTTGTGAGCCTTGTCACATTTACAATGCCCAAATCCTTTCATCTGCTGACAATATTGCTTGTAAGCTTTGTTGCACTTACAGTACCCAAAACCCTTCATCTAGAGCCTGATCTTGGTGACTTTGGATCTCTCTTCAGTCTCCAGAGCAATTCCATTGAATTTGAGTACTTTTACTGAAAACTTCCCTTCATTGCAATATAAAAACAGTCAGAAAGTAAAGTCACATCCCTGGAGAGTAACGAGAACATGGGGCCTGACACAGCTGCATTTTTCCAGCAATTTTCAGCAGCAGTAGGCTGAATTCTGCATCGATGTGCATCCATGTGGCTTCACAGAAGGGTTTTTTTTTCTCCCAGTCATTTTTTTTATATGAAGGGTGTCTGACGCCTGCACGTATGAATGTGACGTGGAAGACCCTACAGCCGAACAGCTGCGAGGAGGAGCCTCCTGTTATCTATTGTGCGTGGAGCCTACCCTGTAGGTCCGCATCGGCAGCCACATATGGAGGGAACCCTTTTCATCTGCTCCTCGCTGGCTGCTGAGGGCTGCTCCCGCGCGGCCGCGGAGGGCCGGGGGGCCCACGCTGTACAGTTGTGGTTGCGAATTCCTGGGTGGGGAGGGGAGCTGCAGGGCTGCGTGGGGGAGGCTGGGGGCCAGGGCGGGATCTCTTCAATGGCAGCGCAGAGGAGCTGGGGATGGGTTAATTAAAACGCTCGCAGATGGTTTAGGTTATGGGACACATGTGTGCGCCCAGCCGCATGACGCTCATCCGAGGCAATTAGCGGCCCGGGAGAGGGACACCGGCCTCGCGTGGGAGAGCGGTGCTGGCCGGGCTGCTCGTGGGGAAGGGGAGGGTAGCAGCTGCACGGTGGGCACTGGGCTCGCCCGGCACCCTTCAGGGTGGGCACCAGCCGAGGGTCTGTTCGCTGTCCCCGCTGCAGAAGCAGGAGGGCCTGCGGTTGCAGACCGAGCCTGGAGTGCTGCTGGAGAGCGGTGCCCATCCCTGCTCGGGGGAGGACTGTGCGGGGAGGGCAGCAGCCCGGTGTCACCTGTGCGCCCTCCCCCCGGGGCTGCCTTACCCCGCTGTGTGCCGAGGCCACGGGGAGCTGAGCTGCAGGAGTGCTGCGGGTGTGCAGTGCCCGCACCGCCTGGAGAGCAGAGGTGCATGGCCACCGCTTTCGAATGTGCCCTGGTCACGACTGGGGGGTGCACGGGCTTTTGGCCATGCAAGCATAGTCTAGGAGTGAGTTTCTTCAAGTAGGGTGTGTGCGTGGTTTTTTGTTTTTTTTTTTTTTTTTTTAACTACAAAGGGATATTTTAAGAAAGTTAGAACAATACAGAATGAGATTTATCCTGTCGCTGAGCTCCGTGCAAACCACACAAATGTGCTTGAAATATTAATACTTCAGTAAAATTATGTCACTGGCTCTAAGATTAGCTGAGAAACAGAAATATGACAGTACAAATTGCTCAAAAAACAGATGACTAAAGACAGGGGAGAGAAAATCCATCCTGTTCCACCCTGTTAGATTAACAAATGAACAGTAAATCTTGGTTATTTGCTAACAATTGCCGGGACGCAAATTTGCAGATGCTCAGGAGCTTGAGCATGTTGACAGTCAGGGAGCAGCTGCTTTTTGGGTACTTCAGAGCTGGCCCATGGCATTAGGTGGCTTCGGGTTGAAGATGGCCCAGCTCTCTCCCACCGTGTTGGTGTGTGCATGTGGCTCATCGCGGCAACCAGCAGGGGTTGCCAAGCACTGCTGCATGTTTGGGCAACTCGCAATTTGCTTGGGCTAATTATCCCTTTAACTTCAAAAATTTCCAACGTATTGCTGGCATTCGGAAATTTGGATACACAATGCTGTTTTGGTCTTTGTTTTGTAAAGCCAAACACCTTAAATGCTTCAAGGACTTCATCCACAGTCATGATGAAAGTCCATGTCAGTGTAGGGAATTGAAGCAAACTCTTCTTTCAAATCCAGGGTGCAGATGTAAATTCTGGAGTCAAATATGATCACCTCTTGGCCACTGCTGGTCCAGTAAATGGTAGTTAGAATTTCCTGAGCCTTTGAAACTTGGAAGGTGACTTCTTTCCTCTTGGTGATAAAATTAAACTTTCTGCTTAAGTTTGTTTCTGAACCCTTTTCATTCTTGAAGAGGAAACCATTTCAGTGTCAGAAACAGCTAATTCTAAAAAGCTGTCTGGACTGGCAAAGACAAACCAATCAATGTAAGTGGAGGAGAAAAAAAGTCCGTTAAACCAAGAGTAAAAACAAATGCTGGAAAATATTAATTGGAAACCAAGAATTAAATGGTCTATTGAATGAGGAGCTTCCATCAAAACTTAGAAATTTGCTAAAATTAAATGCTTTTGTGAAAAATTAGTCATTTTGTTAGAAGACTAAATGTTATTAACAAAAGCTTGTAAAAAAGGAGAGGAAGTGATGGAGACGTGCATTAATTATTTGAATTAAGCGAAGAATGCACTGCAGGCTAATCAATATTTCTTTATTATGGTGTGTACAGTCAGGGATGGCAAATTTGGTGTAATTGATGTCAAAGGAGGTAACTGAAGTATTGAAAGATGCTGTGAGCATTTTGCGAACTCTCTGAGAGTTTGTAGCCTTGATCACGGCTTTGCAGTGCTGCAAACACCAGGGATGGCTCCATGGGTGCTGGGTCTGTGTGCCAAGGCTGAGCAGCTGGGGTAGAGTGCCCTGTAGCTGTGTTTCTGCAGTGTTTTGAAGCCCTGACCGGCCGTGCTGCCTTGGGGATTGCTGTTCTGCTCTTCTTTGCAAGAGTCACCACCTTGCAGAGGTGTACAGGGTCTGCTGGGCACAGCTCTGTGGCATTTTATGTGACTGTGCTAAGGAGCTGCAGAGCCTGGCTTAGGGACCTGGGCTGCCTAACCTGCCTGAAGCCCAAGATAATACAGGCATGCAGTTTTTCACCATGGTGCACTATGGAACAAGTGATATAAGCCAACAAAAAGCAATGATGGTGGCCTTTAAATCCCATTAGAAAACAGAGTCTCAGCTCTTAAGACATTGAGACACCTGAAGAAATCTCCCCGTTGCTGCTGTATCACTGGGTGATAGTGCCTCTTCCAGAAGCAGGACAAGAAGGATCAGAGGAGGAAATCCTGATTATAAATATGGCAGAAACCTGCAGGAAATTTCCAGACTTCTGTTTATTCTCGTATTTGTGATTATAAAAATGTCTGAAGTGAGATCAGTAAATGTATTGATCTGATGAGCCAACAAAACAACAGCAACAAGAACTAAGCAAAAAAACCCCTCCCCACAAAGTCATCTCACGAGGAAATCATGTGGGTCTGTGAGTTCATTTTGGCTGGAATACCCAGTCATGCAGATTTTGCACTGTCACAGGACACTTCTGTACAGAAGGTACTTCTGTAATTCAGCTATTTTTCTCACCATCTTAGGTTAGGAGTGGGACAGACAGAGAAGTACATGTGTTATTCTGCTCTGCTAAGCCAAAACTAAGCACAGATGTACTGTGGCCAAGACTGCTTAGCTGAGTTGACTGTTTGCCATAGCTGCTTTCAGAAAACACATAAAATCTTTGGCCTCTGTCACATGAAGAAGTTTGTCAGAGGGGAGCTCTCTGTCTTGGCAGAGACAGTGTTGCTTCACATGAGCAAAAGGGTACAGTAGTATGGCTGCCTGCAGGGCTAGGTTTTGAGGTAATGTCCACAGCAGTGTGCAAGCTTGCTTAATTGATTAGGCATTTGCATTGATTTAAAAATGTATGCAGGATAGTCTCCTCACTGTATTAAAAGATGTGTGTTTTGATGTCTTGCATGCTGAAACACAGAGTGATCAGGTGCTGCAATGCCTGTCTACCCATGGCAGTCTTGAGAGAAACATGGGCTTGTGTCAATACTTTGTTTACCTGTAGATTTGATGATGTTTCCTTGCAGGACTGACTGTGAGCTGATCATGGTCAAGAGATGTTATTTGGGATTGATACTAATAGGCTGAGCTCCAGAGGGAAAGGATACAGTGAAAATCCCATTTCCAGTCCAGAAAAAATAAACTTTGTGCATACAAATCCACATCCAGCTCTGCCAACCTCAGTTAAGGAGGAAAATAAAAATGTTTTCAGAAGTCCCATTTGTAGAAATGTAAGTGTAAAACTGTACAAAATTTAAAAATGTCAAAAAAGGAAATAATCAAACTTAGGATTTTGTGGGCAACTAACTCCAGATTTTATGGTGGCCAGACTCACCATCAGCATCCTAGAACATGAACTGGGACCTGGTTGTCTTCCCTCCCAGTCAGTGCTTACACAGGGGTGCCAGCTCAGATCAGCCAGGCATTTTGAGGGGTGGAGTCGGATGGCAAAACAGGTCTGCTATACTCTGGTGGCTGCATAGTTCATTGTTGATCATGACCACCAGTAAAAACTGTCATCATCTGCCACTGCCCTGTCACAGGGTGAACCTACCTAGGTGTATGCCATAAGTGGGCACCCAAGCTGAGGAGGCAGGGCTATGATACAGCCTTGATCCCTTCATGTGCCATAATCAGACCTGCTGGAGGCTGAGATGCCTTTGACCTAACAGTGATGGGGCAAAATAAAACAGCACTTTTAGTTACTATCTATAGACATCAGCTGGTTTAAAATAGGGGGTTGGACAGGTCTTGTAAGAGAAGTCTTCCCAGTGCAAATAAATGTCTTTGCATACTATCATCCTTTCCACCTTTAAATGAGGAAAATGTACTATGTTGCCACAGGGGCAATTTAGGGGATTTACCATTTTGTAGGTTCCTCTATGAAAAGTCCTTTTTTAGATCAAGAAATCTGAAGAAATCCAAGCCTCTGCAGGATGATGAGAAATTTAGCTTCTGGTAAGGGGGAGTTAATGGGAATTGACTGTCATTCACTTCATCAAAATAGAATTGTGTTGAAATTATTGGGTGCAGAAAGCTTATTATCATCACAGCTTCTGAAGGAATTGTTCCTGAAGCATCTCACCACCTGTTATGGGGATGTCTAGGTACTTTCTGGAGTTGGTGGGCTGTCAGAAAGCATCAAAATATGCAAATTTTATTTTTCAGAGAAAAATAAAGGAAGGGACTTTTGCTCGTTCTCTTTGTTTTCCATTGACCCTCATTTTAATGCAGACTGATTCAGTTTGCCAAGACAAACACGATGTGTTGGCTCTGCTGCTGAACATGGTGTTGGCTGGGGGTCAGGGAGTCAGCAGGATGTTTGAAGGAAGAAAAGTACCCATCATAAGGCAGCTGGGCAGATCTTAGACACTTAACACCTGGGTCAGGGATGGCTTCCACAATGAGACATTTTTATATATGCCAATTAACCAAAACCAACCCAGGTAAAAAAAAAAATCCCTTTTATGATAATGCAGGAGGGGTAAAAGCCTTTCCATGCTGAACTTATAAGCAAAGCACACAGAAATCAGCAAAGCACCCTTTATCTCTGTGTTAGGTTTTGGAAAAGACTGGGTGTTTTTTAGGGACTTTTAAATTTCCTTTTACTTTTCCTTTGTATCACCCCAAATTACCATCCGATTTTATTGAAAAAAGAGGGGTCTGAAGCAATGAATTGTTTCCTGGATAGATGCGTGGGGATGTGGCTGCCTCTTATTTCCTCTCTTTCTGTCAGAAATATTAATAGTAATGGTCCTGTGCTGTGGGCTCAGAAACTGCACTGCCACGAAAGATGGGGAGAGGACATAGCCTGTAGGCCTTTCTGTGTCTCTTGGGTTTTGCCTTTGTTTTACTCCTGCTGTGCTTGGTCTCAGCCCAGGTGCTGGTCCCAAGGGGCTGCAGTGGAGAAGAGACTGAAGGCCTTCCCTCCTGGCAAAGGGCTGGCTCTGGGCTCCTCTCCTGGATCACAGGCAGAGGGGACCACCAACCTTCTCACTCCTACAGGTCTCTGCCAGCAGGGCTGCCTTGGCCTACAGCATCCAAGCTGCCTTGCTGGGGCTGGGCATCAGCACCGGCTTCCCTGTAAGCATGTGGTCCTCTGCAAACCTTGGAGCCCTTTCCTCTCGTCTGTGCTCTGACATGGCTTTGAATCCAGGATTTAATTTGGACTTTTTTTTGGACAGACTAAAGAGGGTGGGGGCTGTAGTTGCTGTTTCGTCTGCTATTTATTTTTTTATCATTTTATTTTGTGCACGCTTTCCATCCTTACCCAGAAAAAAAAGCAGGAATTATCTGCAGAAAACTGTGCAAATCACCTGAAGCCATTTGTTTATAGTTCAAAATGAGGCATTAAAAACAATGGGCCGAGTAAAGCATGAAAGTAGATCAATCCCAACCCTGTTTTAACTTCCTCTCCTTCAAGATCACTTTGAACCTACAGTAATTATGATTCTTTCTGCTAGCTTAAATCACCCTTGCCCTCATTAGAGCTGTGCAGAGTGACCATTTTCCATTTCATGAGTTACCACGTGTAAAAGCCGCTGTGTTTGCAAGTATTCAGGCATACCTGGCTGCACTACAGAAGTCATAAGTGATAACAGTCATAATTAATATCCATTATACACCTTCTATGTACACTGACATCACTGATAACATCAAGCACAATTTATGTGGTGCTATGAACAGCAAGCTTCAGTCTCTTCTGAGGTGTCCTAGAGATGGGCTTGTTGGTTGTACTGGGAAAGAGGTTCCTTTTAGGCACTCACTCTGAGTACTTTGAGGTGACACAAATGAACTGAAGTCATAAAAAAAAAAAAAAAAAAAAAAAAGGAAAGGAAATGGGTATCCAACAAGTCAAGATTCTTTAGGCTGTGTTAATGTTGTTTTTAAATTAAATGTTAGCTTCTTGGGACACACTTGTTGTTCCAACAAGTTTATCTGAAAGCTATGACCCTCTTGGCAGCTGTCAGTCACTTTTCATACACTGAGATACCCTTTTTCATGTATTAAGAAGAGATTCTTCTTTTTCTAGTTTGAAGTTGAGAAAAAATGCTACCTGGATGATACATTTGCAGTAATACATCCTTTTTCCAAGTGTGATTTCAAAAGTCTGCTGGGGACTACTGCCAGGAAAGTGGATCCTACCTCCTCCTTCTGCCTTTAAACCAGACGTCTTTGGAGACCTCTAAATGTTATAGGTGGTGTTAAGGCACCAGTCTGCCTTCATGGCAGAGAAATAGAAAGAAGTAGTATTCTCCCAATATCTTAATTGCCTCTCCTGATATCAGTGGCATTACATCTGAGGTAATCTGGCCTCTTAATTACCTCAGAAAGAGTCTGAGCATCGAGCGGAGATGACGGTAAAAAGCCCAGGAGCGCGAGTGCATCCCCCGCCAAAGGTCTAAATGGCCGCCTGGCGGTGTAAACTTTTGTACCCCTTTCATGCCCTGGGAGGTTAATCTCTCCATGTCCTCCCCCTTTCATATGCATGAAGAAGAGGAGATTTAGGGGCTGGCGGGCGTGGGGGGCGAGCGGCAGCGCGCGGCCGGGGGCAGCTGCGGGGCTGCCGGCGGGGAAGAGGCCGGGACGGGCCCACTGAGCGGAAAGAACAAACTCTCCGGACCCGTCTGACACGCGGGTCAGGGGGTCACGCCGAGCTGGTGGAGGCGGCGCAGCAGATTGGAGGCTCGCGATGCCCCTCCGACATCATTTAGACAAACAAGCAGATGGCAGGTGTCAGCGGTGACAAAGAGCCATCTGTGCAGCGGGGACCATCCCCTCCATTCTCTCACAGGCTACTTCATTAAACCCTCACTTCAGAGTGACTGCGCCGTAGCCTTTAACCAACGGGGCCCCTGGTAGCACGGGGTGGGTTTTCTTTCCCCTTCTTCTTTTTTTTAATTTTATTTTTTTTATTTAAGGGCTGCTCGGATTCTGCTCTTGGCCGCCCATGGGCAGCTTGTTTATGCACCTTATTGCCTCCAAAGGGGCAGCAGGGGAGGAAAATAAAAACAGAAACACCCAACAAAACCCTCGCGCCATGCTGAAGAAAAGCATGTTTGCGCAGAGCTGAATAAATGACTGTAAACACAGCAGAAGGGGGTTAAAAATCCCCTCGGGAACTGCTGGCTATCTGGTCTGAGGGGCTACAAGGAAGCCCTGGGGAGTCCAGGGCGTTTTACTGGGTGGAATGGTGGCGAGCCAGGTGCCCTGTGGGGCAACCGTGTCCTCAGGCCTGGCCATCCCAACTCTCCGCTCCTCTGGAAGCTGAGGCAGCACCTCTGCTCTTCTAGAAATCCAGATGTTCCTCCAAAAAAATGCCAAGGATGAGCCTGGCCTGAACAGGGCAGGCCCCAGGAGGAGGTCTTGGCAGGGGTGAGTATAGGCTGCAAAGAGAGAGGCACAGAGCCAAGTGACAAGGGGGCTCCCGGAGGTGGCAGTGGCAGAGAGGGTGACAGAAGAGCAGTCTGCTCTGCAAGCCTGTGGTGGCAGCAGGCCTGGGCAGAGACGAGCTCTTTCTGACCTGGCAGAGGAAGGGGCAGGGAGCGGCTGTGTGCCACCGTTTATTTATTTATTTGCTTGGTTGGGCTGTGATGGGGGATCTGGGAACTTTCTAGGCCAGTGCACCTCTGTGGCCAGTCGTGCTACTTTAGCCTCCCCTGCAGATCCCAGTGGAGAACGGCACCGGCATTGCCTCTGAAGAGGCCTGGCTGTCCCAGAAAGTCTCAGGAGGGCTCTGCCAGGGTCTTCTGGGAGACTCTCTGCCCCTTCCTGCAAACAGCAGACTGAGAAAGTGGAAAATCCCCTGTGAGAAACAGTAGGATGGGTGGGGAACAGACTGAGACACCTCTTCTCCCCCTCCCTGTCTGCCCATCTCAGGGAATGTGCAGACACCAGAAACCAGCACTCAACAGTGGATTTTGGGATTGGTTCAAACAAAGCAAAAGCTATTACCAAGCTTCTGCCAAGTCCCTGATCAAGCCTGAACTGAAATTTTTAGCACCACTGGAATAGGGTTATTTTTGTTAATTTTCTTCTGTTTGTTTGTTTTTGTTTGTTTTGTTTTGTTTTTCTCGTTTAAATGGGTCTCTTCATTTTCTGATTTCAGCTAAGGAAGCAGAGATGGAAGCACTTAGAAGCTAAATGGGATGCTGTCTTTACACCATCACTGATTTCAGCAGTACCAGGTAGGGCTGTAAATATCCTTGGAAAGCTCATTATGCAAGAGTTTTCAGATTGAGGATGTCCAGATATGTCTAGAGCTGTGACACTTGGTCAGCTGAGCTGGTTGGAGCCAATTCCAAGTACCAGAACTCACCTGAATAGTTACCCTATGCTTGATGACAATGCAAGGGGTATAATTTCTTTATACAAGTCCTGCTTATAATCACAGCTTGTGATGTGTGTTGGCATGCTCTTACTCTGTCCTATGAAATGGTCACAAATGGCAGTGTAAAGAGTGTGAGTACCAGGCCATTTCCTGAATCCTTCTGGATGTCAAGGTATGAAAAGTGAGAAGTGACAGAAAACCCTCCTATATCAGCAGCAGCTATGTCTGGCTTTCAGACTGGCAACATCAGATCCTTTATTAGTTTATAAACATTGGAGTCCTCGAGGGAGTTGTCCAGATCTACTTACAGCCCTTGAGTGACAGAGGCAATGCTTGGAGTAAGGCAGCATCCGTGAAGGAAATTTGGCTTCCCTGTTAACAGAAAAAGGCTCCTGGGACTGCAGCAAAAGACTGACCAGTTGTATGCAGGAAGCCCTTGAGTGCCAACAGTCACTCCCCTCAGCAGAAGGGAAATGGCTGGTTGGCTAAAAAGGGCAAAGGGGCTAACTTTTTCCATCCTATTAGCATGTTTACTTAGGGCAATTCCCAGACAAATCATCTCACTTAGAATATCTTGAGAACAAAATCTTGGCGATGTACCATCCACCTTTCAGGCCTGGCAGGGCTTCAGCCAGCTTCATCAATATAGGTCTACTCCGCAGTTAAATAATTCTGAGGTATAGCTGTATTTACCAGCAGCTTCCTGTTTCTCCTGATAATAAGGTGAAAATATCTCACTCCTGACAGCTCATAAAATAACCCAAACCCCACTCAATAAACAGACGTGAAAAAGAAGATGACCAGTGGGTATATTTTCAGCCAGCCTCTAGGTGGAATTTGGAGCTGGTAGTGCCAGGTGTGTGTATGAGCTCACAGCCACTTGTATGGGACTGAAACACAGTTTAATCTCTTAATTGGTAAGTTCCAATGGAAACATTAAGATATTTTTAATACAAACAGGTTTTACCAGCAAGCAGCAATAATTGCCATCTGCTTATCACAAGTCTTGGCTTTTTAACTGTTTAATTCCTGCTGTCTGCAGTCTTTCCATCATTAAATGATGTGGGATTCCAACAGAACATTATGGTATGGTAATCTGATTTACATGGCTACAGGGATAATCATGAAGCCTCAAATAACAAGTCAGTATTTGAATGATGGCATTTCCTTCTGGTTGTGGGATATTTTCCCCTGATGGTGTATTCCCATCCCATGGGTTTCATCATCTTCACTAAATGAAATTTTATCAGGCAAAGGCTCAAGTGGGTGCTGGGGTCCAGATTCCCTCTCCATTTCCTGGAGGGGTGTGTTTCTGGAAGGGGCATTTAGGCAGGTGAGTTGCAGCCAGGGTATATGGGCCTGGACATATTTTTGGTACAGCTCTGACATTAGTTTTAAGGAGGATCTATCTTGTCTGATCGATATGAAAAGGGTCAGGGTTGCAGCTCAGCATCCTCCTGGTCTTCTTCGAACAAATTAGTATCCATAGACACAATCAGGCCCTCAAATATTCACAGCTGTGGTTCAAATGAAGTCTCCTAATGAAATGCAAATTCAATAAGACAGTTACATGATCAGCATCAGCTCATTAAGGCCTGGCTAGCCTGTCTCCTTTCTTTGTTAGACCAGCATAAAGCTCCCAACTCTGGTGGAGTTACCGTGGGCTGAAAGCTGCTGGGCTCCAGGCAAAGTTTGGCCCAGACAGCCAGCTGGGGGGAGGCCATGTGCCATGCTGTGCCGCCGGATCAGTGGCACTGGGCTCATGAATATCAGCTGAGGCTCGGGCATGCTGGCTCTGAAGGAGGGGAGCGGGCTTGGGTTACTCTCCTGCATCCTGCGTGAAACCAGCAGCGGGCCTACTGAAACCACAAGGTGACACTGAAACAAACAAGCACCCTAAACCCCAACCTGCAGCAAGACCAAAGTCAGGCTTGTACGTGGATTTTCCCAGGAGAGGTGCTCAGCTTGTATTTGCAAGGTTCTTGAAGCCACTGCTCTTTCCTCGGTCACGGGAGTCGGTCGAGAGGGTGTGAGGCAGCTGGCTTGCTACCTTCCTGACCCCGTTTCACAATGTCTGTGCTTCTGTGAAAGGGTTGAGCCAGACAAAGCACAAGGGATGCACAGCCCTTGCATCCAAGTACAGGGTATTTTTTCTTTCTTTTTTTTTTTTTCCCCTACCACCATCGAATGTGGTGATGTTTGACAGGTCTGACCTACTCAGCTGTAATGAGCCGTTGGGAGAAAAGGGACAAATGCAGTTACCTCTTGCCACAAGTCTTGCTGCTGGGAGATGAACTTTGCCACTCTGCCTTGGCTTTAACAAATGCCCCTCAGTGTATCTCAGTGCAAATGTGTTTCCTTTTCATTTTCAAATAGGGACGAATCCTGTATGTTGTATTAGAAATTTCCCATCGCTGACAAAAGTGGAGGGGGAAAAAAAGTCATGTAAAGTTCAAGAAGAGGGCAGAGGGAAGAATGAAAACACAATGAATGAGCAAGAGCCCATTTCTGCCTTTTTTTTTTTTTTTTTTTTTTTTTTTTTTTTTTTGGTGTGGTTTTTCAATTATGGGTTTTTTTCTTTTTTTTTTTTTTTGTAGGTAGAGTTTTGCAATAATTGCACTTCTCAGATTTTTGTATCAAGCCTTTTTTTGCAAGGGCAAACGCAGCATAAAAAAATTGGGGTTTCGTACTGAAGTTGTTTATACATCAGATCTATGAATTCAATGCTAGTTGTCCACAATAATCAGAGATGCAAAAACATGCAAGCATGCTTATTAGAAAGGAAAAGGAGTCCCTTTAAAAGCCAGACTTTAGGTGTGTAGTTCTGCTAGTTGACTTTCAGTGTTTTATATCTCTGTATTTACAAATATTTTGGGTTATATTTATCACACCCAGGAATAAACGATAAGCTGTTTAGGGGCATAGCAAATCGTGGAAAACAAAATACATTGAAAAAAGGCAATTTTACACATACAGTGCATTCAGGGCAGATTTATTGTAGCAGGTTGTAGCCTCTCCTCTTTCCACTATGTTGTGCTGTGGCTGTTGTGATCTGGGTCATGGGAGGATGGAACTGGTTTTTGAAGAAAATGAGAAAGACAATAAAACTCTGCTTTGAAAAAAATACATAACCAAAGTAGAAGTAGTCCTTAGGACAGCAGCAGGAATGATAAAGGCAAGCAAATACAACCTATGAGGACATGCTGATGGAAATGGAGTAGTTTTGGAAAAGCCAAGTCTGAAGGGAAATCGTAATAGGAGCCCTCAGATATGCAAGGTTAATAGAGGAAGAATATTGATTTATTGTGCATTAAGAGAGATGTAGGTTAGGAAAAGCCACTGTAGGCATGAGAAGCAATGGTTTAGGGCAGCAGGGGCTCCCTGCTCACTTGAAGCAGCAAGTAGTCTTTTTTGCTGGGCCTGGGGTCCTCACCTATCCTCAGAGGGGAGAGGAACCAGATTATATCTTGGGGCTCCCTTGCCAAGCTGTGACAAAGAATGCTTGGTGATGACATATGGAGGCAGTCGATGGGGACACAGAAGATGAGGTGGGACATTTTGCAATTGAGACAGCAGAAGTAGAAACTCCCAGTACGAATGTGAAGACAGAAGGTTAATTTCAAATCAGGCTCTAAGAAAATAGCTTAGTTTTTCAGGGTCTGCATGGCTAATTCCTCTTAAGCTCAGTGCTTATTCTTACCTCCTATCTTTGGCCCATGTGCACCCCACTGGACAGTTGCTAAAGTCTTCTCGTCTGGGAACAAATATATTGTGGCTGTGGTAACCAGCCTCCCCAGCAGTTGTGAAAAACAAACAGCCTGTACATGCTCAGACTATAGTTTCTAGTCACGTATTGACCAGAATGCACTCAGAGCAGTGACTGAATGACTTTGGTAACAGGGACAATCACAAAAGCCAAAAAATCATCACAAACAATTCGTGAGTAAGGCTAGAAGTAAAACATGTTGACTATATAGCTTGCTAAAAATATCCATCCTGGCTCTAGCTGTCATCACATCTCTCCTCCAATCCTGCTAGTAGTGTGTGAAGGGTTACCCTGATGCCCCCGCTCCAGCTCTTCCCTCCGAGCGCTCAGCGCTGCGTGCCGAAGGAGCCGCCAGCAGATTGCCAAGCACAGCCGAATTTGCTCTCCAGGCTTTATACAACCAGCCACCGCTCCCACCGTTTTGTCATCAAGTCAGCCACAGCCTCCCCCGTATTGCTGGGGAACATGCTGGAGCCACCCGGAGTGTCACACCTTTGATGGAGGCTTTCAGTAGCTATCAGTGGCTGTGTCATACGGCATTAAAGGTGCCCCAGATGCCAAGCTCCCACTGAAGAAGAGTGGAGAAAATCATAAAAATACTACTGCAAAAAAAGGTATTAACGAGGCAGTAACATTTGTTATACTTTGTCATGATGCCAGATTCCTATGTCAGAACTACATGGTGTGTTAGAAACTAAAATCTCCTGTTTGCAGCATCTTGTCAAAGGAAGCAACAAAAAAAATCCCAAAAAACCAACAAAAAACAGAGATCTATACATTTTCAATTTTAAGCTCTACTGCTTACAGGATGTTCAATCTAAGATATATTGTTGATTACATCTGGGGACAGAGTGTGTGACTTGGGAACCATATTTTCCTGTAGTACCTGTTTTCCTAGCACATACGTCTGTTATTATGAAGTCTTTTCAAAGTGAGATATGTCTCCTAAGTACTATTTATATCTATTTGGCAAATGAATTCAAGGAACTCTTGTATGAATCTGACAGGCAGATCTGACAGCTTACTCAAAGTTGGTTGCTACACAGAAAACCTGCTCTTCTTTCAATGGCATCAGAAGTAAGCCTGGATAAAATCTTCATTAAGGTTCACTGGAGCTGCACACCTGAAAGTTCTGGAAAATGAAAGACAATGGGTGCAGGCTTCTTCTGTAACTGCAGCAGGTCTTCCATCCTTAGAGATAAAAAATTGAAAGACACATCTTTAACAATGGGATGCAGATAAATGAAAGAACAATTGAAATATAGCTTAATTGCAGAAGCAGTGCTTCCTCATCTATCCTTACCTCCACATCTCTATCCATTCTCTCTCTTTTTCCATTCTTCCTTCCTTCCTTCCTTCCTTCCTTCCTTCCTTCCTTTCTTCCTTTCTTTCTTTCTTTCTTTCTTTCTTTCTTTCTTTCTTTCTTTCTTTCTTTCTTTCTTTCTTTCTTTCTTTCTTTCNTCCCTTCCTCCCTCCCTTCCTCCCTCCCTCCCTCCCTTCCTCCCTTCCTCCCTTCCTCCCTTCCTCCCTTCCTCCCTTCCTCCCTTCCCACTGTAGCAGTCCTCCCGTTCCTGTGAAAGGGATCCATCCTGAATGATGCTACTGGTTCATGGAGTACTCCATTACAAAATTATTTCATCCTGAGTAACCATCTTCCTCTCTGCTTTTACACATACACAGGCCTGCCAGTGTCTGTGTCTCCACAGCCATTCTGCACCCCAGTGGTGTTTGCTCTTGTGGCAAATATTTTCTGTGTATCTGAGATATTACTGGCATCAGCAACCAACCACCTTTTGGAAGAAGGAAAAATGAAATTAATATTCCTGAACACGGAAGGGAGGAAGTCCTGCCTTGACATCCCCAAGCATCTCCAGAGGGCTCAGCTGATAGAGAACTCTTGGGAGCTAATGGGGGAGAATCCTATTAAACTTGTTAAAAAATATTGATATAATATCCTGTGTTAAAATGATTCCATTTTTGACAACTTTCCAGTGTTATTTTTTTGTCCTATGTTGCTGCTGATGCTTCCACTGGTTGTTCAATATTGTTGTAACAAACTGACCCCGTTGGTTGTTCCATTCATGGAAAGGAACACCAGTTTATAGTGATGCTGTGTTTGTCACAGAGGTGCACATCCAGCTGCCAAGAGGAAGGCACTGTAAGTGCCAAAACCCTCCTGAACTCAGATGTGTTCAACTCATGGTGACTGGAGAGGCAAGGTGAGAATTGAGCTCTTAGATATAGTCCTGCTAGCTGTGTTGCAGGGCTCTGGTACCCTTGAAGTCTTAGGAAGCAGAAACATAGCTGAAATTACCCTACATTGTGGTGTGGTTTTTTTCCCTGTAACTCCCAGGGACTTCATAGAATTCAGTTGTATGAAGATGTAGCCAGGAAGAATAACTTATCCAAGTCTTTGCTGCTTCAGGGCTACCCATTGGCAGCATCAGAAGGTTACAAAATCTATCTAATGTTTTAGATAAAGGATGAAACTGGAGGTGGGGCAGAAGGGGGGGAAGAGGGTAAGAAGACAGAGGGAAGGGATTTGAACAGGAAAGGAAAGGAAGAAAATGATGTGTTGGGGAACCAAAGAAAATAAGCAGAAGAAATAGGAGATGGAAAAGGAGAGAGGTGTTACAGAGAACTTACACAGAGAGGAGAGGATGGGCACTGTCCATTACTAAGGAATTCATTTACACATTTTCCCATCTAATGCTCCTCCTAACACTCTATGCTCACTGGTTTTGGGATTTTAAAGTGTCTTATCTCAGCACTGACCTACCATTGCCTCTCCTCCCATCCTGCTGCAGAGCTGGCAGCCCATATGTGCTGAGCAGTGATCCTCAGTCCACCTTCCTCATGCTCAGCAAGGGCCTGGGACCTGCACCCTGTGCTCAACACACCTTTCCCTGGATGAAGTTTGGTGTGCATGGCCCTGTGCTTGCCACTGAAGGGGGTGAGACACAGCTAGTTAGTGCTCAGGGGCGTTCATAGGCATATGGGAGGGGAGGGGGAGCATGGGAGGTGGGTGCCTCCCATCAACACAGGACTGATGTAGAGAGAAAACGAGAATTAGGGCTTGCCTCTGCTGGTCTCACTTTGTAACAGTACAGTGACTGCAGCTTGAGAACACACACCCTGCAGTGTCCTACCAGTGCAGCACCATGCCAGCTGCTGAGAGGCATTGCACTAGGAGCCCTGCATCACAGAGTATCACCTGCCGCACAGTGAGTGGCTCCAAACTAGCTGGTGTGGGGAGAGACACCTTTCTTAGGGGTCTGGATTGACCTCTTCACTGTCTTGGAATTGGATTCTGGTGACCAGTGTCCTGCTTGAATCAGGCATTCCTATGCAGGGAGGTAGAGGAGCTTAAGTTGAGGTGTGGACTTGAAGGCTTAAAAAGGAAAGTAGAATGAGTTTAGGACCTAGGGAAACAGGGCCTATGTGCAAGGGCTGTGTCCAGAAGGGCCATGAAACCAATCTTTGCTGTCATCTGGTTTCCCAGGACACAGAGATGACAAAGGAGGAGCTGACACCACATTTACTTTTCTAAGTTCTGTCCTATGTTCTTGTTTTTATTGCTCTGCCTTTGTGTGCAGCCTCTGCTGGCACTGGGATCCCCCTTGCTCCCTGCCCTGGGGGGAGAGAGGGCCATGTTTTCTTTAAACTTTCCATCTCCTCCGTGACAGTTTCCATTAGTGGTTTGACACCCCTGTGCTTCTTCCATGAGGGCCTTGCCTTTACCCTGTCTTTAATCATGTTGTCATATGATAATAGGATCAAAAGGAAGAACACTGAGTCTTGCCCTTCTGGAGTGCTTTATGCTCACCCTAATAAGCAGCTTGTCCTTGGGATTGTGCTGCAGCTGGCCTGCCCTCAGCCCTATCCTTCCTATGCCATACTTGTGCTGAACTTTAACCATGGGGCTGTCTGGCCCTGGCAGCCGTCCCCAGCCCAACATCCCTCTGCTGCAAGGGCAGTCTGTGCTACTGTGGTGTAAGCTGAGTAAAACCATTACAGAGCAGGCAGCACACTGAAAAACATGATGGATTTCACCTGCATTTCCATCTTTTAGCAGAACTTGGGAAAATGTTCAGCGTGTGCACATGTGTGTGTATATCCATGGGGAAAAGTGCCACTCATTGGCACTTAGCAGGGACCTCTTGAAGCAATGGGAGCTGTTACCTGTCTGCTTTTGTGCTGTGCAAGACATTTGCAGCAAGCTGGCTTCCTCTGAAATCACACTCCTAAGCCTGTGCTGAGATTGCTGGAACTTCAGAAGAGGTTTTTCCCACCTCTGAAGTGGTGTGAGTGCATGAATGGAAGGACTGTTTGATGTGTTGCTTCTACTTACATTACAGTAGCTTTGAGAGAGCTCAGTGAATTGCAAACCCTCCCTGTAGTGTCTTCTGCACATAGACAAAGATGGGACCTGCCTAAAAGACCTTGCAGTCCATTTAGACAAACAGTTGGTTCTCACACTATCACATTAAAACTGAAGAAATGTGGTGTCTGTGATTCACTCCCATGTGTAAAATTCCATCTGTTTCTTCAGAAATGCAGTCCAGTGCCTTGCTGACAGTGGTGACCTCTCTCTCAGACCTTGGGAAAAATGGCCAGGTTTGATTTAAATACATCCAGTGAAGAAAACCCACCTCAGTTAGCACTGTTTGCAATTGCACCACAGGTTCATATTGAAGCCACTGGATCCAAGATTAGGTCAAAGTGGTCATGGTTGTCACTCTGGTTTTTCTTGTTGCAGGTATCTGTAACTGCTAGTAAAAGAGTGAAATCCATTGTCATGACCATTCTGCTTAAATGACTAGTTTAAATGGTTAAGAAACTCCTTAATCCTCCACATTAAAACATGTTTCCCAAATTCCTAAATGCTGAGGATTTTTGTGAAGTCCTTCAGTTTATCTGTCTCTCTGAAATGAGGACATCAGAAGTGGAAACAATGACAAATATATAGCACCTTCATCCTTCCACTCTGAGATGTCTAAAAGCCTCTTTTACTGCTCTTTCCTTGGTCCTGTAATGGGAACAGGTATTTAGTTAATTCCAGAGCTCACTGGAGCCAATATTCCAAAGCGGTTCCTGATTATTTTTAACAGTTTTCTGTTTCAATTCTTTCTTCCAGTGAGCTGGGCTCATAACCATTAAGATGTTGAGCAATATTGAGAAATGTTCCCTTTAAAGTATCAAGTATCGATATTCTTCTTTTTTGTACTTCATATTGTTACATAGAACACGGGCAACTAAATCACTGTTGCTTTTGTCTAAACAATCTTTCCAGTTCCCAGTTCTCCTCTGTCTATCAGGAGGAGCTCCAGGAACAAATTTCCCAGAGTTAAATTTGTTACTATTTGAGTCAGAAATTTTCCCCTTAAAAATGCAAAGGCTGTTTGAGAATCGCTGTCCTGAGAACTTTGTTCTGTTGCATTCAGATTGTCCTGTATGTTCACATTACAGATAGGTACTTACAGACCTGATTTTCCCATCACCTGTTCAAACTGATGATCTATCAGGAGCCACCAAAAAGCTCCACTCATGCTTTATCTAATTTAAGACTGTTGGCTCATTGGCATATCAAATTGCATTTTGTTGAATATAAGACTCTTCCCATTTCCTTTTTTTCTATTCAAGCCTTTCTAAAGAAGTTTTAATACCTGATATTAATATTTTTAATATGACTCTTTCAATTTATTTTCAATGTTACCAACTATTTTTATGCCTAGAAATAATCAATTTAAATTTACCTTCTCACTGTAAATACTGCTGTTAAATTGTAGATAATCTCTAAAGCACCCATGTACTCTTAAAATGTGTATTCCCACAAGGTTATTGTTCCAGTTCTGCACCCTCAGGAGACTCTTGGATAGGGGCCAGCATGTGAGAATTCACCCACAAGAAACCTCCCAGCCTTTGGAGGTCCATCCATCACAGCATTTATTATGAATGACGCAGCAATGATCTCCTACATTTGCTTCAGAACCAGAGATCTATAAACTGATTTTCAGGCTGCTTTCATGTGATGAGTAAGCCCTTAGTGGCACTCAGGGCTTTTGCTCAGTCTGCCTTTACGTGTAGGCTTTCCGTGGTCCCTCAGATAAAATCAAGATGCCTTTCAATCCTGAGGACAGGGTCGTTTAGAATCAGCCAGATAATAGAAACAATGTCTGGTGTGAGCCAGAGTGATTAGGGTTGGCAGCAGCTCACTGGTAAAGAAAGAAAAAGAATACTACAGATAGTCTTAGCTGAAATAAAATCAAGGGGATTGGAGTTAACAGAAAGCCTTGTTTTGGTTTGAGACTATGTTATCTGCTAGGAGCATTCATTATCAACATGTTTTAAAATAAATAAATGGCTTTTCACTAACAAGACATTAGGTAGAGATAAAGCATTCGTGGCACTCTATCAAATGCACAGGCAAATAGTTGAGTTCCCTGGTCCATTTTTTCCTGCTCTTTGTTTGCTCCTTTCACTGCCTGGAAAGCCTGTTTCTCCAGGGACACATCCTGCACTTGCAGCCACTTCAGTACAGAAGATCATGGTGCCACTATCCTTCCTATTCCCATTTTCCTTCCTCTGTGTTGCTTTTTCACTACTACTACTACCACTACTACTATTTATTACTGTTATTGTTATTGTTGTTGTTGTTGTTGTTGTTGTTATTATTATTATTATTTTGTTGAAACATGTAAAAGGAGACATCATCCTAAGTCAGTGGCTGTCTTGGAAAGGGCTGAAACAGAAGGAATATCACTCAAAGTCCCCTGAGTCCCTGTGAGCTGCAGTCTGGCTGTCAGCATCCTGGCAGATTTATGAGGATGGCCATGACCGGTTTGAAAGGGCAGAGGGGGGAGAAGAAGAGATCCCAACCCATTAGTAATTCCCTGCAGGAAAGTGACAGAGCTGATGACATGCATGGAGGACACATTGCAGGAGATGGGCTGGGGGAGACATTCCCATGCAAGAGTGATTTCAGGCCACTTTTGGCTCCAAGATTGGTTTCCCCTAATGATCTATTTCTAGGCCTCTCATCCTTTAGCTTGTAATCTATTTTGTCACAAGTGGTGCCAGATCTTCCAGCAGAAGAAAAGAATCCCATGGAGATCAGTAAGTTTTGTGAACATGAGGTCTGCAGGTCACAAATGAATGAAGAGCAGAGCCCGGAACTGAAAAGATTGCCCAGAGCCTGCAGCAGGACCAAGGGTATCACAGTGGATCACTGAACCACCCTGTGATGCCATAAATGTGTGTCACCCTTGCCACATCAGGCAGCCCAGCCTCAGAAAAATAATGCAAAAAGAAGGCTAAGTGAACTGGGACATATAAAACAAATGCCAGCCTTTCCAAGGTGGAAATTTTTTTTTATTTGGTTGGGCTTTTTTAAATTTATTTTTTGTTCTGAAGAATCCTGCATAGAACCAGAGGTAAAGAGCATAATGTTGGCGAGGTAGGTTAGTTTCTGATTTTTTTTTTGGTATTTATTCAGAATCTTATATGATGACAACAAAGAGGGCTCTTACTACTGAAAACACAAGTAAAACTGACTAGAATTGCTGAAATATATCGTCAGACTTTGAATGCAACATCCACACTTTGGGCTGTTGTTTACAAGAGCAGTTGCATTAACTACATGAAAATGGAGATGTTTGGAAGTAGCATGATCCTAAGGAAAAAAAAAAAGAAATGAAAATGGACACAAGCCACAGAAGATAAGGACAGGAAGATGCAAAAGGGGAAAAGGACCTCAAATATATTTATTGCATAAATAGTCAAAACTGGAAGAAAACTGATTTTTGTGGGATACTAAGGCCATGTATAAGGACCTGGCATGATTAGCACAGTTTGTGAAATAGAGACCTCTTATTTCAAATGAGTGTCTGAACAGTTTTTGATGAACAAATAACCACACTGATTATTGCATACATATTTTCCTCTTCTGCTTTGGTGATGTAACTCATTTGAATGATCATAATTGAAATGCTTATCTGACACTATCCATCAAGAGACAGAAGCATCATCTCTAATTATCAGGGGTTGAAAGTGCATAGGTGTAAAATCAGTAAAAAATTAGTAAAAAATTAGTAAACTCTAAAAGTAACAAAGCCTAGGTAGAAGAGCCTGTTACAAAGCATGTAACATGTAGAGAGATCTTTGGAGGCATCTTCTTTTCTCTCTCTTTCTTTCTTTCTCCCTTTCTTTCTTTTGTTCTTTTGTTCTTTTGTTGTTTTGTTGTTTTGTTCTTTCGTTCTTCCATTCTTTCGTTCTTTCATTCTTTTTCTTTCTCTTTCTGTCTCTCTCTCTTTCTTTCTCTCTCTTTCTCTCTTTCTTTCTTTCCAATATCCAGCTAGACCACACTTCTCCCTGGCTGTGGTGACATGATGAGGTGAGGCCCCTCTTGGTGGTGTTCAAACACAAAGCCAAAAGGACATCCCTGCACAAGTAGTTTGGATAAAGGAAACAGAGCTCCTCCTGAGCTGGAACAGTGGAAAAGACAACTGCCAGCTTGAAAAATGCTGGTCTATCTTAGAGTGTCTCAAGGCAATACAAGCACCCACATAACCTGGGTGCCTCTTGGCTGCACAGACCCAGGCCCCTGAGCTCTGCTTTAGTGTGGTCCAGAGACATCAGTATTTTATTTCAATGTTTAATGTTCTGGAGAAGCTGCTTTGTGGCTGAAACAAGAAGTGCAAAAAAAAACGACTTTGGGGCCAAAACCTGCAGCCATTCTTACCAGGGAGAGTTGGGGTTATTCAATTGGTTTTAAAGGAATTACTTGGGGTTTGCACTTAGTGTTTGTAATTAGAGCAGTCTCTCTGTGATCAGGAGAGGACGAGTTATTATAATGATCCGCTTCAGTGCAGCTGTCATTAACACTCTTCTGACTGCAAAGGAGGGTGCAGGACTGTGTACAAACAGGACACTCTTGGGCTCACAGATCCTGCTCGTCATGATTTTGCTATGATTTCTTCTTTACAACACAATGGCAGAAGGCCTGGGTGATTTGCACTAGCAGATGTTGTACTGCCAGATGCTGTACCTGAGGGCATCATGGATCCTCCACTGCTCACTTTGAAACAGCTGCCAGGACACTGCAGCCACTCCATGGGGATCTACCATTTGCATTTACTGCAAATATGGTCAGTGAAAGGAAGAGAGAGATTGGACAAAGGGATGGCAGGGAGTAGAGAGGAACCCTTGAAGTCTACTGAGAAGTAATGTGGTGTGGTTAAGATGATGATACCAGATCCGGAAGATGGAGAGTTACTATTGTTTTCTCACTGGAGCTGCTACAAAACCCACCACTGTACGTCTTCTGCTTGTCCTTTTGTCCTGTTCATTTAGTTCATACATTTTCCAGGCTGAGAGGACTAAGACAAGCAACCTTGTGGGCTCTGGGTCAGGGTGGGTGTTAGGTGCCTGCCTGTGGTGCTAGTGGGACAAGGTTGCCCTCTGCTCCGAAGGATGGAAGAAAAAAAAAACCATGCCAAGCATTTTTCTATTCAATTAATGAAAAGTGGCACCCTGTTGCTCCTGCTCTCCTGCATAGCTCCTGGCTGGAAAAAGAAAGAGAGCTGGTTCCTGCAAGGCTGCAGAGTCTTGGTGTGATTGAGATGCAGTTGCCAGGCTGTGAGGTCTAAGAAGAACTCCATGCTTTTTTTAAGCCTGCAGGCAGTTCTGTTGACTGACGCTGCCCGAATGCTTTCCAGGAATGCTGACATATTCTCATGTTATCACTTTTCATGCAAACTTTTCCCCGAGAGCCTGCTTCTCATTGCTCAGCAACGCATCAGGGGAGAAGGAAAGAGAGGAGAGCTGTCAAGGCACATCAGTCATTGTTGTGTTTGTACTGGAAGGTATATGCATAATGAAGGATAATATTTTCTGGCTGCAGAAGGTTGTGATATCCCAGTGAGATGCCTGTGAGTGTATCTGGTATGGATGTGAGAAGAAAGGATTTATCTTGGGATACAGAGCCTTTTTGCATCTGGTCCCCTGTGCAAATCAGGACAAGTTTGGCAGGGATTGAAAGTCCATATCATCTGGTGACCCAAATGAATAGTTCCAGATGGACTGGGGCCCCCATCACAGTTGGTGCCCTTATTGACTGGAGGGACAAAGCTGAACGAAAAGAAAGATTCGTCATGGAGAAGGTCTGTGTACCTTGCTTTGCTCATGCCCTGTGGATGGAGAACTTACCTCAGCTTTATTGATGTGTCACACTGCACAAACAATGGACACTCCAATGTTGAAGTGAAAGGCAAGAATATTTATGTGAGAGTGAACTTTCTCCAGTCCCAGGACCCTTCCTACTTTGGCAGTCCTTGCCCAACTCTGCTTCTTTGCAGGCTGCTGGAGGGCTGTGAGACCACTGGGGCCATCTTTTCTCACAGGTAACAGGCATAGCTCTTCCCCGTGTACCTTAACTGCAAGGAAAGACCATGCAATCCTCCGCCACTTGTCGAGGAAGGTGGAGACTGTGCCTGGAGGTCCTGGACACTGGTTTTTCACCTTGGGTCCAGGTTTAGAAGGAAAACATTTTCTCTTTTGAGAGACCTATTGAGATACCTGAACTGGGAGTGAAACTTGGAAACGTCTGTCAGCATATCCAGAATTTTCCTCACAAGACAGAAAGCAGCTGCCCTCCATGACAGCCTGGCATGTTTGAACAGGAGATGCTTTTTTTTCCCCTCTGTCTGCCCTCTGTCTCTCTGTTAGGAGGTAAAAACCTGTCCTAAGGGCTGGGGCCTTGTTGAAAAATCCAGCTCAATTTAGAAAGAAAGCTTTGAGGAAACTCCAGCCCTTGGCAATTCCTAATCAATGTCCTAAAGGTCTGACCTTTTTCACTGGGATCCTTCCTCCCCTTTCCTGACCTGGGTAGGCAAGCAGTGCTGGGAGAAAAAAATAGAGTGGAAAGCTTCTGAAGTCAGATATCCCAAGCACCACAAAGTACCCTTGCAAGGCCTTGTTATAATCATTGCTTGCTTGCCCCATATGTCTGGCCATCCAAAAGGTTTAAGGAGTAACTGATCTGATAGCCTGTATGTGCCATTGATTTGTTAAGCTGAAGTTTTTTTTTCCTTAAATCCTATTAACAATAGCATTTGCAGAAGGAATGCAGATTACCCAGGTCTAATTGTATATCATTTGCATGAAGAATGAATTAAAAAGCAGCTTTGCAACACATTGACTCGGGATGTTATTGAGCCATTGAAGTCTCACGGCTGTGAGGGTTGGAGCTATTTAATTAGTGGGGGTGGGGTGTGTGGCTGGAGAGAAAATAGCGGAAAAGAGGTGTTTTAATCAATGAAGCAGAGAAATCACAACTGTTAGAAAATGCAAGATTATTCCTTTCAGGCGAATAACCCAACCAAATAACTCAAGGTCCAACTGTATGAGAACTTTGCTGAATGAAAACCTGGTGTTTGAATTGAAGGGAGACAGTCATTTGGGAGAGATCAATGCTGGTGCTTTCCCAGGGCCAGAGCTGTGGAGCTCTGCTCAGGGACTACCTCCAGCTAGGGGCTCCAGCTGGCATGCTTTATGTTTTTCCTTTCAGTTCACACAGCCCAGACTGCATCCCGAAAGTCAGACAGGATGCTCCTGGTGTCTCCTCTGGGTCTCTGGCTGATCCCACAGCCAGGGGTGCGAGTGTAAGGCTGTCTGCCTCACCCTGCCACAGGGTCTGCAGGGCAGGAGCACTGTGGCTCATCATCAGGCTTGCATGGTTGCTCCCAGGTGCAGCAGGGCAAAAATGGTGACAGAAACACTTAAGTAAATGGGATGGGATCTCATAACTCTGTCCTTACCTGGCCCCAAGGCTGGCAGGGTGACAAAGGCATTTATTTTGCCTCTCTGAACTATTAAGTCAGCTGCAGCAGGGCTTTACTGTGTTGCTTTCAGGCAGAGCTCAAATCTGGAACATCTTTCTCACCTAAATATCTCCGCTTTTCACCTGACCATCAGTAAATAGTGCAGGCTACTGCACAGGGGGATATCTAAGGTCAGGTAACAATAATGCTGCCAGATCTTCAGGTCCACTTTCTCTTCCTTCAACAGATACCACAGACACTACCCAAACCCCACGTGATGTTTGAGGTTTGATTTCTGTCCCTGGCATGTGCTGGGTAACAAATACCTCATCTCAGTATTATATTTCCCAAGGAAATATATGTTAATACAAGTAAGAACAACTGCACACATTTGAGGTAGAATGTAGGATCTTGTAATGTCACAAGATCTTAGGTACAGAGAAAGTAACTGAATTCCAATCATAGGGAAAACAGGCCATTAAAAATTACGGATTGGTTATTCCCATGACATATGCTGAATACACATGTAAAATTAATTGCATATGCACATTCTAAGTTTCTTGGATACCAACATTTCTCTTTGCTTTTGGATGGTCAGATTTTATTTTTTTTTGAAAAGCAGCCCTCCTCTGAAACCTTTTGAAAAAGCTGCTCTCTCAGATGCCAAACAGTCTTGTAGTATTTAATGAGAAGAGAGCAATTTGCTGGCAGGCACCAAGGTATGTTAGTCCAAACTCTCCAATATGGTATACTGAAAATGAAGCAGACACATGATAGCTGGACCACACAACATGCATATTGGTCACAATTCCATGAAAGCGACACTTGGGTAAATAAAACTGGCAATTATTGTAGGTGAATTACTTATTTTTTCCCTGCAATATTAACTGTGTATGTTTCAACTACACCATTGTCCGCCAATCTGAAATTCAGCTACTGTATCAAACACAGTATTTAAGGTAAAAGGAAAGTGGCACAAAATGGGAATTTCCTAGAAAAACCTAGACTTATAGGCCTACAAATATGGACCATGAAGAAAACCATTTTGGCAATTACAAAGTTGTGTTGAGTCACATTAGTACTGAAACTTATCTTCAAGGAACAGTTCCTCTCTCTGCTTCAAATCATGAGGTGTAAACCAGACGGTGTTTTTTTACCTCAGTGCCAGCAGAGAGAAACTGAGTGACTGTGGCTGATTTGTAGCGTGTCCTTTGCTGCTGACAAGAATGGATTCTCAGCCATTTAATCTATAGCATTTAATGTAGCCCTACAGATGGAGGTCAAGCTTAGATGGAAGGACAGTATCTTTCCTTTATGAGTCTGCCAGGCCTTTTAAATCTTAGAACATTTTTTGACAGCACCTGATAGTGGCTGATTCCCTCATCCCTACCTTTGTTTATAGCTTGCATCTAGCAGACTCACACTGATGCAGCCACCAGTCTGCATCTCTCACTCTTGAGAAGGAGCTTTCGGGTTTGCTGTCACGGAGTCAGGGAGCTGAGGCGAAGCAGGACTTAGAGGACCCTGAGAAGTTTTGGAGTCCTCCTTCCTGCTCTGGGTACAGTCCAAAGGAAAGTTGGTCTTGACAGGTGGTGTTCCCTATTGTTTGGAAAAGGTGCCAGTGCAGAAGGTCAAAAGTCCAAGTAGCCTTGTATAGATATATCATTAAAAAGTTTTCCTAAATCTGAGCCTAGGCTGCAAAACTGAGCCAATTTCTTCTTGCGCTGCCTCACTGGAGCAGGAGAACAACAGACCACTATCTGCTGTAAATAACCTTCTGCATACCAGAAGATGCTGATTTGGACAACACGAAGTCAAATTTTTTGATACCCAATAGATTGTGTTTGCCAAATTTTTACCTTTCTACCTCTCTGTTCCTCTGGATTCCTTCCACTTGGCCTCCACTTTCCGCAAAATGTTGTTCCTCCATCTGTGCCCTCCACTCTGCCCCCAGCACTGCTGCTGGGCAAGTTGAGACTCCCCTTCCCCCCTCATGGTGGCACTTGGCTTTGATCTTAGTGACAGCCAGGTGATGGAGCCTACTCTGCTTGTTTCCCTTCCCTTCCCTTCCCTTCCCTTCCCTTCCCTTCCCTTCCCTTTTCTTCATTCAAATTTTAATCCTGAAACGCTTTGAAGACCCTCCCAAATCTGTGGTTATTGAAATTTTTAAAGTGTATTCCATATCTCATATCTCACTCTTTGAAGGAATTGATGGCATCCCAGAGCAGCCCCTTGAATAGTAGTTCTCTTTTCTCCCTTGGTGTTCCCTTCTAATTGACAAAGGACTGTTAATAATATTTTTTTCTGAGCAGTGAAGCACCAAAGGAAGCCAGGCACTTGATTCTGGAGAGCAGCAGTCTTTTCCAGCTGCTCACAAATGATGCAAGTGTAAACAGCTGGGCAAGCAGGACAGGCAGACATTTATGATAAATACCTGCTCCTCTCCCACTGCAAACACTATGGGATATCCCTCTGATATGTGCACACAGTCCCAAGTAAAGGATTCAGTTCCTCTTTTGTGGTAAACTAAACATGAAATATTACATGCATGTATTAGAGATGTACCCTGATCTTTAAAAAAGAGTTAAATCCTTTGATGTGCAGACCTAAATTCGAGGCTAATACATAAATCTTAAAGAATTCCAAATTTAATTCAGCAATAAATTGTGGGGTTTTTTTTGGCACCAGTCAGTATTTCTTTGCTTCTCTGACAAAGAGATTTGAATTCTGATTTGTCTAAAATCTGAAGCAAGGTTCAGCTATGCAGTTACTAAGGTCACCTTCATAGAATATTATTCCTATGCATACACTGAATGTCCTCCACATTAAATTCGATCACTCACACAGACATGCACACAGCTCTATGTATATATAAACTACATCTTTTCTCCTGGGATAATCTGCCAAGAATGCTGTGGATTCTGTTACATCCTCTTTAATATTTGTAGCTGTTTTTGAACCATTTTTGTGTTTGTTTGCTTATATCCTGCCTTGTGAAAAAACATCCGTTATTTCTTAAATTTAGCCTTCCCTGTTATAGAGGTGTATATTTTGCTAACAGGCTGTGACTACCCTATCCTTCCTGCTAGCAAAATATGCACCTCTCTGTGATGTGAGGCAAACAGAAGAGCTTCTAAATAGAGACCTGGGCATCTGTAAAGGAATAAACTAAGGAATTCTCAATGAGTTTTCTTTCAAAAGAATATTGAAAATGCATCTCACCTTCAAAGTTGAAATAAATTACTTTAGTTGTTAGTTACTATTAAGAAATGCTACTTTCACTTGGGCATGACACAAATAGAGAAACGAGGCTGAAGAGTGCACTTAATTAAAGGCAAAGCAAAATGTTGGGAAATGGTTCAGGCAAAGCAGAGAGACTCCTGAGCAGTCTTAGTGCTTGGGTCGTGCTTTGTACACACCAATTGAGTCTGCATCAGCTATAACAAAAAAACCCATACACCTATGTAATTTTTCATTTAGAGTTTATAACAGCAATAATGACCTTGCTACAGAACATTTTCTGGGTATTCATGACAAAGTGGGGTTAATGGTTCTTGACTGCACCTTGAGCCATCCACACCTCTCAAATGGTTATTAATCCCCAGGGGTAAAACTGCACCTCTGTAATGAATTTTAGGTAATATTTTAATCAATACAGGTTTATGCACACTTACAGCTGAATGTATCACTCATAAATTCTGCTATTATGATGCAAATAATTTTAAATATTAAGTAGCAACATTCTGATATATATTGTGTTCACCTAAAGGTCCAGTGGTCTCCAATACATTTTATTTTCATTTTTAAATAACACTTTTCCTCTCTCATGCGTGCAGAAGGGATGGTGTCAAGAAACCTTGTGTGAAGAGATTATTTGAAGTCTGGCCACAAACACTGAGCTATAGATCTGCCTTCCCTTTCCTTTCCTGCTATACTCATTTGCTGCAGTGTATTCAAAATGATACATACAACCTTCTCTTTGTGAAATCTGTAATGCTTGGGTATTGATATGGTGCATCTCTGAAGGAGAGTTGCAGGTGACGTGTTTTTTATGGAATGTATTCTGCTTATCACTGCACCCATTTTTTTAATGGCATAAAGTCTACCTCAAGATTTTAAACTATCAGTGGTCATTAAAATACCTTTTTTGCTTTTTTTTGACATAGGGAAAAATGAAGACTACTGTTTCTTTTCTGAAAAATTACAACTAAATCTTTCTAGGTTCTGAGCAGACATCACTGGAAGCAGAGCAGAGGGAATGAGACCAGACACGAGGTTTATAGGTTCTGTTTTATTGCATGCATGATAGTTGTGATGGGAAGCCAAGGGTCACTGGACTTGGAGCTGACCTTGGCAAAACACTTCAGCTCTCATTCCCTTACCTGCATGTGCTTTGGTTCATTCTAAGCTTGTAAGCATCCTTTGCCCTGGGAAGGTTGTGCTGGATCACTCGGAACCATCTAGGCACCTGGAGTTCTGCTCCCTTTGATACTGCAGAGTCAGAAATGTAATTGGTGCCATGCTGGAGTCCAGAGCTGTGTTCATCTGAGGTAGCTCAACTTCCTAAAACCTGTAAGGGTATCCAACACAGGCTCCCTTTGTACAAGAATGGGCTACCACATGGCAAGGATTTGAGACCCATGCCTCAGACATGTGCAAGCTGTTAATACTCACTTGCAGAGTGAATCCTGGGCAGCAATTTCTCCCCTGTCCAACTGGTTGTAGTGGACCAAATTCTCAACTGATTTCAGTCAGCAGCTAATATTTTCATGAGTGAAAATTTGATTCACAGCCTTTGATCTTTATATTATGCAATTTTATGACTTTTTGGTTCCAACAAAATGTGTCTCACTGCTCCAAACTGCTTGTGATAGCATAAGCAGGTTACGACAAAAAACATTTTGTCATTTGTCTCAGAAAAAAGCATGGATAGAATATTGATCAGTAATAAATAGCAGTCTTTGTATTGCCTTTGTATTTGTGCAACAATAAATACTTGAGATTTGTTGATAAATGCCTTCATTTTCCAGACTCAATTACCATCATCCAATTAATCAGATTTTCTAGTTAGCACATTACATGGAGAAGCAGCCCCTGCATTCAGACACACAAATGACTGAAAATAACTTCCTGTTTGAGATCCATGTGTCAGTATCTGTCAAATTGTCAACTAATTTTAAATTTTAATTAGTTGCAATTTTTTTTAAAATGCTCTTAATGCTTTCATTCCAGACAGAACCCAGTCATCCTCCAGCCCTGAGCTGCAGGATTGCCTCTGTACCCTGTTTGCTCCAGCACTACCCAGCCTGGTGTAAGTGTAACAGAATCTGACCCACATGTCTCTGGAAATGGTCAAATGTGGATGGGATCACCCTTGAAAATAGGAGATGGAAATTTTCTCAACAGAAAATAGGAATCAGGGGAACATGCTGGCAGCACAATAAGGAGACTTCTAATAGGAAAGTGTCTATTGGATCCACCTGGGCTTTAGCACTGGACTGGCTGACACATTGAGCCTCCTTGTGCATAAGGGATAAGGTGCACCTTGTGATAAGGTGCCAGGGACTCACACTGCCAGGACTGCTGCCCTGAAGGTGTGCTTACCCCTGAGTGGCTCATGGGCTAGGGACAGCACAAAGCTCCCGTGATCTGCTGGCTAGAGAGCAAGAGCAGATGGACATCAGCATGGCCAGCACAGCATCTCTGGAGAAAAAAAAGTCTTCAAAATACTTTCTCGCAGGTGTGAAATGTGCACCCATCCAGTGGCAAATTTTCAAGGGAAGCTATGGGTGTGTCATTGCCATGATGNAAGATGGCCAGCAAAGCCACCTCGGAGAAAAAAAAGTCTTCAAAATACTTTCTCGCAGGTGTGAAATGTGCACCCATCCAGTGGCAAATTTTCAAGGGAAGCTATGGGTGTGTCATTGCCATGATGTTCACCCACAACATCTTGTAAAGTTAAAATCTTAATCCTAACTTTACCCCAGCAAAGGGTCTCTAACATGTGTTTTGTGTGTAAGCAAGTTCCCTTGCTATTACTGTGATTGAGTTTTAATAGCATTGGCTTTCATGATGATAGGGAGAGGGAAGTGACAACAGTGACCTTGAGGTAACAATAACCTTGCAAGCACATAATGCCATTTATCACTGCATAGCTCCTTTCATTAGGAGATCTGAAGCTGCCTCACAAAGATAGGCTTTTGCAGCACTGACACAGTGAAGCCCTAATCCCTTACTGGGACACTGTGATCGTATCATAATGCAAATCATTACCACCATACACTCCCCATATTGGTACAGTTTGATGTCTTTTGTTGAGGAAATTATTCGATTAATATTTTTCATAGTTTTCATCTTTAATCCCTGCTATTATCTTTTGCTGATATCTACCCATCTGTTTTCCTAGGCATTAGAATTTTCTCTTTCATTAGGTGTATAAACAGTCCCCTTTCTAAAGAAACGAGATGTATTGCTTTTTTTTAAATGACAAATTATTTTCTGCCAAAAAGCCAGGCAAGTGCAATTCTCATTTGGTGTATAAAGAAATGTAGCTGTTAAATTCAGCCTCTCGGTAGTTTACAAATAAAATCTGCTAGTGGTCAATGCCTATGCGACCCTGTGAACTACAGTGCAATAGCTCTGTATCATGGAAAAAATTTGCTGCATCCAGATTTGCAACAATTCAACTTACAGTGGGCAAGAAATCGTTTAATTAATTTATTTTCCTAACGCTACTGAGTGCTTGCAACATTCCATGCAGCCATTCTGGAGACTGTCTTCTTGTGAAACTGTGACCTTTGTAAAAGCTAACCTATATTTTATTTCCCTTTATTTTCTGGATACTGGATTCCCATTAATTTATTTATTCAGCCCCATCACGCAGATTGCTCACCTGCATCCATCTCTGTGGCAGCAGCAACCTTGACACCCCTGGCTGCCAGAGGCCAAGGACTCCCTCAGATTAAATATATGAGTCCCTGTGGTGAACCCAAGATGAATGCACCCTGCGTCTTGCATACAGCGGCTGCAGCCCCAGCAGATGCAGTGGGAGCAGAAGGGGCTCAGGTGTGGTTAGGGTGCTCTCAGCGCTTGATGGGATGCGGTTTGTGGAGAGCATTAGGTTCAGCATGCCCACGAGTGAGGCATCTGCCTGTCGCAGTGGCTGCCCTTGGTTTACTCTGGCTTCATCCTGATCAGCATCCAAGTATCAGGCAGGGAGCTGGGAGTGGGGACTAAAAAGCATTCTATCTTTTTGTTTTTTCTTTTTCCTAACTGAATCTAGGATGTTGAACTGTGTTAATGAAGAGCAGGTGAGCAAGTGGGTATGTGGCAAATATGCTCCAATATAACACTTCTAATTATCACTTTTAATTTACAATTCCTGGCAGCATTTATTTATTCTCACTCAAGAATCCCTGCTAACACCTTGCCAATACAGAAAGCCTTCTTTTCAGAAGGGCAAACCTTTTCAGAAATGACTGAAAGAGTTCTAGTGGAGACTAGACATCCTGATACCTTTGGCAGCTTTGCCACCCAGGCTGGACACGCCTCTGGGTGCCCCTGAGTGTTCCTGGGTGTTGGTCGAGGCACTCACTCCATGCTGCAGGGAGTGCGGAGTGGTGCAGTCACAGTGCAAGCTGCCCTCACAGGGCAGTGGCCACCTCACAAAACAGTCAGATGCCATGAAATGCTCCTCTGTCTCCTGCCTGCCTGACTCATCCTGTTCTGGGCTGATCTGCAGGTGCCAGGTGTGCGGTGCTACCAGAGACCAGCCGTCCTTGCCCAGCCCTCAGTCCCCAGCAAGATGCTGTCCTGTCTGTAATTGCAATATTACCGCTGGGCATGCTCACAACGAGACAGAGTTTAATAGCTCCCGTCATTTGTCTTTCACAGCAAGCTGCACATCTGAAACAGGGTGATTAGAGAAGGGCTGAGCATAACTGAGGGCTGGGAAGGGTTGCCTTGTTTCAGAGGGCACCCACATAAAAGGGAGCTTTTACAATTTGAGTACAGTAACATTTGCATGGCCGTGCTTAATCTGACAGTTATTTATTGCTCTGGGTTAGATAAAAACCTCCGTGTAGAAAGGAATCGAGGCTTGAACTCAGTATGTGCCAGAATCCACAGATGGCCCTTTTCTCTGGCATGAGGGCTTGAGAAACACAAGAGAGACTCTAAGTATTCACAGGATTGCAGAACCTGTACCTGCTCCATATCTGTTCCCTGTGTCTGGCACCTGCAGCCTCACCCCAATGGACAAATGGGATGGCGAACCAAAATGGTGGCACAAAGGAGACCAGGAGCTCTCCACTCCACAACAGCAGGATCAGCTTGGGAGTCCTTGAAGAGAGCTGGCGGATAGATACAAGCAGCAAATCACAGAGCTGGGGAGCAACTGACAGCAAAGCAGGTGTATATCCACCCTGATAATGCAACCTCCCTCTAATGCATTCCTAGGGTGGGAATTGTCTAACCTAGAGCTGGAGGTGGCAGAAGATTTCAGATGGCAAGAAAATAGCTATAGAGGCTGTTGTGCTGGGAGGTGGGGTCTGGAGCTATTTCTGAAAGTGAATTCAATTAATCTGCATTAGTTTTTCAGAGAAGAATCTAGCTTTTAAAGAAGAAAATTCCCTGTGATCTTTTTTGAAAGGAGTCATTTGAGTCTTCAGTTGGAAACAATGCTGTCCTTTAAAGGATTTCCATAATGTTTAATAGGCTATACACATTGCCCATAGCCTAAAGACAGCTTTGTCTATTTTCTTTAATTGTCTCAGAAAATGGAAACTTTTAATTTTTTTACAGCACAAAATAATTATTTTTGAGCTGGCAAACTGGTGTCCCAATTACTTGGATAGCTGTTAAAGCCCAGCTGGGGCTGAGGTATCGTTTTGGAAAATGAGTGCTGGTCCTCACAGGGTTGCAGGAAGAAAGATTAATCCTCCTGCTAGAGGGAAAAGGAGGACAGTAGAACCTAAAATTGGCAGGAGACTTTAAAATACTCAAAGGGTGTCATATATCTAATTTCCTATACGTGCTTCTCGTCTACACCAGGGTATATCAAAAGCCCATTATATGAAAGTATATGCAGAGGTACTTCCCTTTGGATAAGAGCAGTGGAGAGAGCTTCAGTGTTTCTTAACCAGAAAGTGCCATCTCTTGGGCTGAGGCATGCTCTGGTCAAGGGCTGTGATTGCATGGCAGAGAGGGGCATGGACCACAACAAAGGTTACACTTTCCCAGAGCTGGTGGCCTTGGCCCTCACTTGAGCCAACCAACCCATCTCCAAATTTGCTGCTCTTCTACAGAAGTTTGTGGGAGGGGACAAGGGAGATGAAATTTCTGCATCTGGATTGTCAAATTAGTTAGATTAACCTTTGTTATCATGATATGCTGTCTTGATGAATTCCCAGACCCCAAAATTTCTGTTCCGAAGAGGATAGGAATTTAAATTTCTCTAGGAAACCGAGTCATACACAAGAAGACCTAAAGCTGAAAAAGAGGTAACAAATGTGAAAGACACGACAGTGTGAAAGGTAATTCCAGCAGGTGGGATTGCCATGAACATTTGGCTTTCTTCCTTCTCCACAGGCGGTTGCATACATGCAGTAATACTCAGCAAGCCCAAATGCTGATGCTAATTGACACATCAGATGTTCCTGGTGGGCCACAAACACTCCCTCCAGCTCGTACTGCCAATGCAGCAGGCAGTGCTGCTTGTGCAGTGTCCCAGGCAATGGTACCTGGTTGATATATTGAGGGATTTCAAGGCTTTTTGTCCATAAGGACGGAGTTCTCCCACTCTGGCATCCCATGCCCAAACTGTTGTCCACCAACATGTGTGATCATTCACTTTGGGGATCTCACTCTGCATTTTTTGGGAGTGAACCTCATGTTTAAACACAGTCAGTCAACTTACCACATGAACAACTACACTTAGAATAAAATGTAGTTATTCTGAGAATATCTGACATGAGGTAAACTTAATTTGTTTTATCCAGTTTTGCATGAAAAAGTAGCCAGTTTTGCATGATGTTTGCAAAACCAACATTAGCAAGTCTATGTTTGTCCCAAAGCTTCTGGAGCCTTTGGAATCACACAATGTTTTGAGACAAGAAGTTATGCAAGTGCATAGGATAAGAACTACCATGAGGGAATAAGAGTCTCCAGGCTGTATTTCCACAACACAATTTCTTATTCCTAACAATAACATAAGCCTTCCTGATTCAGCATGTTTTTGCTCAAACACATGGTTTGCTTCTCTTGTTAGATACAGGGTCATCTCAAAGCCACAGGAGAATAATGTGGTTGCTCTGGATTTATCTTAGTGATATTGAGTATTGCCTGAGCACTAAATGTGCAGAGCAGAACAAATATATAACACATATTGCAACATATAGCTATACTGTGGACTTCATGTTGTTTAATTTAAAAAAAAACTGTCAAAGTCCATTTAGTCCAAAAAGAGAATGAAGAAAAGAAAGAGAAATTTTTCAGTCTATTGTATTTTCAAAGCATATGCCCTTTCAAAACTGAATGTCATGAGCAGGGAATGTTTCCAGCAATCAATACTTGGATGGGAGGAAGATTTCCAGCACTGCTGAGTGGCTTTCACAGCAGCTGTGATCAAGATGGAGGGTTTGTTGTTTTGTTTTCTAATTTTATTTCCTTGCTCTGTAATATTCGTTGATGTAAATATTAATATAGACCTGATGTTCTTTGCAATATTTTGCACAGAAAGAGTTTTTCTCCCAATAAAATGAACAGTGCCTGAGAATGCAGGAGTGGATGTGCTGACTGTTATTGGTTTCCCTACAATCAAAAAAGGAGGTAAGGACAAGAGTTCACCTGGGAACGGCTCCCAGCTCTCTCCTGTCAAAAGGACAGTTTAGCAACAAATTGGAAAAGGGGTTCAGGTGGCAGATGAATGGCACTCAGGAGGGTGCCTGCCATGTTCCCAGGAAGGTGGTGCTGGGCCCTGAGGCTCCTCCTACTGCTCTCCAGGGATGACACCACCTCTGGGCTCTCAGGTGGCTGAAGCAGCAGTAGGATCAGCTCAGGCCCAGCCTGCGAGGTCTCCCATGGCCTGGCCACTCCTTTCAAGGCCAGGCATCTCTTCTTGGCAGTGGCTGGGAATACAATCCCTGCTGCACTGTGTGCTTGGCTGCCCTGGGAGGGTGCAGCCAATGCCTTTGCAAACTGGAGCTCCAGTGCCTCTGAGGTGCCTACCACAAGTATAAAACGCTCTCATTGGCAAGTCTTGTGGAAAGATGCAGAGTGGCTTCCTGCTAGCTCCTCTTGATCTGACCATACTGTTGTTGTGCTGATGAGATTTCCACACTGATGCTTCGTTTATGCTGAACACAAACAGTGGCACACGATGTGTGGTCCAAGGAGATCTGAGCAAGTGAGCACTGAACCAAATCTGGGACGGATTAGGGCCTGTTATGGGACGTACATTGATGTTACATTTGTGTTGCAGCGCTGTAACATTTGAATCATGATGTCGTGATATGCAAGATTAAGTCTGGGGGGGCCCCTTTGTAGTACAATCTTTATGGCTCTGGCACTGCACAGTGAAAAGCTGTAGAGATGAGAGGGAGCTGTGAGTAGGAGAGAAAAGCCATTAACTGAAGGCCCTGAGAGTGGTGTTTGGCATGAAAGACTCATAGGATTGTGCCAGGTATTCTTAAAGGAATTGGAGATGGGCTTGAACCATAACTCCTAGTTCCAAATACCTTCACTTGGAGCAATATGGAGCCGGATTTATCACTTAAACATGGTTCTGCTTGGACTCTTATGCCCTTTTTCTGATTTGGCCTTGTGGAAAGCCCACATCTCTGAACATAAGTGAGGGGACCAGATCTTAGCACAGGTTGCAAACTCCCTGTGGGGCCTGACTGGAGGCTTGCTGAGGAATAGCCCATTGCCCTGAGGGCAATTAGAGGACAGTCCCAGTGCTGGAAATAAAGCAAAAGTGAGTGAGTTACTGCCAGCCTCACTGGCTGCAGCCCTAGGCTTACACACTTAACTGATTCCTGCTCTGCCACTACCTGGATGCAAAAGTGAGCACCACCTTGGGCGACCCAGAAGGATGTGGTGGCTACTTCAGATGTCCTGGTGCGAGCTGTCGGCAGCTCCCTGTGTGTCAATGGACTTCCCTTGGGACAAACTAGGTATAAAAAAATTAAAAATGTAGAAAATCTGGGTTTAAAAGCCCAAGTTCACAAATACAGTAATCTGCCAAATTTCAACAAATTGCAGTTTTGTATTTGTGTTTTAGAAGAAAGATGAATGAGAAAGAGATAATTTGGAAAGTTTGTTGTTCTGGACTTTAATTATTTTTGCTTTTAATTTCTGCAAGATGTTATTTTCCTTGGGTTTATTCTGTCCCTTATTCCCATGGTGGGACTGAAATTGTGCAGGGTTAGTTTTTTTGTGATGACGGGGCTGCAGGGACTGTGGCTGTATTGTGGCACTGGTCATTAGCACAGTAGCAGCAACACTGGAGTTACCCCAGGGTGATCCCTGCTTGAAACGTATTTGGTTTAAAGAAAGAGGGCAAAGTCCAGAAGACTTCTGTGCATCCCTGAGTGAGCTGCTGATAACCAATCCAGCAACACTATTATTTGTACTTCATCTGCATTTAGAGACCAAGTCAGGGGTCAGGTCAGAGTGTACTAATCAGGACATAGATAGGGAACAAAGATACCCTTTGGTTCTCCACCCTCATCCTGGGTGAACTGGAATAGCTCCCTAGGCTCATGGATTTCAGCAAAGCAGAGCTGATTTGCTGTGGCTGAAGGTCTGGCTGTTGGCACCCAGACAGATGTGGCAGATAAAGCACACAGATACACACAGTGTGGCAGCTGTGTGCTGGGAAGGTGAGATGGCCGTGCTGGGCAGAACAGCACACTGTCCAGCTCACTGGCCCCTTGGCCAGCACCAAGTGGTGTTAATTGGGTCATTGTTTTTCCTGACTACACCAAATGCCCCTATCTCATGTGCAGGCATATCAGGAGGACTCTTGTCTTGGGGAGACTCAGCTTTTGGAACCAGCAGGGATCTTCTAATCCTCTCTTGTGCAACCTCTGGGCTTGTCATCCCTGCCAGGTCAAAATGGTTAAGTGTGATGTACATAAAATGCTACCAGTCCAAATGCTGTTTGATTTCAGTAATATTTGTTGCCCTTTGAACAGGTGTAAATAACCATAAATAACAGAGGAGAGCTATCTTCACATGGCATGCTTTGACTCCTTTGCTGGATACTGCTCTGTTTCTCTGAGTTCTGATATATTTCTTTGACAACATCCATCATGTCTGAAGTGGAGTCACCACTTTTGAAAGCATTCATAAAAAAGATATGCACCTTGTTATGGTGAATGCTCAGCCAACTCCCTACCAAGGAAGCTGCCTGGGCCTTCACTCCATCCAGTGAGCAGCTCTGCCTGCCTGCCTGCTGGCTGCCCTGCTACCCTGGCCATTGCACATTTGCACAGTCCTGCCTCACCCTCTATCTGCCCTGAATGCCTTTGCCCTCTGCCTACAATGACCTCACAGCACTGTATAACTGCTCTCCCACTGTCCTCTGCCACTCCATTGCAGCACTTCTACACTTCCTAATGCATTTCCATTACTTTTGGTTATTATTTTTTGTAGGCTCTTCTGTTCAATTCCCAGTTGGGTCAGAGTTTCTCTGTATTACTTTATGCTTTTCTTTCTACCTCCCATTTGCTTTTGCCCTGCTACCCTCCCTCCCCCATCTAACATGAAACATTTCCAGATCCATTGCTTCGTATTCCCTATTGTGCCCCATCCCATGACTCACTGCACAGAACAGCTCAGTTGTTTGCTCAGGATGTTCTGGAGGGCAGGGGCTGAAGTCTGGAGAGAAAGAGGGGTAGGAAAGATTCCAAGAGGTTTGGAGGGGGACAAGTTCTATGTTCATTTTCAAGCCTTGCTGGCTGATGCTCTTGAAAATAATTGATTGTTCCTGCTGGTTTTGTATGCCATGTTTTCTCTGAGGAATGAAAGCATCCTGTCCCCCACTCCTCCATGAAGAGACATCCAGTAGGGCACAACTAACCAAGAAGGTGCAGGTTCAGCTTTCAGTTTGCAACGTCTTGTCTTCCCTCATCTGTATAATACCTTCAGATGAAAATTTCCCTATCCTTCTAGCTATGAGATGCTGTGACTGTTGTGGTGACAGGGAGGAAGAGGAAGCCTCTCATTTTGCTTGCTTGTGGTTGGTTATGATGCTGATAGTGGTGGTGGGAAATCCTAGCAGAAATCCTTGATTTCTCCAGTGAGGAGTAATTTAAGAGAAAGGAACTTTGCCCTGGAGCTAGCAGCACAGGAATTTGAATGTGGGTTTTTGCAGCTCTGACCAAACCCTTCCTTATTCCTGCCCCCCCAGACACTTGGGAAAGATATTCCTTTAGTTCCAAGTCTGAAGGAGGGCAACTGTTTGAATTTGGTGTGAAACAGATCACTCTAGTTAATAATGACCAGGGGCTTGACTGTGCATGGCAAGAGTAGCTCTTATATGTGTTGGGAACAGCACCTCTGCTGTGGGAAGGGCCCTGAGCAGTACCTGGGGACTCAGTTCTCTGCTCCCTGCATCCTACAGGAGAGAAATGATTGACTGACTTTCCTGAATTCAGCCAGTTCTTGTGGTTTCAGGGTGATGGAGTTCCCATATGCATTGCTATTTCTCTCCTGGAGAGAAAGAGATGCCTTGGACAGAGCAGGGAGAAAGAAAAGGAGTTAAAAATAAGAGTTGTGACAACGCTATTCAGAAGTGTGGAGTGAGGGGAAGCCTGTTTCCATGCATTGCCCAACTTCCTGATTGAAGCAGTTCCTTTTGGTGAGCCCCGGGTGGGTGGAAATTTGCAGTGTTTTGTGTGTCAGCAGCCACGGCACCCTCCCCTCCCCTCCATGACCTCTTCCTTCTCTGCATCATACACTGAGCCTCAGGGAAGGCAGGAGCTGGAAACTGGGCTGCCCTGGGACTTTTCCAATTCATAAAAATAATTTGCTGCTGCCACCTAGACAAAGGAAAACTAGGAAGGGAAGGGAAGCCCCTGAACTCAGCAACTTCAAACTCCTGCTCCCATCATCCACGGCAGCAGTATTGTTCTCAGAGGGAATTAGATTAATCACATTGTTCACAGATTTGAGCTACTTGCCAGGTGCTGCAACACCAGAGCAGAGATCCTGAATGCTCAGAGGAAAATTCTACCCTCTTGCCCTGGTAGTGACACCTCCATTATTTGTGTTGTGCTGCAGACAGCTGTCCCAGGTGGCCCTGGTCTTGAGTTGCCCAATTTTGTGCAAAGAATAGGACTTTGTTCCTGACATAAGGAGCTTGTGAAGGAAACATCAGAGATTGTATTCTATGGAGAGGTGAGACTGAAAGTAGCAGAGAAATGTAGTGACCTCCTTGCAGTCACTTGTTGAGGTCCATTCCTCAGAGGTTGTCTTAACTTAGAGGGGGCCAGTAAAACAACAGCACCTGCTGAGGCAATGGAAATAAGTCTGGGATAGGGCTGTAAGAAGTGGAACTGCAGCATGAACAGACTTTCTTGCTTCAAGTATGTAAAATTCAACTACCAAGAAAAACTGCAGGAGGCAGCCTCACCTCCTCCCCACTATAAAAAAAATAAAAACGTAAAAGAAAAACCACATTTGCCTTGTACAGGAGGACAAAAGTAACCTCCAGCTGTCACAGCAGACTGAATGTGCTCCCAGGCTTTCTACATCTTCCAAACACCACCAAATACAGCTGCAAGGTGTCCTACCAACAGCACACACTGCTATCTTCAAGGCAGCAGTTTTCACAGGTAGTAGTATTTCCTCTTAGTTTGAAAGACAAAATGATCATCACTAACTGGAATTCACGGATGTGTAAGAGTTAGTGGTAAAGCAAAGATGAAAGGCTGGGAAAGGCAAGGAACATTTGCCTGGGAAGAGTTTTGCCATATCCTGTAGGCAGCCATTACAAGTGTCCATCAGCCTTGGCTAGAGAACATTGATAGTGGGAGCTTCCACAGGTACATGTGTCCATTTCTAATGGACCATTCAGAAACAGTTCATTCAGAGCCAAGAAACACCTCAGAAAAATCCTGGAGCCACCTCGGGACACAGAAGTATAAATATCTCTCTTTTTTAGATGTGAGAAACAGTACTGTTGAGGGTGAAGTCATGAGTTTGCTCTTGTGTGTAGCTGTGCTTTGTTCTGAGGAACACCCCTCTGACCTGTGTTGTATCTATAGCACAGAGAAACTGGAGGCAGGACCACAGGGCACAGGGCATGTTACACCAGCATCCATGTGGCATAACCAGCCCCACTGCTTCCTAACAAGACACAGACTTTCCAAAGTATGGCATGGCACTGCGGTGGGGCACCGTCTGCAGCAGCTGCAGAGCCCAACTGGAACATGTAAACTCACAGGGGAGGTCTCTGCAGAAGTGGGAATGAACCCAGTAGCTCTGAGTGAGGATCAAATGGCTAAATTTGCTCTCTTATGTGTAAAAAAGCACTGAGGGGAACAGCACATCTTTTTTTGCTAGATGGGTAGTAGGACTGGAAAAGGAGTTGAAGAAGTAACACTGGATTGTCCTAATCCCAGTATTCTGGAATTTGGTACCATTTGATCCCTGCACTTGACTTAAACATCCATTCTTTGGTCACATGAATATTCTTCAGGCAAAGCCATGTTATTCATTTTGTGTTTTGGGTTTTTTTTAATCAGTCTGTCAGACTGATGTGCAGATTGAATACAGATGCTTGCATGGTTTCTGTGTGACTTTTAGAGCAGAAAGACTATTATATTTACAGCAATTTCTTCTTTTGAGACAGTTGATGCTCCCAGTCTATTTGAAATCCTAGAGTACAAGAGCCTCTGTGAGCATGCCTGATGTTCAAAACAGGAATGTTTGCTAAATTGCTGAAGCAGGGTGAAGCTGGGCACTGACAGACACTATTTCACTCTCTCCAATGCACTCTGCCAAGCACTTAGTGTCCCTGCCACAGCAGTTCTGGGTCCTTCCTGAGACAAGACCCAAACTAGTGTCCGTAAACACACAGAAATGTGCCTGTGCCTGACAAGAGTCCACAGGAAGCTGTCGTCACTGAGTCTTGGTTCCCAGACTACTGAGTCCTCAGTAGTCTCAGCAAGCACAGCCACGTTCTTCAGATGAAAGGCTGCTGCACCCTGCACTGCTAATGACAGGCCCTGCTAGCTGTCTCTGCTCAGCTGAAGCACACAAATGGGAAGGTAGTGTGCCTTGCTGGGCAGAACAGGAGACCTTTAACCCATCTTCCAAATTGATCTGCTCTGTGACTCTGCGCTCTTGGTGATTTTGTTGCTAACACCTTAGCTTAAGTTACGTGTGCTGTGATGCTGATTCCTGCAATGCTCTCACACTGCTTGCCAGTCCCTTGGCCATCCCAGTGGGGGTGGCTGTAGATGGGATCTCCAGGAATGAGAAGTTTCCTCACTTAGCATGTTCTGCCCCAACAGAACTGCTCTGGTACACCAAAGAGGACACAAACATCGCTTTTCCATCACCAGTAAGAGCTGTGTCTGTTGCTTTGGGCTGTAAAATGGGGAGCTGCAGAGCTGCTAACCGTGGTTATGCCTAGAAGCTTATTCCCTCTGACCTCCTGCACTGCACCCTGATCCTGCAGGGTTCACAAGGCATTGCATTACACTGCAGTGTAAATCCCCAGACAATAAAAAGTTTATGTGTCCAAGGAAAACAGACAGCAACATTTGTGTGCTTTGAGTAGCTATAAATGCACTGTGCTGTGGAGGAGTTAAGTGTTTTCATAAGACTGCCTTGGCATTCTATCATTGCTCAGAGGTTCCCTCAAGGCCAGTGTTCCACAAAGGCCCTGAGGAACTGCTCCAGTCTTGTAGTCTGTGTGCTGGAATTGATCTCAACAGGGTACTTGTGGCTGCACAGCAGAGTTTTCTCTAGACACTGCAGTGGTGTTAAAAGCTAACATGTTTCAGGAGCTAGTTAGCTGCTTAGGTGATTGGTTACTTAATCTCAGGCAAGAACACAGCCTGATCAAATACAGAAGATAATGGATCTCATATAATCCTGTAACAGTGGTGGAGAATTTCGAACAGTCCCTCTTCTGTTCATAGATGGACTCTAGGTACTGTGTATGAATATAGGAGTGCCCTTTCCACCAGATCTCACTCTTTACTGACATCTCCCCATGCCCAGATTCTCTGTGAGGTGAGAAGTCAACCCCCTCCTGTTCAAGCTCTTCAGCAAGGGTATCATTCATTGTAAAAGTGGCAAAACTGGGCTTAGCATGTACATGAAAAGGCAATGGACTGACCATTTCACAGAAGTTTAATCCCTATACATCTGAGTATAGTGGGGAAAACAGGTCTGTGAGGCAGATGCTTTTAAGGAGCAGCATCTGCCTTATAAATCTATAAAAGGCACCCAAATGTCCTTGGAAAATGTTCCCACTGCTCCTTAATCAGAATGTATTCTTTTTGAAGCCATCTGGGACACGCATGTTGTCCATTTCAGCTCAGCCAACAGAATTGTCATCACTGTAGTTCAGGACGTTCCCTCTTCAGTGGCTTATTCTGTACATGGTCATGAAGATGGATTAAAGAATTGATTAGAAATTTGGAGCAGTTTCGTCCAAATTCTGTAGAAGGAGATTATGTGAAAGAATAAAATCAAATGCCAGAAATATCCCTGAATTTTAAGTGACACTGCTCTATTTATAGATAAACATGTATCAACAGCCTGCTCTATCCTCGCATGAGTTTTAACTTTGTCTGAATGCATTTTTCAATACAAGTTATTTTTTGGTTTACATTATGACCAGAATTCTTACACCCTAGATTACTCCGTAAGTTTTTATAATATGCTGAACAACTCTAATCATAAGTAGTAGTAATGATATTGCTACATAAACTTCTAATTCTGTTGATGCAAAAAGTGTGATACTCAGTTTCCAGGTCCTTATACTTGCTTTTGTGTGGTACAGATTGGGCTTTCACCTGGCTCGGTACTGCTCTTAGGACTGCTTTAGGCTCTGGTTTCTCCCCCTTTTCCAGACCTGGATAACAGAATAGCTCCATTGCAGCAAGTTTGGGTCACAGCCCCTCCAGAGCAACAATTGAACGGGAGCAGAAGGAGCTTATGGCTTCCATAGCAAACTTACACTGGTTGAGGTTGGACCTTGCATATGTCCTTGGAGGAGATGCATTTTCTCCTTTATGGCCTCTGACCTCTTCCAGAGACATAAAAAGAACTAGCACACTGTCATTAGAATGACGTAGTAGAATAGTTTGAACCCAGGAAATTTCTACTTTGTCTCATGCCAGGAACCATTTGCCTAAAAACCCAAAGACTGAGAAGGGACTTTCCAGATCACAAGCAGTTTCTTCAGTAATTCTAAAATCAATACATCTGAGTGACATGTCTGGGTACAGCCTGGATAAACACTCAGGTACATAATTCCCATGCATGTCATAGCCTGCCTGGGTGGCCAACAACTAGTCTGTGTCAGGAAGGGTTCAGGGAGGGATTTATCTATTATAGAGTGCCCACAGACCCTCTGGTACAAACCCTAGCAGTGGGAGAAAGTCAGCAAATGAGAGATTTCACAAAATGGGATATTTTTTTAGAAAAGCAAAGTGGGAAGTTCTCAATCAGCTACACCACCAGCCAAAGAGGGAAAACAACAGTGGATTGAGAAAAAGGCTGAAAGAGCATCTTCTAGTACAGTCCTGTTCTTCTCTCCCTAGCATCATCTACACTCATGTCTCATTGGATGCAATAATTCAGAAACATTTTGAAGCCTTCTCACAGGATATCCTTGCATCCATCACAAATTCGGGTAAGCAGCCACAATTACTATCTCCTCCACAAACTCAGGAACCAATTTCTTTTGGCAAACAGACGTGAGCATAGGTGATGTGGTCTCCTGGGACCACATACTTTCCTTTCAGAGATACTTCATTCTCATGCATCATTAAGTAAGTGTTGTGAAAGAACATCCAGAGGCAAGGAAAAGAGCGTGGCAGGTGCCTGACAGATGTAGATAGCAATAAGTTGCCTATCCTGGAGTACTTCTAATTGAAGCAGGCAAACAACACACAAAGGGCAGGGGGAAATGTGAAGCAGGCAGTCTCTACATAGACACATGTAGCTGCGGGAGGCCTGGCCCAAAGACACACTTCTTATTCTGTGACAGTTCTCAAGACCTGGTGTTTCCTAACCAAGGTAAACGAAAGCATGAATCTGAACATTCATGAGCAAGAAAAGATAGGAAAAAATAACCAGCTCTATGTGGAACAAATAGTTTCCTTACAACATTTGGTAATATTTTATTTTAATCAGCCTTTTTCCTTTTTACCAGAATCTGAAACTCCAGATCTCCCTTTAGATATGTTTATTTAAAAACAAAAACTCCCCCTAAAAGTTTTGTTTTAGGATATTTGGCAGCAACTCTGTTATTCTCTAAACAGCTCTTAACAGACTGTGTTCTGGTAACAAATGTTTTGTCAAAATACTCCTAAGCAACTCAGTTGTTTCCAAGGCTTTTCTTCTCTGAAAGCATTTAACTAAATGGTGCTGCTTCCATGAGGTGTAATACTCATTCTGTGTAACCATCCTAGGAAGAGATTTGATGCAGCAAAATGTTCAGTGTAGGTATTGGAGTCTGGTCCAGAATGGAGCTTAAAAGAAGAGACCTGACCTATATCAGAAAGGGCAGATTGAGACCAAGTTCCTACTCCAGCCATTGTCACCTGCCTTTTCACCTGTCTTTACTTCAGAACTCAAGGGCAGTTGCCAATACTGTGAGATATCCTGCTCCACCTGGAAATATCAGGTATTTTAACTCAATGATAGCAGTGAAATGGTGATGCCTTCAATGGGAAGAGCTTCTTGCTTTAGAGGTAAGGAGCAGCCCATCATTTGAGAATTGGCCATTTCTTCTCCTGAAAAGATGACCTTCTTTTCCATTAATGATCTCAGATCAGCTATATGCAGTCATAAATCTCTCTGAGCTATCTTTTTATTGTATTTTTTACCAGATTTGTGAGGGAACTTCCAAGGCCAGCCTTGCAAAGGTCAGATATTTTCAGGATGCTGGTACCTTTGTTCTTTCTCAGGAGACATATTTGACCAAATAGATTTTCTGGGCTTTGTCAGACCTGCTGTCAAGAGATCTCCATATGACAAGAGTGAAGTGACTCGAAAACTGGAGTTTGTCTTTGGTTTGATGAGGTTTTGTCTGACACATTAGATTCCACCAGCCCGTAAGATCCTTGCACAATACAAGAAATTTTTCTCAAACAGCTATGTCTCATCATTCAGAATTCCTCACCTGCATTTAGTTTTAGAGTAGTGTAGATTTAAAACTGTGGTATTGTGCAGTGTGGTCTAAAATTAGTTAATCTCAACCACAGAGCATTTGTCAGACTGTCTGCTACCGGGGAGTGTTGACTCACTAAGTACAGGTAGTCTTGAATCAGTGAGTTTCTTAGAGTCTGGGGTTTTGTAAATGTGATGACAGTAAAGGAAAACGTTATCTGTGCTTCTATCGTAGCCAACCAATGTGAAAAAATTGCCAGAATAATAGACTAAATTTCTAGTTTCCTCACCCTCCTATTTTTCTATCTCATTTATCTAAAATACTTCTTTGATGTAGAGCTGCAAAAAATGGAGATACTTTCAGCCAATGGTTTAGATTATGGTTAAAAATGAAGACATAAAAAGTGTGCTGTTACAATAAATACTGATTGCATAAACTACAAGTTTCTTAGTCATCTTCCTTAGGGCGGTCTGGAGTCCAACCAGAGCTGCCAGTGAGACCTGGGTGTCAATAAAATGTGTCTCTGTGGGGTGGCCCTGGGAAAGGGTGGCTTCCAGCCCTCCACTGAGCCCCACAGCCAGAGTCCATGTCTGGGCACAGCTTTCTGTCCCCTTCCACACTCCCTCCCCACCAGACTCCAGGCCTGTGAGACATCCTGGAGAAGTGCCACTCAAGCAAAAATGAATCTACGTTGCAGAAATTGCATTCATTATAAGCTTAAAGTAAAAGCCATTGGTGTCAAAAAAAAAAAAAAAAAAAAAAAAAAAAAAAAAAAAAAAAAAAAAAAAAAAGAGAAGAAACAAGCCCTGTCCTACACAACCACATTACTGGCTGCAAACAGCTGAACATTAGTCAACCCTTGACTGCACAAAGAGAGACTGGTTGTAAACAAAACGGAGAGAGCTGAGACAGAGCCTTCTAACGAAGGCTATTGAAGTTTGTGCTCTCTGTAACTTGAAAGCCGCAAACGCTGAAAGAGCCATCTGTATTAAACCATGGCTGGGATCATGTTCATTAGCTGGTTGGCTGTAAATATAGCCTCCCCCCAACACAAAAGGTAACGCATGTCAGCTCAAACCATCACCAGCAGGTTTGTGTAAATATTTACTGGGCTGTTCAGACTGCTGTAATTTGAGGCTGTTGATGTCTCACAAACAAGTTAGAAAATGAGCTGGCAAGTTCCCGAAAACAGTGTCAGAAGGCAGCTCTGGTACAGTAGAGGGAATGGGAGCTTTGTGCTCTTTTCTCTGAGGGCTGCAGGGCTTCCCAACTGCTCCAGTCTGGCTAGCTTTTGGCATCCTTACAGTCCAAACTCAGATTTAAAGGTTTATAACCTTTTACACTTTATTTTTTCTTTAGATTCTAGGAAAACATTTCTTGGGAGTTTTGGATGTTATGACAAAGATGAGACTTTTCCTTGTTAATTAATTTTTATTTCTTCTTTCATAAAAATACATCAAGGCCTAAAGGCCTTGTAAGAGGGCTGCAGGATCACAGGTGATCCACCCACCTTAGTGAAACAATCACCTGTGGATAATGGAGAAATGTTGGGGTAATCTCCATGAGGATAAACAACCACTGCATTGATCTTTTGGGCTTGGGATGACTGCACCAAGTATCCAAGTCTATTGGAGAATGCAGAGTAGAGTGGCAGAATATGGCACAAAATGTCTCTGCTAGTCCCAGGGTTGGGAGAGCAGAGAGCCACAGCAGTGTTTTCTTCAGGAGGCAGGGGCAGGGCACACGTCAAAGCTCTGACTCCATGTCTGCCCACACACTTCCTTCCATCTGTGCAAGCTCTCAGTCTCCCAGGATGGTAGGCTGTTCCCAGGGAGCAGTCAGGATGTGGACACTCTTACAAATTGGGGAGTGGAAGCAGGAACAATTTCAGCAATCCAGTCATTAAGACCTGCCTCAGGACTACAGGACTGTCTCTGACCTGTTTTACTTTGTGGAGTGGCTGTAGCTACAGCAATCACCTTTACCTTGTCCCCTTGGGGTGGAAGAAATCCTCTATTCACACAAAAAGCCAAATTCAGGAAAGATCATCCTTTCTCTGCTCCCATGGTGTATGTGATGCCTGGGTATAATTTTCAAGATCTGCACAGTGATGAATATCTGAGTAGCCCTTTTTTGGGCACTTCCATTTTTGAAGCATGCTGGTCCCCAGAGTCTTTCCTTTTTGTCCTCCCAGTGAAGGCAGCAGGGAGAGTTTAGGGACCAGAGGTGATGTGTCAGTCCAGGGCGGGGTACACAAAGAAATGTTCCTTGGGGCCAAAGGGCTGGGAAGGTTGGTGCATTCAGCATGTGCTCTATGCCTGTAAGCCTGCTGAGCCCTGGAGGCACTCCCTGAGAAATGACATGTTTCTCTCCATCATGGAGAGTGCCATTGCCCAAATGAGCTGCAGGCACAGTGACAAGGAGAAGCTTTTTCCAGATGAGATCTGTTGTCCTCACTGGTGAAAATCATCCCTATCAAAATGAATACTTGGCATCTGAGTGGCATTCACTGCATCTAAAGGTGATGGGGTTTTTCCTGAGTGGTGCAGAACTGTTGGGACAGGTTTTGCAGAAAATCTGCTGCCTTCCTTGTGTGTGCAGGTGTGTGCAGCAGTGCCAGGGGTGGGGTGGGGTCTGGTGCCTAGGGCACCCCCATTTTTCCCCCTAGGACGTGGCTGGGTACATGTGGCTATCACAAGGCGCTCGTGAGAGCTGCTTCCAGCTGTCTGGGCTGCTGCTGGGCACTGCTGGTCTCCAGGAGCAGGGAAAAGCCTGGCTGGCCCAGCTCAGGGGTCATTGGCTTTGTTTCTGGTCATGTGTCAATAAGTAATCAAGCAACAGAACAACTGCAGCTCTATAGCCAGGTGTATTGTTGAGTTATACATCCTCCCCCTGAACTATTATGTGCTGAGTGCTGCAAACCTGTCCTCTCACATCTTGAGGTGGCTCAAGGCTGTGAGATTTCCTTTCCCCAGTGGAGTGCCCTGGACTTACACAACCTCATGGTTTAGTCTAGGAGAGCTCACATGATAGACCTCAGAGTCTGATCCTGTGATCTCAGTGTCTTACAATGTGACTTGAGCACTAAAAGCAGACCTCTGAGAAGCCAGCTGTGTAACACCCAGATAGTGAGTCATTTCATTTGTTTGGTGACAGGGGACAAGTTTGCAGCCTCCACACATAATTCAGTATTTCAGGTGATTTCCATCTGAGGTAGGGCTCTGTCATACCAAAATTTGAGCTCTGAGAACAATGTAAAGAGAAGGTGCCCACTCCCACCCAGCCTTCATTGATGGCTCTCCTGCTGAGCATGAGGAAAGCATTCAAAAAGGAACACACGTGCTCATGGTATGGATTTGGGGCAGCAAACCCTTTACTTAAAGTGGCAAAAGCAGCAGTAATATGGTCCTCCTTATCAAAAATCTTCCTCCTCACAGAGTTGAATGAAGTGGCTAGATTTCAGAATCACAGACACACCAGGCCCTGCTCTTTTAGTTACTACAGGAAGTGAATAATACAGATATTACCAGGACAAAAGACTAGATCTAATCCTATGGAGGAAAAATCAAACCTCATCTGCACTACAGCATTGTGTGGGTGTGTATTGCATCAATCTCCATGGGAGGGCACTTACATTAATGGCAAGAATTAGTTTACCATGAGAGGCTGTATTGTGGACACTCCAACAGCAAGAACTGAGCTGGCCTGAAGAGAGAAGGAAATCCCTTTGCTTAAGGGATCACTTCCTATAGGCTAGACAGGAACATGAGTCCTGCTCTGTCAGTCATCTTTCTCCATGGGTAAATGCAAAGTGGAGAAGCTTCCTCAGACACCTCTGCCTTCCAAGACAAGGGAAGTATAGGAAGATGTGAAGTGGCTGGGAGGAGGGGAAATGTACTGTTTTTAATATATTTATGACAATATATAATGTTATAATAATTTTAAATAGTTTTAATAATGAATTTTCCAACTGCCATCACTCTATCACCTGAAAAAGCAGCCCAAAATATGAGAATGTCACCCTGCTTGCTTATGCAATAAAAAAAATCCTTCATGCAGATATTTGTGTAAAGGGTATAATTTCCTCATTATGGAAAAGCTTTTGTTTCTACAACAGAGAGTTTTTGTTCTTGGCTCATATCAGTTTCAATCCATCAGCTTTTGCTGACAGCATCCCTCACTTGGGTCATTAAAAGAGGAGAGGAAAAATATTCCTTATCATAGCTATAGGCTGGCAGAGACCACAGCAAAATAAAAACCAACCAACCAAACAAACAAAAAATAATCTGTCCAGTTAAAAGCAAGGAGTGAATCTAAGAACTCTATGCCAAAAGCCTTTTTTATTTTCAGTTCCCCGAGCTGATCACAACTTGTGCTGGTAGTGTCACTACACAGTGCCAAGGTAGGGTGTATTTGGCAAGTACATTTAAATGTACCTATCATGTACATTCTCCTCTGGCACATGGGGTGTCCCAATGGCCAGTCTGTAGACTGCCAGCCTACAGGACATGATACCATGCTAGCTATCATGTGATCAGATATAGCATTAGTGACAACTGCCCATCTTTGTCTTTTATGACAGTGGAAGAGGAGGAACATTACCAGCAGGTCAAGGGGTGTGATCGTCTCTCTCTTCTAAGCACTGGCGATGCCATACTTGGAGTGTGGGGTTCAGATTTGAGCTGTCCAGTACAAAAAAGAGACATGAATGCACAGGAGACGTACTGGTGAAGGCTCACTAATGTGGATGTGGAGCATCTAACAGATGAGCAAAGGCTGGGAGAGTTGTGACTGCTCAGCTTGGAGAACAGAAGGCTCGGGAGTATCTCATCAATACATATAAACATCTGAGTGAGTAGTAAAGAAAATGGAGCCAGACTTTTCTCAGTGTGCCCAGTGACAGGACCAGCACAAACTGAATCTCANTATCATGTGATCAGATATAGCATTAGTGACAACTGCCCATCTTTGTCTTTTATGACAGTGGAAGAGGAGGAACATTACCAGCAGGTCAAGGGGTGTGATCGTCTCTCTCTTCTAAGCACTGGCGATGCCATACTTGGAGTGTGGGGTTCAGATTTGAGCTGTCCAGTACAAAAAAGAGACATGAATGCACTGGAGACATACTTGTGAAGGCTCACTAATGTGGATGTGGAGCATCTAACAGATGAGCAAAGGCTGGGAGAGTTGTGACTGCTCAGCTTGGAGAACAGAAGGCTCGGGAGTATCTCATCAATACATATAAACATTTGAGTGAGTAGTAAAGAAAATGGAGCCAGACTTTTCTCAGTGTGCCCAGTGACAGGACCAGCACAAACTGAATCTCAGGAGGTCCTGTCTGAACATCAGGGAACACTTTATTTAGTATGAGGGTGACTGAGCCCTGGAATAGATTTCCCAGAGAAGTTGTAGAGTCTGCAGACTTAGAGATATTTAGAACAGGAGTGGACAGAGTCCTAGGTGACCCCGCTTGAGCATGGGCACTGGACCAGATGATCTCCAGAGGCCCCTTCTCATCACAACCTCTTTCAGGGAACTGACACTTCCTGGCATCAGAGCATCCATGCTGGTTTTAACTGAGGTCTTACATGGCTTTAAAATCCGATGTTTATGAGAAATATTTTCCCATATATAGGAGAACAGGTGTCATATTTAACAGAAATAACAAAAGATATTTTTAATAGACTCAGTTTGATTGTCACATAGTTAAACATCCTTGTACCTTAAAAGAAGGCTCTGAAGTTCACCCTTCTGTGGGTTTTATAGAGTTGTTACTGGGAAGCAGTTTCTAACCAGAATACATAAAAGACTTTGAGATAAGGCCGACATCTTTTACCTCCATCTGACTCATCCAGAATATCTTGTTACATATTTTGATCTGAAATTAGCAAACATCAAGAAAGTTTATCTAAGTTAACAGCTGTCATATCTGTAGTCACCCCTGCATAACTTTAATTATTGCCGTATGTCTGTCTCGTGCTACTGTACAGGAGAAATACGGAAGATCTTGTCCTTTACAGCCAGCTGCTCTGAAACCACAGTATTGTGTGCCCTCTTGCTGGGATTGCACACTGGAAAGCCTGGCCTCTAAACAGTGAGTTAAAGTCTCTCAAGTCTGTACTTCTTGAATGAACTCTAGAGTCATGGAGTAAGGAGGTTATTTTGATGCATTTAAATACACGTGAATACACATTTTTAATTTTTTAAAGTATCTATTTGGTCAAATACCTATGCAAGCCTGCAAGAAAATAACCTATGAGGAATAGAAGAGAAATAAATGTAGGATATTACAATTTATTGTGGAGACATGGAAATAATAGCAGAGATTACTTTGGAAGACTTGCAACAGCAGTCATTTTCCTGGCTGGCATAAGGAGCTGTTTCCAGACTGTAGGTAGGCTGACACATGCCAGGGATCACAAACTCCAGGTAGCCCTGGCTGCTGGCTGTCATCCATCAACTTCTGATCTGGCAGCATTTCAGAGAGCCCTGGAGGGAGCTCCCAGCATGGGCTAAGGGGAGCTGGAAGGATTTCTCACTGTTTAGCAGTGATACCCACTCTGTCCCAGGCAGTCAAGGAGAAGTTCCTAACAACCCAGGAGGAGTTTGGAAGCGTGTTATAAGCATATCTGGGAAGACAAGGCCTCAGTCCTTACTGTGCTGATGGAGAATAAAGCCTTGTTTTCCCTCCTGCAGCTGGCTCTCTCTCATAGCCATGGCTGCTTGTCCCAGCTAGTCTCTGCACCCTCTCCTTACCAGCTCTATCTGTGTTAGTGTTCTCACCCCTTCCTACAGTTCTTGGCCCAATTTGTGCCCACAGATCTAATTTTTACTCTGTTTGACTCCAAAATGCTCTATTCTAGGCAGATTGGGCCCAGCAGTCATGTTGTTTGGAGCACAGATGGGAGAAATTTTCTTGCTTCATTCTTATTTCAAATGCTGAAGATGCAGCTGGTGCTGATCTGCAGCACTGGGAAAGGTCTTGTTCTGCCTCCAGATGAGCTTCCCTGGCTTGAGCTGGTGCAGTCAGCGGGTCTTTGGGGAATGTAAGTGCTGTGACTGCAGAAATCTCTGGTAAGTATTAAATTGCTGCTTTGCTAAGAGGCAACCAACTTTGGGCAGCACTTTTACAGGAATAACTGACAATAATCAGTTATAAGTAATCTCCACACCCTGTCTCCAGATCTGAAATCTGTGCTCCAAAACAGGTAGAGTTTAGCTTTTCAAATGAAAGATTATTTTGTTTGATTTTTTCCCCCTAACATGGACAAAGCAATATTCCTAAAGTCCTTCTCAGAAATTAGTCAGTTACTCTGAAATGTCTTGAGCATAAAAGCAGACATTCTATCCCAGATAAGTCAGACACAGTCAGATCACACAAAATATTTAGTCCACATTACTAAAGTTAGGCAAAGTTAAGATCAGGCAGAGGAAAGATTTGATGTAGAATGCAAAGAGGAACCTTAACAACAAACTGTGATTTGAACAGAGATTATGAGAGTAATGCAAAGTTATGCAAGATTTAGGAGGGCCTAGTTTATCCTATGCTATTAAGAGCTGCTTGTTTTCCTGGGTATAAAAGAGCTAAGAAATGTCATAAAAACTGTAGCTTGCTCTTCAGCCAGTGCTGACACTAAGCTATGGAAACACATCAGACAAGCAGGAGGCCCAAGCCTCCAGAGCCATTGTACTTCCCCAGATAAACTAACTCTCTGCAAACCCAGGCAATGGTGCAAGACTGACATAGTCTGAGAATCAGGCAAACAGTGTAGCAGAGGCAACAGTGCGTACACTCTGGCAGGAGACTTTCCCTGATCACAGCACACCATCCTCATGCCACAGACCTGCATCCCTAGAAACCAGGGCAGAAATATTCTCTGTCTTGGGTCTGCACCTCTTAATTGCACAGACCAAGTATGTCCTGGTCAATCTCCCCAGCCTGAGGACGTTGCTATACCACCAGCATGCTGGGGTATGGCTTAGGATTTAGTTGTAGCTGGAGCCATTCAACACATTGGTACCACAGTGGGAAGAGTTTAGCAGCTCAGCATGAGGCCAGTGGGACTACACGTGCTCAAGTCATCCCCAGTACATATAATGTGTGTGGGATGGTGAAAATGCTGAAATGATCTCATCCACTTGAACCATATCCAGAACTGCAAGGCAAAGCCCTTCAAGCCATATGATATTTAATCCTGGCTGCTGATTTACCAGCTAGCACAGAAGTTCAGAGATTGATTTATAAAAAAAAAAAAAAAATGTTGCCTGCATGGAGTAAGAGAAGGTAGGCAAAAAGATATGAAATATGCCCTGTGTTTGTTTGTTCCTTAAGCATCATAATGTGCAGGCACTCACAAAAGCTGGCTATGGTAACATGTTTAAGAGAATTATTTCAAACAGCTGATAACAAGAATGTAGCTCAGCCAACTTTCTTAGGGGAAAAATGAAAGGAAGGAAAGAAAATATTTTATTCAGTGTTAATCTGTGGATTTACTGGTAATCTATGGGTTTTATATTTTGACAGTGACAGCTTCAAGCAAGAACATACAGGCTTGTGGATGTATGCAAACACTAACTATTTTGTTTTTAAGAGCATTGTTACTTCTTTCTATCCACATGCTTTGTGTTTGTAGATGTGCTGCGAGCAGTGGTTGTGATTGCTAGGGAATGCAGGGACTAGAGAGAATGAGAGGAAAGGAGTCTGAGCCCTCACAGCTGTAGCAGGGGCCATGAATTGCTGGCAGATTTGTGTAATAATCTCAGCTCAGAAAAGCTGTCTCATCCTTGAGCCACCCTCAGATGACACCTTGAAAGCCCCAGAATTTCCCTGCTCCTATCACTTTTATGACTAGTGTGTTCTCACAAGCTCCATGGCCAGGTCACCCCAGACGCTGAGCCTGAGGGCATCATGGGGCATTCTTGGTTCCCAGAAAGCAACACTGTCCCTGAGAAAACAGTTTTGCCTGCAGTCTTCTTTCCCAGGGAGAGCTTACCAGACTGCAAATAGCAGGTATAATGGAAAAGACATAACACTTCCTCAGGGAACAGTCAGGCACAGGGCAGGAGGAAGCAGTCTGCATAGAGAGGAGCCTAAGGACAACTGCAGATAAATGAGAAATTGCTCAAAGACATTGTAGATGCCTCATCCCTGGAAGAGGTCAAGGCCAGGCTGGATGGGGCCCTGAGCAACCTGATTTAGTAGGTGGCATCTCTGCCTGTGTCAGGAGGGTTTGGTCCCTTCTAATGCAAATCATTCTATGCTATTGCTTAGACACTGACAGCAACAGTTAAAAAATTGGAGTGAGAGTCTAGCACACCAGATCTTTTGAAGTAATAAGAAGTAGGTATGGTCTGTGGAGCAGAGAGGCTGTAGCATAGAGCAGATTGTGGAGAAAAAGCTGGAACACTTTCACAGGAGGAAATCCAGTGGGTATTTCTCCCTAGCTGACCATACCCAGCTGCCAGCAGTTTTCTTTTCAATCCCTTTTATGATCTGGAGACCTGGATTTTTATTTTTTTTTTAACCATGATGGATTTTGACATGATGAAACAAGCTGGAGTTTCCCTTCTGCAAAATTTTTAATGGGAGAGGTTGATATGGCTCAGTGCCACAATTCACTGGTCTCCCAGTGTGCTCCAACACAGCATTGCTCAGCAAGAAAATGTAGTCCTTTCATGAGCACTGGTGGTCGCTGTATTGCTGCTATGTTGGAGTTACATATTTGACTTGGTCAAAGCATAATTTAACATTGTTGTTCTTATTATCTGCTGCTGCAGAGCTGGGAGCTTCTCATGGGAATTTATAGGGATAAGCATTTTGCATGATTGAACCCAGAGCTCCTAAACAAGTTCATCTAGAGAGCATCAGTTGTACCACAGCCTAGAGAAGGCAATAGTGCTACATTACTTAAGAGTGGCTGGCACACCTTTGGCAGAACTAACTCTCTCTGACAAAATTATTTTATTTGGAAAATATATCAAAGCAATATGAACATCAAGAGTTACACACAACTCCTCAAAACTCCTTTCAAACTCTCCTGAGGCAACTCAGGATTTATTCAGCTGAGTTCAAGTGTGGAAGAACAGCATTTGAGGTAAAAAGTACAAGCTGTTTGCATCCGCTTTGCCAATATGTGACTGTGAGGAGATCCTGTGCAGATAAAGTGATTTGTGCAACAGAGAGTTTGCAAACAGGGGGCAAGCTTGACATTTTTAATGTCATTAATGCCAACAAAACAGCAATGTAATAGTCAGTGCCAAAGAGCTCTCTGATTTGGAGCTCTGCTGTTGATGAGTAATATCCAGGTGGATTGTCAGGTGTGGCTTTAGGCACAAACAACTTTCAGGCTCTCAAAAGCCATACCTGCACTGCACAATGAGTTCACTTCTGAGGGTGAAACCATCAAGGGTCCCAGGGAGGGAAGAAGACCCCTGACTGCTGCTGCTTTGAGGTGCCATGGGAAACCTTGGCTATGCCTACACTGAGCAATAAGTGCTGCTCCTCCATGTGTGATGTACAGCCACTGGTTCCTTTTACCCAGCAAGGCTTCGAGCCCTTGTCAGCCCTTGAGCTGGTTCCTAGCTGCCACTCCACCTCAGGGCTGTGCCCACCTATGCTGTTGACCACCAGCACAGGTACTGCAGAGGGGCTGGATGAGGGGCACATTCTCCTAGGCAGGGTGGAGAATATATATAAATGTAGAATGAGGTCTATAATATCTTGCCTCCTCCCAAGGATGAAAGACTCTTCTAGAGACTTAGCCCACAGCTAGAGATGTATGTTCGGAAGAGCCACAGTTATGAGGAATGGGCAATGGAGAAGAATTTTCTATTCTTTGCCTGTCTAGCAAGTTAACATTTTATTCTGGGGGAACGTGGAGTTTAAGGGCTCTTGAGACAGGACAGTTTGAGGGGAGACTGGCAGTAACAGTGATGCTGAAAATTAGTCTAGTTAATAACAGAATTGGAAGAAGCCAGTTCCAATCTGCCTTTGACAGAGCCCTTTTCTCTATATTTTTAAGTTCTCTGTCTCTCCAGGTAGATGTCTTGATGAACTGCTTGTGAGGTTGGCTAAAAAGCAACAAGACATTTCAAGGCAAGTAGCAAATGCCTGTTTTTAATACTGCCTTTCTACCAGGACCCAAACCGTGCTGCTGTCCCGACCTGAGGTCAGCAGCAGGAACAGTCTGGTCCCAAACAAAGGCTTTTAGGCTTTTCTCTGCATGTGGGTCCTTTCGGACCAACTGCCAAGAGCCCTGTAAGAACTACATGATGTAGGACAGTCGAGGGACTAAGCCACAAGAATGGTTCTGGTGGTGGTGAGAGATCACTGGGTACAGTTTACTTGTCTTCTCAGTCCCTGTTGCTGTGTGTTCAGAGTTAACATGTGCTGCAGTCCTGAGACTGCAAATTCTGACAGCTGTAAAGACCCACTGTAGGATGAAGCTACGCTGTTGACATGGGTGGATTTAAAAGAAGAATAACTGACAGCTGTTTTGAGAGCTGAATAATCTTTCTTATTTTTTCTTTATTTTATTTTTTTAATAGTCCTTTCAGTAGCAAAGGCAACCTCCAGCAAAGGCTGGCATCTCATTGTGTCAGGCATCATTCAAATACGTATTAAAAGGTGGCTTCATTCCAAAGAATTTACAGTCTAAATGAGGCAGACAAAGCGAGGCAGCCAAGATGAAGTTACTACATCTACTCAAGAAAATAAAGTAGGAGAAGGCCTATTCTCTGGCCCTTCAGCCCAGTGATGGTATGCTTTGTGTCCACATGGCTAAGCACTCCCCCGTGGTGACTGGGGAAGGGGGAACTCCTCTGTCCAAGCTGCCCGCTGGGGCAGTCCCTGCTTCATGCTGTCCTCTGAACTGAGCATTGACATTGTCTGGGGGAAATCAAGTCAGCATGGGCCAGAGCCATGTGAAAGAGTGCATTAACAATTAAACAGTGCAGACAATTGTGAACCAGTACTTGAGTTCTTGCCCTGGCCTTGTTTTAATTACCATTTTCATGAATTGATTTTTGACCAACTTTTTGTGGGAAACCCAGGACAAAGCCTGAAATCCAACCTATATCTACTGAGTCTTCCTCTGGAGCCCCATACATCATTTGGTCTCTCTCATTCATTAACTTTTTATATCCTTTCTGTGGTACATTAGTGTTTAGAAACAAATCCTGCTGAGAATGTCAGTTGGATGTGGTCAGTAGCTGAGGATGTCAGTTGGATATAAACAGTATTATGAACAAAGATACCCCAGTAAAAGGAGGATGTAGGATCAACAAGTTGCTTAATTTGGTAGCTAGTTCTATCATTTTAGGAAAACAGAAGATACCTTAATGAAGTAAGACAGCATGTCAAGGGAATGTTTTAGTTGACACCTGATTTCATTCATCCATACATCCTCTCTTTGGTCCTCAACTTGGATATAACAACTCATCTTGTATTTACAGACCATCTGAAGCTACAATTTAAAAATCCAGATTGAAATGATTTGTCTGTAAACTGAAAGTTTGTATCCCAGCTGTGTAGCTGAGATTGTGTTTGGTTTTAGCATGGCCTTTTGAACAAGCTTGAAGAGCATACATCCTGACCCGACCATCAAGCAGGTGGAGCATCTTCACCCCATCGAAGAGTGAAGCAGAGCAAGAACCTGATACAGACTGAAGTCTTTGCCCTCCAATTTTCATTTGCAGATATTAAAGGGGGAATTATCGAAACAGAAAATTCAAACATTGTTCTCTTTCAGAGAAGTCCTAGAGGACTTTTCTTGATGCCGAGCCAGTCTGGGTATGATGTTGTTTGTCCACCCTGAGGCAAGGTCACAGTAATTCAGAAGTTCAAGGCAATCTTGAAGTTCCAGAAGGCAACAGTAGTATCAGCAGCTTTCCTATCATGCAGGGCACACCGGGGAAATGTTGCCCTTGGAAAGAGCCATGTATCCTTCTTGCCACCTTTGAAATTTCAAGGCGAGCTCAGGAGGATATGGCAAAGTGACTGTGATGGTTTTGAGGTGTTTCATAAAGGGAGTAATCCTTTCATTTCCTGCATACATGGACTGTGACTCGTCCTTGTCTTTGGTCAAGATATAAAGGGGAGCAGAAAAAGGTTATTCCCTTCCCCTATCACATGTGTGTGCAAGGACCACTGAATGAAGACTCTTGTCTGTTTCCTGGAAGGTCAATAGTGATGTGCTGTTTACAGCTATGTGACTTTTCAAGCCTTCTGGTCCATGAAATCTGCATTCTACACAAGAAATGGAAAGGACTGTTTACTGCTAAGAGAAAACATTTATTACATCACATTTAACATAAGTTCTTCAGTATTTATACAATTTCCAGACTGCAGTAGAAGAGGATTCTGGGGTGAGGAACAAAGGAAATTGCAAGACTTGTCTAAGAAAATACACGAAATATGTTGTTGAAGCAGGCAGTATTGGTTGGCCCAGACCATGTCTGGCATATACATCCCACACAGAAAGAGTTGCCCTCAAATGGCTTTCTGTGTCAGCAGAGAAGGCTTTTGTAGACAGCGCTAAAAAGTGTCCAGCAAGGTCCAAGAGCAAGAATAGGACCACCTGGTTCTAGGGCAGTAAGAGAAGTCCCAGGGAATTAGTTTACCAAAGCAGAAAGGCTCCCCCTTGTGAAGTGCAATGATAAGATCTCTTTGGTCCCCTCAGCAACAAGGTATTACACATTGTCACATGTTTGCAGGATAAGCACATAAGGTATAAACATGCAATGAGTAATTCATTCTAACTTGTAAAGAAAGATGCATTTTCTGAATTTAAGTTCATTTGTTTCCAAAACCTATACCATATTATCTTAATTTGCTTCTAGTTTATTAATTATAATCTAGCGTGCTAATTTGTCTCTCTGAACTGCAGAACAACAGCTCCCAGACTGCTGTCTCTAGCTAATATCACTGACTGCTACTCCTGCTGCTATTTCATCTGCACAGACTTTTCCAAATCACTAATCATTTCATCAGCATTCAAAAAAGACATTAAAGATGTGCACGTATAATTTTTCCTGCCTTTGTAAGAGGTAACAGTGGGGGTTACTCAAGGGAAAATCTTAAAATAAGGTCATTATTCAACTTCCACAGGCTGCTCTTTTCTTTCATCTGCAAGTTAATTTTCTAATACATTAATCGTTCATAGTAGAAAGTAGCAAGCAGACGGAAAACCAGTGGGATTGTTTCTTTAGTAAGTGGTAACATCACACTGGAAATTAATGAGGAGATCCAGATAAGTAACTTGGAAATTTTTTTTCCTTTTGTTTATAAATGGAAATTAATTTCCTCCAGAAGAAAGGTTCAGTCAAGGCAAGGATGCTCAGAAGGTGTCCCATGAAGGGGATCTCATGCTTATCTTTCATGAGTGTGTCTTCTGAAGATAGTGGTTGTTTTTAGCTAGTTCACACCCTGAACCTGTATGGTTCACACACACACACACACACACACACACAAACACTTACTATGTATGATGTTTTCCCTAGCATCAACCCTGCATTTATATGCGCATCTGCAGACTATCCACTACAATGCTGCCTTTAGAGCAATGTCAAATTTACTGCTGTGGCATCGAGAACACAAAAGAGCATGAGTTGTACCCGTGGTGCTGAGAGACATGACCCCATCACATGCTGGACACAACCTCATGCTGAAAAGACACCTGCCTGGTTAGATGTTGCAGGGTCTGCTTCATGACACCATAAGGGAGCATGGCCAGCCTGGGGCATTGTGCTCCCACATGAAGTCTTTATGTCTCTGGCAAATGAACTATTTCCTAAAAACCCAAGGTACTCAGCCTCTGCCTGAGCCCCACTCCATGCTAGGGAATTGATGGGGTAAGTATCATCCTTTTACAGCAAGCTAGAGGAAAGGTGATCATGCATGCAGTGATAGACATGGCACATTCCTTGGTCTGAGGTTGTCTCAGAACATGAAACCAGCACCTCAGTGTCTGCCAGAGTTTATTTTTAACAGAAACGCTGCTCTGTTGCTTTACTAACCACTATGGGCCTATGCACCGAGCTCTTTCCACAGGGAAAACATGGAAGGGGACTGCAAAAGACTTGTGGCAAGGCCGAGGGCAGAGTCTCAGTACATTGCTGGTGACATCAAGCAAGCTCTCTGCTAGAGAAGATCAACCACATTGAATCCTCTGAGGCACTTCTTCCCTTCCTGTCTCCACGGGAGCTAACAACAGACCTGTGCCCATGGCTCTCTGGGCTTCAGGTGAACCCTCCTTTCACCCCCATCTTCCCTTCACAGGAGTAGAAGGCATGCCCACTGCCCTAGGCCATCTTCACTTGTGTCCTGCTTCAGGAATGCTCTAACAGTATCATTCACAAATTGCTTGTGGGTCATAAGCTGAGGAGATTTTAAAATATTCTCTTAGCCATTTTGGTTCATTTGTTGTCCCAGTTGTTCTCTTGTGGATTCAGGCAAGGAGCATAAGAGATGGGTATATTTTCTTCCTTTGCTTCTTTTTGTATATGGAACTAAATTAGATCTCTGTGCTGTGACTGGGCTATAAAAGGGGCTCCAATGCAGGCAGGGCAGGTGATTCAAAACAAAAGGCCTTGATTGAAGTGGTTACAATACACAGAACCACTAATGTTATTCTGGGCCATTCAATGCAGTTTATAGCATTGTACAACAACAAACAAAGATGAAACTCACTGTGCTTACTGACTCAAGAAATTTTTTCTTCAATTAATTTTGTCTCACTCATTTAAAGAATTTATTTTAAAGGTTTGGAACGTTTTGTGACTCCCCCCCCTTCCCCACCCCCCAGACCATTTTCCTGTTCCCAAAGACCTTTTTATCAAAGATATCTTTGTAAATAACCTCTTTTTCTTTCTGTGCACTGGGCTGTCCTGCCAAATTAGCTGCGCTGCCATGGAGACATGGCATCAGCAATCCTTGTTCTTTTTCTGTAGGATTTCACTAGGCCCTTGTCTCAGGCCTTGACTAAATTAGAAAAAATAATGAGATATTGAATGTAAATGTTATACCCTTAACGTTGTTGGTAATGGTGCTGTAAGTGTTGTAATATTGCATAATGCAACATCTTAGTTTTTTGCTGAATACATTTGTCTGTTGGGTTTTAGTTTATCCTACAACTCAAGCAGGATATCAATACCCTTATTTAGCAAATAAGATGGTTAGAGAGATAGTAATCTATATATGTCTAAATAGTGAAGAAGATAGATGAGCCTTTTAGAAATTATGTAATCTGTTTATTTAATTTTTTTGGTTGGCCTCTCTGCAAAACATGCTTCAATATTTAGCAACATAATAAAGGCCATTTATTTACAAAATGGACAAAACAATGTCTCTGTTCTACCTTCGTCTGGAAACGACACTTCTGTAATACTTGCTGCACAAACCACATGAGATACACTCTGTTACTCATCCATATCTCTTGCATCCTGTATTCAGTCAGTCCTACAGTCCTACGTTGTTCCAGGAGGGTAAGTAAAGGGTTATTTTTGCAGGAAAACTTCAGACTTTGACATTTCCTGATGGAAAAAGGCAACTGAAAACCAATTCCTCCAAGAACTTCCCCGTGAACTCCAAAAGGGAGCTTTATAAGACAATTAAAATTGTTTCTATAAACACATTAACAACAAAAGAAAGGCTAAAGAAATCTCCATTCTTTATTGGATGTGAAAGGAAACATAGCGACAAAGGATGAGGAAAAGTCTGAGGTACTTAATGTCTTCTTTGGCTCTGTGGGTAAGACTAAGACCAGTTGCTCTCCAGGTATTATGCCCCCTGAGCCAGAAGACAAGGATGGGCAGCAGAATGAAGCCCCCATAATCTGAGGGAAAATGACCAGCAGCCTGCTACACCACTTAGACACACAGGGATATATGGAGTCAGAAGGGATCCACCCAAGGATTCTGAGGAAGATGACCATGTTTCCCCTGAAGCCAGTTTCCATCATTTGCCAGCAGTCCTGANACAAAAGAAAGGCTAAAGAAATCTCCATTCTTTATTGGATGTGAAAGGAAACATAGCGACAAAGGATGAGGAAAAGTCTGAGGTACTTAATGTCTTCTTTGGCTCTGTGGGTAAGACTAAGACCAGTTGCTCTCCAGGTATTATGCCCCCTGAGCCAGAAGACAAGGATGGGCAGCAGAATGAAGCCCCCATAATCTGAGGGAAAATGACCAGCAGCCTGCTACACCACTTAGACACACAGGGATATATGGAGTCAGAAGGGATCCACCCAAGGATTCTGAGGAAGATGACCATGTTTCCCCTGAAGCCAGTTTCCATCATTTGCCAGCAGTCCTGACTCACCAGGGAGGTCCCAGAGGACTGTAAGTTAGCAAATGTGGTGCTTATCTACAAGAAGGACCAAAAGGAGGATCAGGGGAACTACAAGTGAGCCAGTTTGACCTTGGTGCCCAGGAAGGTCATGGAGATCTCTTGAGAGCCATCATGTGGCATGTTCAGGACAACCAGGGGATCAGGCCCAGCCAGCATGAGTTTATGAAAGATGGGTACTGCTTGACCAACCTGATGTCCTTGTGTGACAAGGTGATATGCCTGGCGGATGAGGGAATGGCTGAGGATGTTGTTTACGTAGGCTTTGGTAAAGCCTTTGACACCATTTCCCACAGGATTATCCTGGAGAAATTGGCTGTTCATGGCTTAGACAGGTGCACTATTTGTTGAGTTAAAAACTGGCCAGAGAGCTGGGCCCAGAGAGTGGTGGTGAATGGAGTTAAATCCATCTGGAGGCTGGGCACTGGTGGTGTCCCTCCATGCCCAGTAGTAGGACCAGATCTGTTTGATACCTTCATTGGTAGTCTGGACAAGGGGACTGGTTTAGTGCTGGACTTGGCAGTGCTTGGTGAGTGTTCACTCAATGTTTTGAAAGGTGTTTTCCAACCCAACAATATTAAGATTCTGTGATTCATGGGGAGGAGACAGATTTTCAAGTAGATTTATACTGCTTGTCTGGAGCACAGTTTTCTCAAGGTAAAGCTTAGCTGGGAGACAGAGCAAGTCGTACAGGAGTGATTTCTGTCCATGCATTAACATGAAGGTAGATGAGTTTCCTAGTCTAAAGTTACTCATAGTTCCTTGTTAAATGATGTACTTTGTCCTCTGAAAATGTATGTCAGTGACAGGACTGATAGGGAACCACAAACACGACCCAGAGAGTTGACAAGTGGTTAAGTAGCAATTGAGCTAGATAATGAGATTTTTTTCCCCCCCGTGTTTTCATTCCCCCAGGGAGGACTCGGGGGAATTTTTGAATGAACTAACGTGAGTAAAAAAGGCAGAGCTGCATTTTGAAGTTCTAGTTTTCCAGGAATATTTTTTTTCATATTGCAGAGTCAGTTTCCTGTTCCTCCTCCAAAGATGCCAGATCAATGGCTTTCTGGCAGAAATAAGCAACAGAAAATGAACAAAAAAAATTCCCTAGGAAACTTCACCTCTCCTCCCCTCCCCACCGCTGACACTGTATTTGCAAAATAGGTCAACGTTCACATTGAAGCCATTGAGTTTGCACAATCACTTCCCTTTATGAAGATGTCATCTTACGGTATTGACCCCTTCCACAGCAGCTGGAAATTCCCTCAGTGCAGCTACCTGCACAACCCCTGAACTGCAGTGATCTCAACTGGAGACAAGATGACTTTGTTATGCAAACCATCATTCTCACTGCTAACAAGAACAATATAAAGAGTCCGGAAAAGTTAAAGATAATAAAGTCCCTGTGAATTTACTTCCTTGAGGTTTTTTTACAGCATATTCCATGAAAAAAAAAAGATGCTAAAGCAATTGTAATTTCTTCATGCAGTTCCCAGTCTGAGTAGCACCATTTACTGATGGATCCTCCATGCACTGCTCTAGGGCATTAATTGAAAAAGTGCCTAATATGGTTATCAAAATGCCTAAAAGAGCATTTTTCTTTGAATGTCTGACAGACTTAAATGTACTGATTGGACACTAGAATAAAGCTGATGAGGGTTAGCTGAAATCAATGGTTACAGTGTTAGCTGAAACGTGGTGTTACAAATTTCAAAGCCACAAACTATCAAAAAATTCCTAACACTGAAGAGAATTTTCTGTTCCAAGTTCTACTTTGCTCATTCAGCTTTGTTCATTCACCTTCTCCATGTTTCAGTGGGTTCTGGATTCCCTGCTTCCTTCATGCAACCCTAACCACAAATGACTCAAGGTCAACCTTCGGGGTTGGGCTTGTAGACACAGACCAATCTCCAGGTTGCTCTGAGCCTTGGAGGGAAGGGGTGTGTCGGCCTTTCTGCTGCTCAGTAGCAACATCTGCTGGCTATTGGGGACCCACTGTTAGGAAGCCCACTGTTAGAGGCAACTGGCTTGAAAATTGTTAAAAACACAGATTTTTCAACCATGAGATCTTGAGCTACATGTTGTTTGGAGGAAACAAGGTGCTAGAAGTAATTACAGAACATGTGTTGATTGGTCTGCGGTAAACCACTTTGGAGCATAAAAGAGTCCAACAGTGCTGCAATGGATGGTGTTCTTCCTCCAGCTGAGACTGCAAGGAAAATAAAATATTCACCACCTTTTTCTTGTCACTTTTACATCCTTTGATGGAGCCACAGCTTGCAACTGTGACAAACTGTTAAAAGCAAAGAAGTTGTTTCCTTACTTATAGAGGAAAGGATTTGTGAAGAAGATGGGTGGCACAGATCATGACTGACTTCCTCACATCCCAGCTAGACCATGGCAGATTATTCCAGGAGAAATTCCATTCCCTTATCTGAATGGCTTCTCATATACTCACAACCCAGCACCAGTCCAAGATATGGCACAACTCTTCAGGCTGTCACCACTGTGGCTGAGTCCTTCTGTCTTGAGACCCCATTGTTTTAGGAAGCCCTTTTATTCTCAGCTGGTTACTGCCTGTGAAATGGCAGGAGAGGAAAGCACAATGTGCATCCCTCATCTCCTTGCAGAAATCCCCAACCAAATAAAATTCACACATGACTATCCAAGACACTGTAAAATTAAACTGTGGATTCCTGCTGATAAGTTATAGGAACCTGGAGATGTTCTAGAAAAATTGAGCATTAAATTCTTCATTGTAAGTTTCTCCTGCTTTATGATGCTGGGTTGGAAAGGTGTTACGTGACATTAAGAAAGAAGTTGTTGACTGTGTTATTGTTAATAGGACACAATAATGATTCCCATTTTACATAGACCAGTGGAAGAAGCAAGAACTGCCTTTCTTATGAAGCTGAATCAATTGCAAGTACCATCTCTCATACAAAAAATTAAGAGATACCCTCAATAAACCCCAAAGGCAATATTTTCAGGGGCATTTTAAGAAATGCTATTCCTCCCATTGTGGCATGCAATTGTCTTTCAAAAGTATGTTTCTACAGCTGTTTAGCTTAAAATATTATGTATGTGAGCACATATTTACTATTTAAAGTGGAAATTATGGTAAATTTAAATAGATTGAAAGATATTTGAATTTTAGATTGGTTTATAAAACACTTACTGTCCCCAGTTTAGTTAACTTCAATAGAGAACCAAAGCTCTGCAATCTCAGTATTTTCCATTTTATTTTAATGTATTTAAACCTTGTTTACTCAAGGGAAATATTCCTTCATTAGTGCATTTGAGGCAAGAATAAACACAGTAAATACCACAGGCTTAAAGAAGCTGAAATAATGATAATCTGAAGATAAATTATTGGATCATTTTCTAGTATTTGTTCTCTGAAGTGTGCACAAATACTCTGATAAGTATCTCAGTATCTGATTTTACTTCAGTTCCAAATAAGCCCTACTACATTCTGCATTTCTCAGCTCTCTAATAATATTTAAAGTAGTCCAAAAAGTTGGCATTCTTTCAACAAAAGAAGTTTGAATTCAGGTAAGAAAATTTTGTCTTGAGAATTTGAAAGGTCAAATAAGACTGGTTGCTATGCAGCAAAATCCCTTTCCTGTTCTTCTGTTTTGGCATTTCATGTTTACAGAAGGGAGTTACTTTAATGACCCCAGTCACTGTCAGCAATACTTGCTTGTAACTTATCTATGGATGAATGTATTATATTATAAGTGGCTCTTTGCTCTAATCAAAGGATTTATTTTAAAATACACTTACTATAATGTAGAAGACCTCTACAGAGAATCTGGTCATTCTTGTTGATCATCATTATACATCATCCTTACAGATCTTAAAGTTTCCAACTGGAGAGTCTACTGAAGAAAAATGTCTTTTAATAGTTCAACAATATTTTAAGATTCTTTCATTACATGGATAAACCCCTGAGACTCAAGGTACTAGAATTTACTTAAATTTAAGACTGATGAAACAAAATGTCTGATATAGTTGTGATTTTTTTTCTTTTTCCAGTGGAAGAAGAAACCCAAAATATTGACTAATGGCCATAAAGATCAAGTGATAAATTATTTTCTCATGTTTTATTGTATTCTTTCAGCTAGGTTAAAGCCTGTGTTGTGAAAAAAGAACACTACACAAGGGTTATGTAGTGGCTGGAGTAACAATTCACTGAGCTTTAGCAAGAAAATATGTTGCTGGAAACATAAAATGGTTGTTATGTATTAGTCAATATCTCTTTCCAGACATTTCCTTTTTTACATCTTTTCTTACATGATGTAGAAGCAAAAAGCAGAGGACCAAGTCAAAAGCATGTTTTAACAGGCAAAGTCTCACATACAAACCTATATTCACAATTTTCATTTCAGATGTGTAATTTAATGCAGTCTTAAGACATCCCAAAAGAAAACCCATTTTTTGCTCCCTACTTTTTGTTGAGTTTTTTGTTACCAGACTCTGACTTCAGGCTAAAATCTACACTGAAAAATGAGGTTTAATTAATGGTTATCTTGTTTAATGTGACGCTGCTAAGGCTGGATTAATTGATTCACCCTTCTTGTTACTGGTATAACAAATCAAAGAAATAAAGGCTGGTCCTTTCTAATTGCAGGCAAGTGGAATGCTCTGTGCCAGCCCTCCTCTGCCTTCCACAAGTCTGGAATTCATCTTCTCTTACCCAGCCCTCCTACAGAGCAAGCAAGGAAAGGAAACACCTTGGCTGCTCTGTTGTTACTCATCCAGCTGAAACGGGCAAAACTGAAACAGCCTGATTCCAACAATTAAAAGCAAAATAAAGTACCCACAAGAATCAAAACCCTTCAAAATCAATGTTCAAGCACATTTTTCACAGTGCTGTCTGGGACAAGTTCCCAGTGTAAATTTAACAGCAAAAATCCTTTGCCACTAGATTAAGCCCTTGCACAAATATGTTTCTACTTTAGGGAAGTTCAAGCAAGGCTGAGATGGAAGGTGGAGAGAATTTGAAAGAATCCCAGCCAGGTTGCATACGAAAGTAAGGAGGAGCTGAGTATGTTCAACATAGGTTTGTAGGGGGAAACCTAACACTATATTTAGTTTAAGAATCAGCAAATTGGAGCTGGGATGAGTTTGAGAGCTGGGTAACGATCCCAGGATGAGTCCTCTGGTGCAGAGAGCTGTGTACGGATCAAGAGAGATTGCCATCTGGTAGGGATGTACAAAACGCCGGTGTGAAATTGAGTATGGCACTGAAATCCTGAATCCTGCTTTCTGCCACTTTTCTGGTCTCCCGTGCTCGGCAGCTGGTCTGATACCAACCCTTTAAGATTCTATGTCTGGAGTGGGTCAGTGAAGACCACAAAATGTTTATAAGTAACTAACAGAAGTTAATGGAAGGATAGATCCTTCAGAGCCTCCAGCAGTATTGTGGAATAAAATGTATCTTTCCTTCACAGACATGTTATTACATATAAACCACCTACCTCAGTAACACTACGAGTTCAACCGTCTGCTCTTTAAAAGATTTCACTTATTTTCTGGGGTGGCATTGTTGCTGTAAGCCATTACTTTTTTCATACTTTTTGACAGTTGCAGTATGTCTCATGGCAGCAAGGAAATGAGATGATAAAGACGCATTTCTTTCTGATATTGTGAAGAGTGTGGAATTTACTCACTGCTCTTCCTTTCAATCGGAAACTTTTAGGATAAAAAATACTTCTGCTAGTCACCTTGGGTAAGTGATCTTCTGTGTTTTGTCATTTGTCTGTGAAAGTCACCAGGCTCAGATGTATAAACTACTGCTTTTGCTGACCTTTATTGTAGAGGAAAGTTTGGGAAAAGGAAGTCAAGCTGTGCTTTCATTCTCCCAGATAAAGGCCAGCAACACAACTAACAGTCTGAGCACTGTTCATTTCAGAAAGGGACTGGGAAGAAGAAAGTTCTTTGGGAATGTGGGCTGGGAAAAATGAGATAGACTGCAGGTTCACAGCTGCTGTAATGCTGTTTTATGGCTGCTTCTCATGTGTACATTCAAAATTAGTTTGCTGTCCATCTCTCAGGTTTGATCTGTGAACGGCTTGACTGGTTCCTTCCACTGGTCTAAACTTCAGCTCTAGCACCTGCTGTGCTCCCAGTGATGGAGGCTTTGAGGTGACCCTGCCTCCCCTCCCCTCCTGGGCATGAACTCCCAGCCACCACTGGGGTCTCACGCTGCTGCCTGCGAGTGTTCCCACAGTCCCACCAGCCCTCTTTGAGTGAAGTCAGCACAAGAAGGACGAGTTTTATGAGTTCTCCCATTCCAGCGAGCTCATGCCAGGTGTGCCTGGGAAAGGAGCACCTAACACTGACCCCCAGGGTTGCTCCCTTCCCTCCCTGCCTAGGATATGATGGCTGGCCACTGTCTAGGCAGTATTAAAATCCTATCTTTTCTGCAGCATCTGTCCATCAATAAATTATGAGGAGTTACTCTTCAAATCCAGCCTATGGCAGAGAAAGGCATAATGCATATTTACCCATACATCCTTGGGTGTCCCTCCTGTAGAAGAATGCTTTTTTCTGGCTCTCTGAATATTTCCAGGAAGCCCATGATAAAATTTTAGCAGTGTCAAAGGATCAAATATTAGGACATTTTGATGGATTTTCATCACAGATACTTTATTTTACTAATTTCCGTAACACCGTTCTTTAATCCTTCCTCTATCAGCACGATTTATTCCTCTCTCTTTTAAAATCACAACTCAAAGATGGATGTCAGCAGTCTCTCCTGCTCACTGTACATGAAGGGATTCTCATTTTCCCCTCTGTCTAACATGTGTCTTCTGCATAAAAAACATTATAAAATATAAGTTTTGTTTATCATTCTCTTGTGCTACCAAAACATGCTGTTTTTACTGTCTGATATGGCTAGTAAGTGCTTGGTGGGTTCTGCATATATTTCTGCTTTTTGTATGTCTTTTATTTTTTTCAATATTTGTTCCTCTAAATATTAAATATGCATTTAATGCAATCTAGGTTCCTTTTCCTTATGCACTACGCATATTTTAAACTCTTCCAGGTTACCCTTGAAGCTTTTTCCTGTGCCTTCACTGGTGCTTGTGCCACCACAAATTGGGTATAACCTGCAGATGTAATGTATGGTTTATCTCATTCAGTCCTGGTGGCTCCCCAATGGACTCACATCCAGCTCAGGACATTGCTGTTTCTGGTTACCTGCTGTTTGTGACATCCAGCCAATTCGTTCCATCCAGACTTTGGTGTTCTTATACAAGCTGAAATTAATTTGAATTTGACTTCTTCAGGATAATTTTTTGGGGTGAGGAATCCAACGCTTACAAAAAGGCATTTACTGTACCACATTCCTTCCATTGTAATTAGATTTTAAAAACTATCAGTGTTGATGCCAGGTATAATTGGATTTCTGGAAATGTAGTCAGAAAGGAGCATGATCTGAAATGAGCTTTGAATGAAGTGCCAGTAACTCTTAACATGCTAATACCTGTTCTTGCAAGTTACTCAACTTGCCTACCTCTCTTCCCCTAAATGTGAGGAAAGAGGAATTAAACTGTAAAATAAAAATTACTGTGTTTACTTATGTCTTAAAGGTGCTAAGAGCTGATTAACACTCAAGAAATACGTAACCTGTTATTTTAATTCCTCAGCTTCAGTTGGAGTCAAAGCCCTTAATCAAGTGAATACATTCGTGCCTAAATTTCGATCTTCAATAGTGTTGAAAGTTTCAGATCCTGGTCCTTTCAGCATTCTCATTATAAACCCAATGAGATTAGTGAAAATCAAACTGAACTTTGAAGACCATCACCAACCTCACTACTTTACTTTTTCCTTAAAAGCAATCCTAATTCCCATTTCAACTTCTATTGGTAGTTCAAGGACTCTTTGAATCTGTGTACATATTTACTCAAGGTTCAGTGTAAGTTCATGATGTTCCCTAAAACTTTGCAAATGTTTCCTCTTAGCTCACTGATCTGTGGGTCTGTAATTTTTCTTGATGTTCCTAGAATTTTTTTTTCTCCACAGTTTCATAAGTAATTGCTTGCCTGAAAGCTGCTGGGGTGAAAACACAGCAGTACACAAGAATCCAGAAGTTTTCTGGAGTGCAGTAATGATAAATTTCTGACACAGGGGATTGAGGAGCTGACTAGGGGAGATGGACCTTGTACCTACCAACAAGGAAAAACCATTATGAAGGATGTGAAGGTTTGGGACAGGCTTGACTGCAGTGATCATGGGATGGTGGGGTTCAGGATTCTGAGAAGAGGCAGCAAAACTAAAAGCAGGATCATCGCCCTTGGCTTTTAGAGAAGAGACTTTGGCCTCTTCAGGGATCTGCTTAGAAGAAGCCCATGGGAAACAGCACAGGAGAGAAGAGAGATCCAGGAGATCTGGTGGATTTTCAAGCATGATCTCCTCCAGACTCAGGAGTGGTCCACACCAGTGGCAGAAAATCAGGCAAATATAGGAGGTCTCATGGAGGGCCAAGAAGCTCCCGACAAAACTGAGACAAAAAGGAACAGCACAAGATGTAGAAGCAGGACCAGGTGACCCAACAGGAACACAGAGAGGCTGTGCCAAGAACAGCCAAGGACTATCTGGAGTTGAATATAGGACAGGCTTCTGTAGATCCATTTTCCACAAAAGGAAAAGGTCAACATCAAAATAAGGCTGATCTTGACTGTCTTTGAACTTCCCTGGTACCTGGGGGAGGTTCCTGACAATGGGAAGAAGTCAAATGTCACTCAAAGAAGGTCAAGGAGCAGGACCCAGAAACTAATGCATGGTCAAGCTTACCTTGATCCCAGAGAAGTTGGTGAAGTGAATATTCCTGGGAGTAATTTTCAAATATTAAGGACAAGTAGGTGACTAGGAGTGGTTAACATGAATTTGGAACAGGGAAACTGTTTGGCCAGTCTAATAGCTTTCTACGGTGAGATGAGTGGCTTGGTGGGTGAGGTAAGAGTGGTAAAAGTTCTTTACCTTGACCTCAGTAAGGCTTTCAACTCACTGCTGTTAAATCCTCAGTGAAAAACTGATGAAATATGGACTAGATAAATGGAGAATGAGGCTGATTGAAAACTGGCTGAATTGCTTGGCTCAGCAGGCTGTTATCAGTGGCATGAAGTACTACTGGAAGCCAATCAAGTGTGGTGTAAATACAGAGAGTGACCCTGGGACCTCTGGGGTTGTCCAGCCTGGAGAAGAAAAGGCTCAGAGGGGGATCCTATCCATGTGCATAGATATCTGAGGGGAGGAGTAAATAGGGAGCCATATCTCTCAGAGGTGTCCAGTGATGGCACAAGAGGTGATGGACAAACTGACATAATGGAAATTTCAATTAAATGTAAGAAAAACTTTTTGTAGTTAGTGTAGTCAAACCATGTCACAGGTTGCTCAGGGAGGTTTTGCAGACTGCATTCTTGGACAAATTTAAAATGTGACAGTCCTTATAACCTGCTCTAGGGCTGGGCTCATTTGAACAGTGTTGGATTAGGCAGTCTTTATGAGTTCGTTCCCACTTCCAGATATTCTGTGTTATTCTGTGAAATGCATTTGTAGGGTGCATTCACATGAGCAATTGCAAAGTGACAAGGGTAATATCTTTACTTAGGAAGCACCTCTCTTATCTTTTATGTCTACTTGTATTCTACTCTGAATTTGTCTTAGTATCACATCTTCCCTGTGCTAAACGTGAATGTCCACAGAGCTTTGATCACCCATAAATTCTTGACTCCACTAAGTTGTTCATCCTTCATGGTCTTAAAGAAGAGATTTCTCTGTATTTTCTTGGGCAAAATAATAAAAAAAACCCTCCTACTGTTGACCTAATTCTAGTTTGCTCTTGTAATTCTCAGATTTGCAAAAATCACAACCCAATTTACAAAAATACTTTGATTGATTTCAATTGTGTTCCTTATATCAATTTATGTCTCTGCTGCCCCAAGAGACATCCTGAGGAGTTTGCTGCTGCTGCTGCTGCTGCTCCTGCTGCTTGTTGTCCCCTCTGATGTTTTGACACGGCTTTGGAAGTTTAGCAAAGAAATACAGCATAGCATCCTCTACCTTTAGTGCACTGTTTCCTATACTCAGCTGAACAAACTGATGTAGTGGAATAAATGACCCAGTTAGTACCAGTGATGAGGTCGATGCTCCAGCTGCAGCATACTGTGACAGACAAGCTGAAGAACTGATGAAGGCTGACACTGAGACTCCAGACTTGGAGGCACTGCAGCTGGCATTTGTGAGAGGTGTGCAGTGAAGAAGGACACTGACATCTGGGTACAGCAGCTTCTTAGTGAGAGCCTTGGTGTGGTAAAGCAGGGTAAATGCCACAGGTCTGCACCTGTGAGCTTGTGTGTAGCAAGCTGAGACCTGCCTTGTCCTCACATCCAACCCTCCTGCGTCCAGGAAACTTCATGAGTCCTTTGTGACCCTCCCCTTGCACTCTTCTTGGTCAGTGGTGTTAGAGACCACAACTGTGAACAGGACAGCCAGACTCTGTCATGTGCAGTTAGAAAATGGATTGGCACCAGGATGTGTGTATAGCAGATGGAGGGAGGGTAGGTTTTGCTTTTTTTAAATTCTCAGAAACACTCAAGGAGTTATCTTATGGTCTGAGAGACCTCAAGGGGAGTATCAGCTCTACCATAAATTGCTCAAGTCAGGCTGCTGCCAAAGCTCCATGAAAAGTTCAGAATGAACCTAAATGCTGTGAAAATCATGCACACACCCCACACACTCCCTTCCATTGTATACTGACATGCATTTTCTCCTCTGTGTTTCCCACTAGAGTTTAGAATTTTACAAGCATTGGAATACAAAAGAGGACAGGGGAAATCCAGCTCCTGCTGTGTCACTGGCTGCTGCCCATTTCCTTCACTGGCTTTCATATGAGCTCTGGTTCTTGTTTGGTATGTGGGACACTTTCCACTCCCTGGTATTTTTTGACTCATGGGCTTAAATGTTAGAAATAACTTTTGAAATGTGCTGATACATTTTATGAAGCATATCAACATTACATATCTAAAATATGCCTGTGAGGGATTTTATGCTGCTCTCCATTGGCAGGGTGTTGAGACAGAGAACAGCCACGGACTGGTTGCAGCACAGTCAGGTGTGCTGTAGGAAGCCAAGAGCAGGGCAGGATGCCCCCCAAGTGTCTAAGAGGAAGTGCATTACTGAGGGGTGACACACTGCTGTAGTCTGAGTGAGTAATTGTGACTTTGACACTGAAAAGCAAATAAGCCTCCTGAAGAAACATACATGGTTTCCAGGAGCCATCACTTCCTCTTGAGTAAGATGCAGCCTCCAAATTCTGTTATGGCTTGTCAGGATTAGGTAAACCACATAGGTGGGCTTGGCATTAATTTCAACCAGGCACCTACTTTCTAGCTAGGACTCTGCAAGAGGTTTGCAGCGACTCACCTCTTCCTAGAGGAGTATCTAAGGTATGTCAGATGAGTAACTGTACAAAAGCATGTTCCTGTCCTTTGACAGTAAAAGGAGTGACTACTCTTGGAGGAAGGTGGGATGTCTGGAATGAGGTGGCATGAAGCCCATTTGTGAGGTTAGAGCACAGCATGGCACTTTGCAAGTGCAGACTGCAGTCCTCATCCAGCCATGCTCTCCCTGAGCTCCTGCTCAGGTCTCTGTCAGAGAACAAGAAGACAGACAGTGAACCCTGTGAATATTTAGGTGTCAAGGCTCTCAGCAATATTCTCTTTTCTTGTTCACTCTCCACCTTGTTAGGGGGCCCTAATTTGTGCACTCCTCAGTCCCCACCTTTACAACACAATCCACGTGTAAAATCAGAAATGCTCATGGGTTGAATGTGTATCTAAGCCTTACATATATGGTGGAAAATTTGAAATGTAACCAATGACTGAAGGCACTGAGTGGAGAAGCATTCCCACAAACAGCCTAGCTGAGGGATCTGAGGCTGGCAGTCATCCCTGACAAGAGAGAGGCAGCAAGTGTCCCCAGAGGAGTTCACATCTTGCTTAGCTGGGTTGGGAAGAGGTCGTGAACCTCTGGGCTCTGGAGCTGGAGCAGAGGGGTGGAGGGAAGGTCATGTCCACCTCTTCTCTTGTCTCTCTCTTCTCAGAAAGGGCTGAAATGGAGCTGCCTGTTGGCTGCTAGGGGAGCTGGGCTAACAGGAGTCCCTGGGTGGGCAGGAGGGCGTTTGGTGCCACCTGGGACAGGACAGGGACGTGCCAGCTGCTGGCTCACTGTAATGAAAATCCAGAGTGTCCTGTTTTGTAGCAGCAAGGTGCATCTGTGCAATATCCTACCTTACAGATAACCCCTGCGTGCCCTCTCCCTTGCAGCCAATGCACAAACTCCTGAGAGGAGCGTGTGGCATTCACCTCAGTCTGTGCCTGGTGCTTGTCCCTCGAGTGGCTTTGGAGAGTGTCTGTCTGTCTCCAGCAGCAGCCTCAGGGGATGCACCGGGGAGTGTGCTCGCAGCGGAGAGCAGGAGAGGGAAGGAGCTGCCATCTGCTAACACTCTGAGGATAAACAGACTGTTTTTCCATTCCCACACTGTTTGTGCTGCGGAAGTACGGGAGGACACATTTCCAGTCTGCAGCCTGGTCTGTTTATGTGCTCTGAAGGGGCTTGAAGGGGGAGCAAAGGCAGAATGACCTGATGATCCAACATGATAACTGCTGTCATTAACTTCTACCTTGTCGGCTCCCAGAAGGAGGTGGCAGCTCTGGGGGCCACCAAAAGGGCTCTGGAGATGTACAGAGGGACCAGGCAGGACACACCCTCCATAGGTCCAGATTTTCATGGGTGACAGCTGACAATTAAAAAAAAAAGAGAGAGAATAAAAATTAAGCTCTTTGATATAAATACAAAATCCTAGAACACCCTAGAGTTTCCCAGGCCACTTAGGAAGTTTTTGTTACTGTTATTTAATTTCCTGCCCTAATTTGTTATTTTTATTACATACCTCTGGTGTGGAGTGGGAGAAGAAAGTGCAATACAAATAACTTTTGGGGATCAGTAAATAGATGCCACAAAGATCTAACAGTGAGCAGTCTCTCTTCCAAATCAAAACCTTTCCTTTTATCACAGATGCTTATAAATCAGGCAGGAATTGTTTAGCTTTTTCTCATTGAGTTTGTATCCCTTAGGTGGATGACATGGATTTGAGGGATTTCAAGGACATTAGAAAATCAAAATGTGCAGCATTAAATCATATTTATTTTCCTAATGCAGAAAATCAAATGTCAAAGTGGGTGTTGATATTGATTTCCAGTCGTTAATTTGCTAAAGGTTTGAGGTAAATTAGCTTTAGATTATTTTGGTCTTTAAAAAAGGCTTTATTATGGCTGTATACAACTTATTCCAAGAAACCTGACTCTGGGCTGAAAGTCTTGAAGGAGAGACAGCCTCTGGAAATGCTTTGTGGTCCTTCCTTCTAGTTTGGAGGAGATCTTTCCCTCTGCATCCTCAGGCAGTTGTTAGCACTGAAAAGGGGAACAAGGGCAGCAGCATCAAAGGATTTCAAGATGAACTTCGGGAAAATGCACATAGTCAGGGAGGAGAAAAGGAAAGGAAAACGTTCTGGCAGTTGACAACCATTTGAACTGTTTCTGTCAACAGCCAGTAGGATTGAGGTTGTTTTTCTTCCCTCTCCCCCAAGCTGACCGAGGTAAAGCCTGGAAGAGGAAAGTCTCACTATTTTTTCTTACCCAAAAATGTCTCCACTGACATAATGCTCAAGTGCAGCTGTAGGTATAAAGGAAGCTGGTGCTATGTCTGGTCCCAGGAAGACAGAAAGGGAAGTTTCATGGAACTTTAAGGAGCACTTAATGCCAGAACTACTCTGCTTAGGAATCGCTAAGCCCTGGCCACTCTCTGTGGATGGTGGTTGCATCTCACATATGACCACAGGGAAGGGAACATCTCTGAGCATCTGTTTGCTCCATCTGTTCTCTGTGAACACTGAAATGTTCCGTCAGAGGCTTTTTTATCAGTGGAAGAGATGGAAGCAGGTTAGTCCAAGATGATCTTTCAGAAAATGGAGTCCTCTGTTCCCTCCCACTCTACCACCATTGGGTCATTCAATGCTGGTCAGCAGACTCAGGATAAACCAACCGCAGTGGAGCCTTCTCTTCCTGTCCAATTAGCCAGAGGAAGAGTATGGCAAGAACTCTTGCCTTAGGAGGCGGGAGTTCACTGACTCTTAGCTTGTGTACAATACAAAGGTGTGGTAGTGAGCAGGGGGAGATCTCTGATGTAACAGGGTGGGATGTGGTATTTTTACATGCTGGATTGCAATATCACAAAGTGTGACCACCTTGGGTTGCAATAGCAGGACAGACTGGATTGTTTCCTTCCCAGCAAAGCATCCTTCCCTCTCACCCTGGTTTTGGTTCTGGAGCAAACTCACTTAGAAAAGGCTCAGGGATCCTGACACTGAATTTGGTGGTCAAGATGTACCAGCTTTTCATTCAGCTATCTGTAAAAATGTATAGATTGCTAATGGACCTAATGAAACCTCACAGTTGTTTTTTTTTTTGTCTGTATCAGAATTCTGATTTTAATTGGTGATTGTTGGATCTCTGTCACTTGATTATTAAGAAAAGTCTCAATTTATTTACTTGGCAATCTCAACCAGTCTTATTAAGACAAGGCTTGGATATAAACAATCATTATAGTCCATCTAAATACCAATTTATCATTAAAAACATATTCATTTCTGATTAATGCTTGTGTGGGACCCAACCATGCAACTTCTTAGTCATATAGATAAATTAACTCGTACATGTAGTCTCAATTAATTCAATGGGTTTACTCATGTGAGCAAGAACTGCTCAAATGAGTAAGAGCTGAGGGATCTGCCCCTTAGGGAAACATATTTATGACTTTGTTGTTAATTCTCATGGCTTATGTTTTCAATAAGCAAATGGTATTAATTCAGCTCACAATAGCTTCTTAATTAACCTCTATACATCAGAGGCATATTCAGGAATCTTAATTTAAAGCATTACTATCTAAGCATGTCATCATCCATCCCATTCCTCAGGGTAACAATTGACTCTGTGCACATGGCAAACACTAATAGTGGGTTGACACAGTTCAAAGAGCTTCATAAAATGAGTGGGAAAGACTTGGGGATGGTCTACATGGAGATATTGTATCAAAATGGTTACTTTTCTTGAAAATGTTGTGTTGACACAGAACACTTGCTATTGAAATAAGGGCTTTGGCACCACAAATAGGAGTAAATAATTCTCCCCATGGCAGGAATATCTCCAGTTTTGGAGAGCTTGTCAGCTTTGGGATTTGGGCAGTCTCTTTTCTGTTAGCCTGCCACCCTCCCTCTCAGGACTCAGAGACCCTCAGCTCTTTTTGCTGTGTACCATCACACTCTTTTGACACAGGGTGGGTGTCCTCAGGGTACCCCAACACCATCGTCCCTCCCAGCTCCTTTTATTATCCAGCACATTGATACCCAAAACCACATAGAGACTAGATAGTCCAGCCAGGGAAGATTCATGTCAGCAACAAAAAAACTGTGTGGTCCATACAGGTACTCTAAAAAGCAAACAACCAGTTCCTCCTAAAACTGGTCATAGGAAATTGGCTAAATCATCTAAAGAAAAATAGTTGCAGTTTGGTAGTGACAAAGGCAAGTAATTGCTATTTGAAAGGAACTTTCTGTACAAATAAAAGCTGAAAGCAAAACATCTCTATAGTAAAACACAGTACACAGTCATGACTGATACAATGTTGAATCTTGTAAACTAGACTTCAAGAAAGATGTCAATAATCTAAAAACAATCCAGAAAAACCCCAAGGAGAATATTGGAGTAAAATGTCATCTAGCAGGAAAGATCAGTCAAAATGAGGTGAGACTCAGAAGATACAAATATATAAAAGTTGAGAAGACACAAATATACTAAAGGTCACCACAGAGGAAATAATTTGTGTTTTACAGTGCAGAGGATAAGAAATAATGAGGGTACATTACAGAAGAGAGATTTGTATTCAGAATTAAGAAAAGATTTCAAATGAAAGGACAGAGAATCACCACAAGCAACTGCAAAGGCAGAGTAATATATCTTATTGAAACTATTGATTTGTGACACTCAGAGTGGCGATGCATATTTATATACATGCAAGACACACACAATGCAATTTAGTACCATGATTTGAGGAGAAGAACAAGAGACAGGCTTTAGTTTACACCAGGAGATAAAGTTAAAAGATTTTCTAGTATAATTCTTTGTGACTAAAGGGATCAATTCCAACAACAACAAAAAAAAAAACTGGTAACAAGGAAAAACAAAATGAAAAGCAGCCATACTGTTTGAAATAATAATCTCACCACCTAGGAATATTCAAAATTTTCTCTTCATTTAAAAAAGTTCATTTCAAATATAGAGGAAAAGATAGGAGACAGAATGTTGTATTTGGCATTTTTATTGTAAAATGCAATTTGAAAATCGTATTGTGTTGATAATTGGATTATTCATCCCTCAAAGAAGAGAGTCACCCCCACAAGTCTGGAATAATAAAGCAGAACTCCCAGGTTCTCAGTCACCCCATTCCACACAAAGCTGGCAGTCACTGTGGCATAGTTTTCCTCTCACCCCTTTCTGGCTGGCTGCCTCACAGTGTGCTGGGTTCCTGAGAGAGCAAACACACAGAATACTCGTCCTGATCATGTGTGAGCTGTAACTGAGACAGGACTCAGTGTGACAGGACTCACTCAAAGGTGGCCACACACAATGCCATGAGATCAGAGTTTTCCGGGGAGTCAGGCAGGAGAGAATAGTATTATGAGATCCCAGAGGTACTCTGGGGTATTACGTTTGCTTGCTCCATTAAATGTGTGATTTGAGAGGCAGATGGGGAGACAAATGCTTGCCTACCTTAGTGCTACTGACATAGGGATGTACTGCAGCTCAGAAACAGAAACTGTGCCATGTGACTTACGTTATTTATCAACCCTATGAATTGCAAATATATTCAAATTGCAATTGACAGCTTGTAAACAATCTGCAAATCAAGAATTAGCCTCTCCAGGGCATCACATCTCTTTCAGAGTAACATATAAATATGAATATTTTACAATCTGGATGAAACAATTCATGAGCAGTTGAAACAGTGACATGCATGAAAGCCATCAAATAATGATGTATTTATTTTNGTCTTCTCTGAAAAGGAAAAGAAAAACAAAAAAACCCCAAAAAAACAAAAACCCCAGTTGGCCTTAGATGCCTTTTCAGGCCAGAGAAGAGAGCTCTGGCTACATGCAACTGGCAAATGTCAAAAAAGAACAAACTCCTGCAAAGATAGATTAGAAAGTGAGCCTTAATGACAAATAGAAACAATACTTGTAAGAAAACAAAAGCAAAACCAAAAAACCCCAACAATCCCAGGCTCCCATCACACCAAACAATAACTGTTACTGTATTTGTTTGCATACAAGCTGTGCCCACTGAGCTAAAAGAAGCTTTCAGAAAACGCCAGTAAAATCTGGTAGGGGGCAGACCCAGAGCCCTGAGAGCTTTCTTGCTCCCATCATCACCTAATTAATCGGTCCCCTCCCAGAATGAACACACACATACTCACCAGCCTTGTGTGCAAATGAGAGAAACAGGAGGAGATTCAGATGGCTCTCCTTCTCTCCTGTTGGGCTGGAGTTGCTGGCCAGGCTGTGAGGGCTCACGGTGCCCAGGTGAGAACATTGCTGGGTTGGAGTGGGGCTGCAGCTCTGGCACTGCTGCTGTTGCTGAGACCAACAGAGCTCGGGCTGAGCCCCTGCAGACCAGCCAACTTTCACCTCTGCATTGCAGTCAACTGTGGCTGTGCTGGCTTGGCAGAGAAAAGGAAAAAGGCAGGAGTGTTGGGAAGGCACAGAAGGCTGCAACATAAAGAGGATACTGGAAGATGAACTTCCTAAAGAGGTGGTTAGTGGAAGGGGCACTTCTCATGCAACAGAAATGAAGGTCCATGAAGCAGTGTGGTTACATCAGCTTCTGAGATCCTGTTTCTGGTGTGTCCTCATCGACACCCCTATCAGAGGTCTGTGAGGACACACTGGCAGCCTGTGCATACTGGAGAAGTCCATGTCCAGAATGGGTGTTAGCTGTGGACATTCGTATGGAGAGTAGGGCAGAGGGAAATCACCCTCTGCAGTGATACACAGTGGTAGTATGAGCCATCTGGCAACAGCTACTTCTGCTAAACGCCCTGAGTCACAACACTCAGCAAATGTGGGACACACCCATTGCAGCAATCCCTGCACCTCCCGGCTCAGACCGGGGCCCAGGCTCAGAGCAGCCCCCGGTGCCAGGATGAACTTGATGTCCTGGAGTCAGGAAAGGGTTCAAATGAACCTTCTGTAAAGCATAGGCTCTGCACAGAGAAAGAAAACCCTACTGCAGTTTTCCACCAGCACAGGAACTTAATCCAGATTTCTCCAGAGAGAAAAATATCCCTGTGTTTCCATCTGTATTGTCAGGTATAGCATACTGAAGATTTACTGGCCTAGGAGATGCTGCACATTTCACGTGTGTAAGAGCCATGCATCAGTGAGAGCTGCTTTTTCTTGTAATAAAAAATTTACATGTATTTTTCTTTCTTACAGGTCTGTGAGGTTTCCATCCATCCATCCATCCATCCATTCATCCATCCATCCATGCACCCGCCCATCTCTCTCTCTTCTCCTCCCCCTCTCTCCTTCATTTCAATGTGATTGACCACTGATGCACTATTTGGGGACTCCTGGAGAGATTACTGGCCTTTAGCACTATCCACAGTCACTGTTTTCCTTTCCCACCTCCACACAGGTGATTTGGCCCCAAGACAGAATGTCTTGATTAACGTGGGTGTTAACTGATTAACTTCCAGGTGCACCCTGTGCTCTTCACCCAGCTGAGATGTGAACATGCCTGACTCACTGAGACGGGTGGTCACTCCAGGCATCCCTCATCCCTCCCATAACCTTTGTGTGCCCTCAGTTTCCCAGTGAATCCTGAGTGTTTGGCATCCACAGCCACCACACACATAATTGGGTACTTCTCTGTTCCCTCCTGGCAAACCTGACAGCCCCCATTTGCTCCTAGCCTGGAGCCAGCAGTGGTCAGCGCCGATGCAGGGCTTTGCTCCCTGCCTGTTGGATGCACAGTTGCACCTCCAACTACAGCCCCAGGCTGCCCCAGTTACTTTCCACGTGGGCTGAAGGTCAGGGAGAGGCCACTTTTCCCTTCACGTATCCGATGAGAGCGCAGGGTTTGGCAGCAGCGACCTTGGGCGGGGAGCTTAGGAAAGGCGAGGCACGGTGTGCCTTCCTACATCCTCGCTGGGTACTGCACCTGGAAATGGGAATTGAGGCCATTGCAGGAAGCCTTTCCCCTGCCATTTCACATGTCTCAGCAACATGTGAAGGACGCTGCTTGTCACTGCAGGAGCTGACGGTGGAGTTGGGAGTTAATGGAGGTCAGGCAAAGGAAGGGAGGTGATAGTTATCTGACCTGATTCCAATCTGGAAATAGAATCATCTGGTTTATTCCTCTTTGCAATCTGCCCAGATGGGATTGGTCTAATGCAAAGCACTAGCTGGGCTGTGGGTCTCTCTTAATTTCAGATGCTTAATAAGAAAAAAAGCTACATATACATACAAAAAGGAGATTTTTAGGTATGTATCTGATCTGATATAGCTATGTCAGTGACCTGTATCGCACACACTGTTGTGGCCCACGGCAGAAATCTGCTGGCAGCTTTTCACTGTCTTCCTACAGACTTGGACATTGACTCAATCTACCATTTAGCTCAGGACTATAATTTCACTGCCTTGAAGATGTTGCAGACCAGATCTTCTCGGAAGTGTATCAATGCAGCCTGGGGCAATGGCATTACATGAAGGGTTGCATGATGCTGTGGAAAACCCTATGCATTTTGGAGCATCCAAAAGGGCTCTGAAACATGGGCTTTGTGCAAAGAAGAAAGTCATGGGCTCCATTAGGGCTATGGACCTTCAAGTTGTTCCTGTGAACATGGCCTGAGTTTTCAAGGTGGCAGATTTTCTGCCACCCCATGGCAGTGCGCTGGGCGGGTCCTCCTTGGTCCCACAGATGTTCTTCTCATCCATTGTATGCTTCAAGCATTTTGACTCCAAGTTGGAAGCATTAGCATGATGTATGGTGGCCAAACAGCCACAGCCTTCATATACTTCTGTGTAAGAAATAGCAATGGCAATAGGATGACCTACAGTGCTTTTGCAGCAGCTATGCAAGGAGAAAAAGATGGCCATAGCTCTGTCCTGTCTTTCCTTTTGGCTTCAGAGCATCCTGAAGCTGCAGTTCATGTGCTCCCCTGACCACATGTAATTTCTGAAGAGGAAAATTGAACTCAGGAGTCTGAATCTTGATCCATCTGTGTAACAGGCAGAAGCCCTCACATCTGGATCTGAATCTTGGTCCACTAGGGTCACAGGCAGGAGCCCCCACATCTGGAATGGCCTGGATGCATTTTTTTTTTCTTTGCAATACAAGCACATTCTTTTTGGAGAACTGGTAAACCAAACACCAGCTCTTAGAGAGGTTCAGACATGAAGACCTGACCCCAGGCCATCCTGCTGAGCCCCAGACAGAGAGTAGGCACCACCAGCCAGAAAATTCCCATCCCTGCCGCCTGCCCTTGGGCGCCTTTCAGTGTGGAGACCGCCCTGCTCACAAAGCTTATTCTTACACATTGGGGTTTGGACTTGGTAACAAAGGCCTGTGTGTGCATCTTATTATGTTTTCTTATTTATTTTCTGAGATGAGTGTTTGGGGCTCAGGCCAATGCTAAAGGTCTGGGTTGACCTCTCCTCCCCATCAGGAGCTGTCTTCTTGTGTGATCACTGTCTGCTGAGGCACCAGGCACGGCTCCTCACCAGCTGAGAAACAACTCCATGGGATCATTGTTTGGCTCCAGGACCCCTCCAAAGAACTGGGGAAGGGACAGCATTCACAGTGGAAGGGTATATGAGGCAATAAATTTTTGTGCGTGTGGAAGATGCCAAATTATATCTGAGGCATTTGGAAAACCACAAGAATACTCCAAGGCCATGAACATTATTCCTGCTATATAACAAGAAAAACAGAAGATTCAACAGACCATAAAATGAAGGGAAAAATCATGTTTTCTTGCCTCAGGAGGGTTTGAAAATTCAGGCTTCTGCTGCTGCTGCTGCTGCAACCACCACCATTAAGGATTTTTCATTGATGTCAGTTCAGGGGCAAAGCTTAGGTGAACGACGGCTCAAGGGCATTTAACCCTCCAAGTGCTTCACAGCATTAATTAATAGAGCTGGGCAAATAATTTGCAGTAGATTATCCAATGAATTCAGAGCCTGTCTCTGCTTGCAGAGAGCTAGTCTGTGCCCTGGTTTTGCTCTGCTGAGCAGAAAAATAATTCTCCTTTCCTCAGAAATGTTCAGCCTACATGTTATTTTGAGTTTGATGAGGAGGGCAGACCCCTCCACCCAGGTGTTTTCCCTGTACAGGTGAGCAAAGTGAGGGCAAAGATGTTTTTTTGTGCTCTCTTCACTTTTAGGGTCAGCTAGGAGCTGCAGAAAAATGATACTGCTGCTGGCCTCAGCAGGGGCCAGGCAGTGGTCCAAGGGGTGTCTCCTGCCTGGCTCCTTCTGGGGTTATGCTTGTCACTAGCTCCTCTCTGTGCCTTCAGGCATCAAACCATCTCCACACTGCACTGCTCTGACTGAAATGAGCTCTCCTGGTGACAGGACTGTGCTGCTGCAAGTGGGTCTGTCCACATGTCTCACCAGCAATCTTCTGCCTGCCAGGGGTCATCCTGTCTCCAAGTGAAAAATAATGAGCCATAATAAAGCAAATATAATGAACACAAATAGCTAATAAATAAGCACATGAGTGTGCTTAAAAAATTTTTATTGTTTCTGATTTTTAGCTGTAAATCATATGAAAATAAAAAACCAGGTTTTTTTTTTCTGCAGATATTTCTATGCACATAGGTGTTTGTGAATGTCTTTGTGTGCGTTTGTACAGATGTGTGCATGCCCCTTGGAAGTCTGTGAAGGTGCTGCTGTACTGCACCAAAACTTAGCAGAGAGAGGAAGAGAACAAAGGTGAATGTGACAACAAATTTCGTCTGCACTTCAGGACAACTGTATACAGTCCAAAGGAGACTCAGTATGTAAAGCCCATAAGGGATTTGATGGAGAGAAAAACCATAGCATGAGCTCAGCTCCCAGCAGATTTCAGAGAAGACATGTGAGGGAGTAGGAGGAAGGCCTTATCCTTTTTTTTCCCAGGCACCAGGAAAGCTTTGTTTCCAGCTGATGTATTCCTATTCACCAGTTTTAAACAACTGTGAGAAGTAGATATGTAGGAAAATATCTCCATGGCAGGAGCAGGCAAGCACAGATGCTGTGCATTCTCCATCCACAGAGGATTTCAAACCTCAGCTAGAGCAGACCGTGAGGGCTTGGTCTAGTCTTTAAGCCCTGCTTGGCCCTGGGTGTTGCACAGAGACCTCCAAAAGCCTCTTCTCACCTAAATCACTCTGTGATCCCATGAAACCAGGCTTCATTCATAGCATTGTCTATGAAGCTGCATGCTCAGCTCCGTGAGGGAAGCATCTAAGCAGCAGATGATGGTGAAAGGTTTGACCAAAGTTTGGTGAAAAGGCATGGTCACAGGCTAATATTGCTGCCAAGCAAGGAAGATCATGTAGATGACCTTACTAGGAACTGACAAAATCATCCATAACACCAGAAGCTTCTGTTGTGGGGGATTTTAATTTATTAGAAGTTTCTTGGGAATGGATGTGGAGCAGCCTAAAAGCTTTTGGAAGTCATTGGTTGCCATTTCCTATTCAGAAAGTGGTGAGAAATGGAACAAGGAACCTATTCTAGATGTAGTGAATGAAGATAATTAAGGAGCACATTAATTGTAAAAGGGAGACCAGGTAAATTATTCAATAGAAGGATCATTTACTGGCAAATAGTGTCAAGAAAGCTGATGCATTAAGGTGTCTTTCATATGCACTAACAAAGAAAAATCAGCTTCTGTGCAGTGAACACAACTGTAAACTTGAACTGCAGAAGGGATGGATGAGTTAATACTTTGGTAAATTATTGCTTTCTATTTGGCTGAGGCTGCTGTGCTTTCCTAAAACCTTTGAAGTATTGGCTGCATTAAGCTGAAAGCCACTTCTTCTTTGTGAGCACCTGAAAAAGACAGATGAGATATCAAATAACTGGAGATAGGTTTTTCTGATAATAAAAACAGGAGAAAAAGAGAATATAGACCAGTCATCTTCAGCTTCTTAAAAAGCATTGGAAGAAATAAAGAAACGTCTAAAAGATTTCTAAAAACTTAAGAGTTAACAAGATTAATGAAGGTCTAAAAGGGCTTGTGAGGAAAAATCCTCCTAGAAACCTAGCTACTTTTTTCTTTCTTAGAGATTGTCAAGACAATTCAAAAAAAGGGAGAGTGGCCAGTAGTAAGCCCTATAATCCCAGCTGGCCCGAGCATAGAAAGTAATTTGCCACACAGCAAGCCAGCACACCCACAGGTCTAGAGTCACTATTGCTTCAACACTGACCTAGTGCTCTTTGTTCCCCAAAAATCCTGCTGCCAGACAGGCTCAGGATCCTACATCCTCTTTTGTTCCTGACTTTGGCCCCAGCCTGCAGGAGAGCAAAAGGAAATCACATTCTGCAGTGTCTGCCCTTCTCCTTGTCTTCCTAAGGAAACCAGTATGTGTCACAGCAAAGGTAGTTTCTCCATAGTGTCATGGCACTGTTCCTACACCCAATCTGAAAGAATCCTGCTGGGAGAAATTCAAGTCCCTAAATACTGGTCTTTATAATTTCAAAAATTCTACTTACTTGTCAGTCTCCTTATTCCTTATCCTGAAATAGTCTATGTAAATTAAAGGGTCTAATGTGAATAAAAATATACATCTTGTCCATTTCTTTTAGTACCATCTGGGCTGAGGGATCATATACTCTGCATGTTCAAGTCAGAGAAACCACAGGGCACAGCAAACTGAGAAACTTAGAAAGGACAGCTATAGTAATTTCAATAATGAGAAACAATGTGCAGTCTTAAGTGAGGACTTTGCTCTGAAGGCCAGCTAGAACCTTCCATTCCCACTGAGCTCCATCAGTGGGAGGACATAAATGCCAAGAAAAGGGAAAACTAGCTATGAAAAATCAGACCTCTGAAAGGAAGGGCTGAGTTGAATGGTATGTGGATTTAAATCATCAAAGGCAACAACAGTATTTACAACATTTACTGTGCAAGATAATCTTCACACTGAAAAATCAGTATGTGGATTAGCTAGATGTGCAGTACTCCTGGAAATAATGGCTTGGTGGTATTTACTGAGAATTACAGCACACACTGTAGGTAGTAGATTGCATCTACCTTGGTTAAAAGAAAAGAAATGATGCTGGCTTGTATATTTCCAATATCATGTGCAAAGACCTCTAGGGAATTAAGTATGGCTGCCAAGGGCTCAGAGAAAATTGTAATGCAGAGCTGAGATGAACAATAAACCCTTCTTTATTGCAGATCATGGGACAAAGCCTCTGTCCTCAAGGACTGTGAATAAGCTGGGGGCAGAACAATTTCGTGGGACAAGGTAAGGGAGTCTGGGCTGGCAAGAGGGGTGGGAGGTTGGGGACGGGGGTGGCTGCTGTGTGCTGTGACCAGCCCTGTGGCCCAAGAGGGGCACTTCCACCCCTAGTGCCTGGCCTGATGGTCTCCCTGCTTCTTCTCCTGCTTTCGGCTTCAAAGCTGGTAGAGACAGAACAGCAGGTGGGCAGTACTGTGCTATGCTCCTGTCAGAGAAAGAGAAAACTCTTACATTTTGCAAAGTCACTCTGTAAACACACAGTCAAAAGAACAAATCACAGCAGACAAATACAGGATACACAACAGGTTTGGATTCATTAAGTCCTTTGATGCCACTGTCTCATGATGCAACATTGCACATAAAGAGCAGTCCAGATAGGCTCTGCACAGGCGGAAATGAGTGACTACATATTGCCAGCTGGGGTTAAAGAAAATATCCATGAATGGTACTGTCCCAGTAGCCAGGTGCAGGGATGTATCTGCCAGGATACTGTAACTGAAGAGATATGTTTGAGGGCAGGTTGTGAGGATTGATCTGGAATACACAAAAATCAGTGAGCGACTTTACTTTGGTTTGAGTGCTTCACTTCTGATCTTTACTCAAAGCATGTATTAATGACTCATGTAATTAATTAATTGCATGTTCACAAATTTGCAGATGATGCTGAACTGGATGATATAAAAATTCCTGATGACATCAAGGGCATTACAAAAATTTAGAAAGCTGAAACTATGGGCAGAAAGGAACAAAATTACACTATAGATGGGAGACAAGCAAATTTAAAAACAACAATCCAAATGTTTAGCCACACTGTAGTACGGAATATAGAGGTGTTGGATTCTGGGGTGAAAATAACCTGAAAATGTAATAGTTCTCCAAGTGCTTTTACCAGTCAGGTTTATTTAATGGTTGGACTCAATGATCACAGAGGTCTTTTTCAACCTTAACAAATCTTTGATTTGTGATTTTTATTGGAATTTTTTGTTCAGACCTCACACTTGGGAGAGGGAAGGTGAGGTTTTATCTCAGTAGAGCCTGGGACTGGCATGGAATATTCTGCCCAGATGTGAGGGTATCTCTGTGGGTGCATGGACAGCTAGAATAGAAGCCACACCAGTCTTCAGGGATGACAGTGGTGCTCCAGCCCCCCATTCCCAGAAATTGCCTGCAGAGCTTATTAAGCCAAAACTTTCCCATCTGACTACAGTCAGGTTTGGGTTCTATCTTGAATCCTTGGAGTCTTCTGTGTCTTTAACATAAAACTTCTAGACTTGATTTCATACACATATGTCTGCTCATATTCCTGCACTTGAGAGTATAATATTTAATATACTTCCAGAAAAGAGTCCTGTTTCTTAACTTGTTCCTCATCACAACAGGTAATTTTCATTGGCATTTCTCTTTGCCTAGGGAAGAGAAGTTGCTTTATACTTTGCAGTCTTGATTGAGCTTCATATGCCTCTTCAGTGAAGAGCAGAATCCTGAGATACGAAGTATCTCTGCGTTCACTGGTGCTGCAGTGCTGATGGCTCCCAGTTGGGATGCAGTCCCAAAATCCTGCTGGATTTGGTAGCACTTTGGAGCTATTTTACCCTTTGTAGTGGCTGAGAGTGAGTCTGCAGGCATCTGATAAACCAGCAAGCATGTTTGGAGCTGCCTTTCTTCTGACACAGAACACGGAACTTCAAAAAAATAGGGTAATCATCAAGCTTTCTCTATTTTATCTCTGCATCCTCAAGTTGGACTTCCCTGAGATCTCCTTGCCTAGCTCCATGCTATAAATCTGGAAATCTGAAAGACATCGGAAGGCATAGAAATAAAACTGAATGGTGGAAAAATTTAATGCAAATCCAGAAAGAACAATCGTTGTATTTTTATTTTATCAGACAGTACCCCTGAATTATATCCTTAATAAGCTCTAGCTGGTTAGACCTAGACTGGTATGAAAATATAAATGTATCCCAGCCAAAGGAACAGACTGAATGATAAGCTTTAATTTTCTGACATCCATGATAATAGTCTGGTGGCAAGAAATCTCTTAGAATCTAAACTGTTACATTAAAGTCTTTGGTTTCATGTGTAACCCCAAGGATCCAGGAGTATAGTTTATTACAGGTATTACACCCAAGACATTGGGATATAAAAGAGACAATTATAGAGAAAAAAAAGAGACAAAATAAAGAAAATAAAGGTTTATGATGGATGGCTGGAGTGTCAGTCTGAGTCTCAGCAAGGGCAAATTTACTCCCTCACTATTTAGAAACAAACAGGAACATCTTACTGTAGCAAACACCCCTAAGAGCACTGAATGAGGATGGGTAGGACTTTCTCTTTTTGCTGCCTTCAGGAACTAGTGAGGACACTTGCATACGTAGAGTCAAGCTGTGGATTTCCTCACTGATAACACGGGCATCCTGCTGCGTAAGAGCTGCTGGATCAGGGCTCCGGGCTGCTCCTCCCATTGGCAACTGTCAGAATTAATGAGTTATTTCCGGAGAGGCACATTCTGTCAGCAGCTCACACTGATTACAGTAATAATAATATTAATAACAATAACAACAACAACAATAATATCATCACCTTTTTCCATGGCTTCTGCCTGAAGTCAGTGACTACAGTCTTCCTAATGAAGTTGTCACAAGTCAGTGACTGCAGATGTCAGGTCTGTGAGTTGTGGTGGTGAACTGTGGTGCAGACCATAACCCCCCTGCTTCAAATGCACTGGCAGGCTGAGGACAGTGTGCTTGCCCAGGGCTGCTGCAGAAAAGGAGGAAAAACATTGCTGAGGCAGCTCTCAGAGCTGGATATGTAACCAGGTCACTTCACTTCTGGCAGCTTACAAAAGTGAGAGAGGAAGTCTGCAGTGTACACTGACGTGAGGTGGAGGGAGAAACAGGAGTGAGAGAGGACAACAGAAATGTGCACACACACATACAAAAAGGAGAAAAAGGAAGAGCCCTGATAATGAAGTGCGTAAGACACCTTTATATTAAAGACAGATGAAGTAATTTCAAATTTAGGTCAGAAAGCAAGCTCTTGTCAGCAGTACTGAAATGTGTACTACTCTATGCAGCTTTACAACCACATCCTCTTGCCAGTCTATAAATACTTGCATCATGCAGTCTCTGAATCCTGAGGATCACAAACTCATGGGATGTGATAGCAACAAATTCACACCAATGTCAATGTAAGAAGCAGGGCACCACACTGGGAAGAAATTACCTGAAGATTTGATTCCTCAGTGGCTGGGGAAGGTGACAGGTATTGGTAAGCCTGGTACATGTGCATGGGGAAGGGGTAAGCCTGGCCAGAGGTGACATCTGGCTGCATCAGCTGTTATAACTCAGAGGAGGGCAAGTAACTCTTGCCGTACTGGAGCACGGCCATACCCACCTCAGGCAGCATCCTGCCAGGGACTGGAGCTGGTGCCGGATGCTTCAGAGGAAGGTGACGCCCTCCCCTCTCCCCTCGGATGATGAACACGGATGATGATTGCACAATCCTACTCGGGGGTGGGGGCAGACAGTGACTTCAGCCCATAATGAGCTTCCAGCCAGGAACACGGAGATCAGTGGCTGTTGCAGTGTCTGTCCCAGTCAGCATAACTGGAAAATGCCTTTTTACTGCATGAATATTTAACCTTTTTGTGAATCTCATCACAATTATTACCTCATGAGGACAAACAGAATACAGGCTATCTTTGCTCCCTGCCTCCACCAAGTCAGGGTCTCGCAAGGATTTAGGATGTCAGAGTTACCACAGTGCATCACAAAAGAGCACATTTGATGGGCCACTGCCTAAAAACACATGGGTTGCCCCCAGGTGCAGTGCCAGCTGCACCTGGTGTGCCTGGCTGCAATGTGGGCAGGAGAGAAGGGTGGCTGTGTTGGGAGCTTGGCACTTGGGGTCAGCCAGCCTGACCTGTGGGCAGCTCTAGTCTCTGTGATCAATTTTTTAACATGTTGGATTGGTTGAAGGGCAAACAGAGAAGAGGAGAAGAAGGTGAAAGATCAGTATGATTCAAGAAATAAGAAGCAGTGCCTTATAGGTGGCTGGTAGCTTTCTCCTGTTTCTGGTTCAGTACCTTGTCCTGTTGTCTTAAAAATATGTAGAAAATACTAAACAGGGCAATATATTTTCCAGTGCAATTGTTGTCTTTTTGCCTCTTTCAGAGAGTAAGAAATCAATATGCAGCATCTTTCCTGCTTACCTGGTTCCAAATGACAGTTATTTGCTTTTCTTCTGGGGAGTAACAATGTGAAATATAAGTACTTGGCAACCAGGGCTGCACCCAGAACAGTTTATCATTTACTTGCCACAGGTTACACATTGTAAAATGATGGAACCAAGCCCCATGTTAACGTTTAACTAGATGTTAACTCCACCCTGGCAGCACTTGGATATCCCCTCTTGAACAGATTTGCAGGTGCACAGGATTTCTGAACAGCTCTTATATTTCCACGGTAGCACACAAATATCCAGGAGGAGAAAGGAACACATTCATCTATGCAAGGCACAGGATTAAACGTTTAAAAAAATCATAATAATACCAAAGTACACTTTCAAAACTAAATATTAAATTCAACACTGAAAACGTTATAGTATCCCTTACAGGAAGAATCCTGCTAGTTTTCAAAGAAGTTTCACACTAATATAGATCACAATAGAAGCTTCTCTTTCAGAAATACTGCCTTGCTCACCAAGAGCAACAACCCAGCTGGTCAGCACCAAGTCCAGGTCAGCATCAACCCAACCTGACAGGGACTTCTTCTTTGGCCCAGTATATTTTTAGTGTTCAAGCTCACAGTGGCTACTACCCTTTTGGATTACAGCCAGTAGTGGAAACAAAAAAAGCTTGTGTGTATTTTTTAAGTCCTAACTTGAAGCAAGATGTACAAGATCACAAGGTTGACTCCTGTGATTTCTAGTGCAGTCTCACAGATTTAAGTGTGTTTGAATAATTCAGTAATGTTTGGTCCACCACACTTGGGTGCTTATCCTCTGAGAATATGAATCTCTCTTTATTCACTCAGTACTTGCTACACTGATATACTTTCTCTAAACATATCTAATGCAACAAGGGCTGTATCCTCTGGAGAAAGCTCTAGTCTTTTATGGGAGCTCTTCCAGACTGGATCCCATTCAGTCCATGAGTTAGCATTTTCTGGGTCAATTCCCTATTGTTTTTCAATTTTAGGCATTCTGAAAATTCATTCTTTATCCCTGTTGCTTCATTCTCTCAAAATACTCATTTTCATATCTGTATGATTCTACTAACCCTGAGCACCTCTTGCCGGTAAACAGGACAGCAAACAGAGTTATCTTTCTATTTTTTCTTCCTGGTGTCAGGAGCATATCAGATGTGAGGGTGGATTTTCACTAAAATTAATATGCTTTTCACCTGGGGAGAAGGGTTTTCTTTACATATCAATAAGTTAAATGGAGGCTGGGAAAGTTAATATTTTAACTGCAGTACTGGACCAAGGCTATCTGAGACCAGCTGGTCTTTTATTTGTAAAATGGATGTAACTCACTCTGTTTCTGCTTCTCAGGAATTTTGTAGGGGGAAAAAATTAGATTTATTAAGAATAAGTGTGTTCGGAGTTGAAAGAAGATACTTAAGGAAGATGCAATTTTGAAAACTTTGGCTCAACTTGAAATGAACTGTTTCAGAGATTGAAAGTCTTCAACCCCAGCCCTCAGTCTGAATTTGAAGGAAAAGTCCACAGCATGTTGACTTTGCTAAACTATACACTGATGGATTTGTCTGTACCTAAACACAGTGCAAAGCTGCTGTAAGCAGCCAGGCAAACAATGACAGCTGATTTTGTGAACCATGCAGAGCACAGAGGCAGGGACCAGGGTGGACACCTGGGCTTTCCCAAGCACAGAAAGCAGAAGCAGCCCGACCAAGTCCTTGTCAAAAAAGGATGGATGAGCAAATTTCCCACTTCTGTGTGAGTGATAGAGGTATATGTACATAGATATTTCCTACCATGGTGGCTCGTGGGGCACTGCCAGGGGGGGCAAAGAGGAGAAGGAGAGATGTGACCAGGTGGGAGGGGAAGCAGCAGTGGTGGCAGCCCCACTGAGGGCGGATTGTAACAGGCGATTCAGAAACCAGCTGTGCTCTCAGCAGCTGCTCTGCCTGCTGTACCAAGAACAGCCCTGAAACTGCACAGCTTTCCTGCCTGAGACATGCAAAGAGCTCTGAAGCTTCAACAAAACGGGATGAGCTGAGTGGGTACATCCTGAACATGTCCAGGAGGTAAGTGCTCTGTGGAGATGCAGCTCTCCTGCCTCACTCCTGCACAGGGGGCTGGGGGCAGACAGCAGCCCAGGGGAGCGACAGCTCTCTCTCCCAGTGTGATACCTCTTTATTGGTGCCAGCTGAGTCCTGAAATCTCTGCTTTGCAGAGATGAAACACATGCTCATATATTGAGATGGGAAGGCTCTAGGGCACAGCCACACTTGGTTCTGTTTATTTCATTGTCTTTCATTTATTCTTTGGTGTTCACTCTACTAGAAATATAATAATAATCAGAGAGATAGATTAAACAAACAAGAACCTCTGCCTAAAGTTTCAATAAAAATTAAGCTTAACCATCTACTAAGATCAAACAAACAAAAAAAGCCTCTTAATTAATTTTCCTTTCTGTCTTCTATTTAATTTAATTAAAAATATTCTGAGTCCAGAAGTAGAGCTATCAAAATCCTATGGAAAATACATGCATTTTGCTAAACTATAGAAAGAAATTTAGAAAGAAATTTGCAGTCCTGTGTAGGGAATTGTATTTTTGTCACTTGCAACCTGTTTTTGCAGTTACAAAGCTATGTCAGTATCTTGATACCACAAGTGCTTTAATCAGCAGAATTTCTGAAGCTCCCAAAGTTTGTCTATTCCTGCAGGTTTGTTTTTGTTTAAAACCCTCCAAAACCAACAAAATGAAACAATGAAAACAGAAGTGACAGAGCCGCTCCTCCAAAAAGGGATGCAGGAGACCCCTGAGTCCTAGCACATCCTGGCATGCCAAACTGTTGTTAAATTGTGCACCCAGTCCTGTAAAATTAGTTCATTTAGTGAGTTTCCATCCTTGACCAGTAAAATGTATGGAAGAAAATTTATTTTGATCACCATCATTGCAAAATAAGACCTGCCTGACAACAAATAACAGCAGCAGAAATTTGTCCAGCACAATTCACTTGCTCCTGTGGCATCCTTAACACAAAGTCAGAAATTAGTGGTCAGAGGAGAGGTACAGCCATGGCATGTTTTCTCAGCATCATGTACTTGTGACATTTATGCCATCTTGAGTCACTTGGACATCCCAGTCTTTCCTTTCTGGCAGTACTGATGTCCTTTACGAAGGTTGCTGCTGGAGGATGGTATGAAAAGACAGGATCATGGACAATGCAAGGTTTTCTTTTCTCAATCCTTCACTGCTTAAATCTTGTTGTTATAGCTGTTCTAATTAATTCAAATAAAGACCTTAAGTGCTCAAAGCTATATTCACATTTTCCATCACTGAAATGCTATGGGGCAGTGAAAGGCATTTCTAGGAATGCAATACCCCAGGATATCTCTAGGCAATAAATTATCCTCTCCCCACTCCCCCTCCCCACTCATTTCATTTAAAAGTGAAGGGTGCTGAGTTTTATTAGGCCCCCTCTTGTCATCACGGCCTGTGATTTGCAGTCCCAGGGCTAGACTTCTCTTCCCTTTTTTCTCCCAAGCACCATGAGATCGTGTTACATTAGACGGCGAGGTCTGCCAGGTCACAGCCCCGGTCACTATCACCCACTTCCCATTTCCTGCAAAATCCATACGTGGGAATGCTATCCCTTCATCTTTGTGAACAAAGAAAGAAAAAGAATTTTAATAAAATGGTCTGAAGTTTTGCCTATGCAAAGGTCGATAAACAAACACTTGCTGTATTCATGTGTGTGTTGATGTACACAGCTCTACCTATGAGCCAGATGGGAAGGAAACCTGAAGAAGAAAGGAGGGAAAGTGGTTAAATCAGGGTATCTGGAAAACACATTTCCCACTCTTGTACCACTTGTCACCACCTTTCAAGCAAGCCATAACCCTGACAGGAATGTATCCCTGTTCTGCAGCATCCCCCCTCTGCCTGGGCGCACAGCAAGTCGGCCCAGCTGCCTCTCCAGGATCTGCCAATTATTAAGCTCAAAGCAAAGTAAAACAAACAATGATACAAGCATCAGTGTCAGCAAGGAAGCAGAGTACATGCTTTCCAAAAGGATTTATGGTGTGAGACCCATAGGGTTCCAGGACGATTCTTAGAGGGTAGCACTTATGTCCATGTCCTTGCATGCATATGAGTTAATATTGTATTTATTTACACTGTCAGGTGGCACATGCACCCAAACCTTCAACCTGTGCATACCAGCACAGCTGGGCAGCCAAAGAGCCAGGAACCACTCCGGGTTGTGTGTCTGCCCCTGGAGGAGCACCTCGTGATGCCAGCGGAGGGACCAAACAGAGTCTTTACCTCCTTCCTGAGCAAACACCTATGGTCGTGGAAACACTGATGAGGGACAAAAAAAGATCTTAGGACTGGCCAGGAGAATCTGAAATCTGAAACGCTTTTGCTCCCAAGTGACTCAACCAGCAAGTTACGAACTACAATCGCTGCAGGGGGATCATCAAGGGTATCACTGCAGTTTCTGTTCTGGAAAACAAAGACGGCTCCCCTCAGGGGTGCAGGAGAACCAAATAATTTTCTTTCTGCTGTGTCTCTTGCATTAAACTTTCAGAGATGCCTGTCTTCTGTGCTAACATAGCCCACAGCCAGAGGCTGAAATAGAGGGCTGACTTTATCAGACTTTGCAGGTTACCTCCTCCTCTTTTATGGAATCAGTAACAGGAAGGAATTTTCTTTCTTATCTAGGAAGTGAACCTAAAATTGCTTTTCCTCAGGCTCCTGGTTTAGCTGAATGGTGTTTGCCAATAATAAACAGCAATTGTTAGCTGTAGTGGAATGAGGCCCCTTACCCTGGGAGAGCAATGGATATGGCTGGGCTAGCATCTGGAGTGAAGGGATGGGAGGCACAGATATATTTCTCTCCTGAATTAATAGCAGCACAAAGCAGTGAAGGATTGAACAATGTGTTTACCCAGTGTCTGAGCCAAACCAAAACAGTGTGGACCTTTAATAGAGCAATGTTGTAGTTTTGAATGTTTGGCATTTACAGTGCAAGTCGCACTATATTCTGTATTCTTCTAAAAGTTTAATCTTCCTTGAAGATCCCTCTCCTGAAGCAGAGACACCAGACTTCCTTTGAGGGTAAGCTTCCAGGCTTTAAGATCAAAAAGAAATTTGAATACATGAATCTTGAAGGTTCTTTAAGTGAAGAGTGTACTGTGCATAAGGACAGCCATGAGAAATCCTGAGGTATTCAAAAAGGACGAGGAATGAGATGAAGCAAAAACAAGGAAGTTGCCGGGAGGGAAGCTATGTTGAGCTCCGAGGAGAAAGACAAAAGAGACTCAGCCTAACCCCATAGTGCCAGTTAGAGTCTGGGAGATCCACATGAGGAGTGATGTCTGAGGAAAAGATGGTGCAGGTAGACACAATCTGTGTGAAGTACTTCCAATGCAGACAGGAGAAAATAGTGAAGAGCAAAGCAAGAGTTAATAGATTTCTGGGCAAGGGACATCACAACAAGCACAGGAAGGAAAGCAAATAAAGAGTTGGCAAGGAAGAAAATACCCAACAGTTTCCAGTAGCAAGTCAGGGTGATGAAAAGGGAGGAGAGAGAGGAATAACATCTGACAGTGGAGATGCAAAAGGAAGTGGCTGGGAAGTTAACATCACTGAGAGAGGCAAGTGGAGCATTATGGTGGAGAGCACTCAGTGCCTGTCAATCTGGCTCTGCATGGCTCAGCTGAGAGGCAAAGGAAAAGCAGAAATGTTGAGTACAATACAGATGGAGAAAACCTGATAGGGAAGTAAGCTGGACAACACAGGGTTGTGTCTGCAGCTCAAGGTGAAACTGAAGTCACCTTAGAGAAGGTAGGGAAATGAAAGAGGATCACAAACCAAGTTGACAATAAACTCAAAAAGCAGAAGCAAAGGTGGTGCCAGTCAAGAAGAAGCAAAAAAAAAGATGTGATCACAGAGAATGTAAAGAATTCAGGAGGTGAAACCCTGGTGTCTAGAAATGAAATACTGAGATTATTGGCAAAAAACAATCTTTCTTTCAGGCAAATCTGTTGCACAATAGCAGAGCAGTCTCCCTTCAGTACATACATTCTCCAAACTCAAGGGGTTTGGTTTCAATGGCAGACACTCAGTGTGCTGGTCCAACACTAACTGAGTGGCAAAATTGATGGAAGTATTCTGGTCTGGGACTCGGTTGAGAACAACTGGTTGGGCATAGCTCAATTTCATAGTGTGAGGAAACCACAGCTTTTCTCCTGTGAGGTGTGAAAAGGCAGGTAAGAGGGTGCCTAATCCCTGTCTGATATAACAGGGCCTCTGTCATCAGGGCAGTTATATTTACAAGGAGTTTCAGATATTGCAGCATGGCAGATAGAAAAAAAAAGCAAAAGTGGCCCAAGTAGACACTGAGAAAGCACAGAAATACTTCAGATCGTGTGGCACTCTTAAGAGACAGCAGAGCTTTATCCAGCTTCATCAGTGATCATGTGGGTCCCTTCCTACTCAAATATTCTGTGATAAAGTGTGTGATAACTTATAGCTTTTAACCCTGTCTACCCATGGTGAGCTACTTGGATATGTCTAACCAAGTATCAACCACGGAGACTTCACACGGATCCTCTCTGACTAGGAGCTGCCAGCTACATCATGTTCCCAAATAGGGGAGATACAGGAGAAGGAGGCAAAGTTTTGTTTCAGCAGGCTCACCTTCACCAGCCCTGCAATGCCAGCAAGATGGTTTCCAGCTTATTTTATCATTTGGGCTTCTTTTACTCTTCCCTTCTCTGCTGCCTCAGCTCCTTTTCCTCCTACCTAACCTGGACCCCACAGGACTGATGAGGAGCTGCAGCAGAGGCTGGCTGAGAGTCAAAAGATGCTTGGTCTGACTAGGAAGGGCAGAGCTGCAGTCTCAAAGACAACATTGCAGGTGGATTAATCTTCATCTGTGACTGCCTTTTTGTTTGTTATGCCCAACTAGCTGAAGCAGAGGGTGGGAGAGGTTTTTGTGCAGGCTAGCAAGCAAACAGGCATAAATGTGTGGGGAATTTAGCGGTGAGGAGCTGCCTCCTGGTGTGGCTGCCCTGCAGTGTTCAAGGGCCTTAAAGTTTGCTAGGAAGTGTCTTTGGGAGCTACCAGGACCACATAGGTGAGGGGCAGACACCCCAGGGAAAAGCAGTGCCCTGTTGCAGGAGGTGTTGGCACCCTGGCACAGCGGGTGGCTTTGCCTCCCTCTTCTTCATGGCAAGAAGCCAGCTTGCAGTAGGAGTTCCAATTCTCAGCAAGTTTTGCCTGGCTATCTGAGAGGAGGATTTATTCCAGGGTTTTGCTGCCTTCTCTGCTGCAGTGTTCCTGCTCTGAGTGTATGAAGCATTTGAGGTGAGTCTGATTTCCCTGACAGTCCCAAGGGGAATGTGGGGAAGCCTCAAGGAAAGGCAGAAAATTGAAGATTTAATGACTTATAGATGCTCTGCTCAGCCCCCTGCTCTCTGGTAAGATTAAAAGCTTGACCTGCTTCCTATGTATCTCATGGCTGGATTTTTGTTTTATTTGAACAGAACAATGTTGGGCTTGTAGGACCTGTGACTGTTTCTTCTGCTGGGAAATGCACTGTAGGGAGCAAGGGTTCATGAGCCAGGCCTCTCTGTGGGTCAGAGAACAAAGAAGTAGGGACAAAATACTTTTAAAAGTAGACTTGGGAGCAGCAAAAGAAGTATTAAAATCTGATTGAAAACCATGTACAGCTGTGTCTCCTCTTCTGCACAAGCGAACCCTCACGAGTCTCCAAAAAGTAGGACATAGCAAAGGAGTTCAGGCTGATGAACTAACAGCAGACATATTTCTGAACAGATTTCCCCAAAAATTCCTGTCAGTCTGGAGGGCCACAGACACTTAAGGACCCCTAATTTCTTTCTTATAATGAATTTCCTAAATATGAATCCTCCTCTTTCCATTGTCCTGTAAAGGCAAAGATGTTGTCTGAAAGAACTAGACTGAAATATTTAGGCAAGCATTTGTATTCATGTTTCTTAGTCTAGAATTCATATAAGACACAAGAACAATTGAAGTTGGTAAAATTTCTGGCCTGAAAACACAAAACTCTCTGACAGAACATCCTCAACCATACTGTATGTTTTTTGGACTGGTTGTGGACATCCTCCTGTCCCATGCAAAGGCCCCTTATTTTGTGGCTTAACCTTACTTCTATCAAGTAAGTGAGGTCCAAATTCCTTCACATTTAACTGCTCCTGAAGTGAAAGCACATTTATAAAATTATAGGAGATCAAACTTACAAAAGTTCATAAATGCATGGGTATTTAAAATTCTTTATTGAAGATAATTTCTCCTCCTAAAATTAAATTTTAATTTCTTACAGCAAACAGGGCAAAATTTTACCACAAGGATAGAGTTGTGTTTGTTGTAGACTTTTACCCCAGATCAAACCGAGTTAATAAACTTCTAAAATATGTAATGAACCTGTCCCAAGTTTACAGTTTATATTGTTATCTGATATTAGCAAAATTAAACACATCTTCATTGTGAAATGTAGCCCGAGGTTTAATTTTTAAGCTGACCATCCAGCAGTAGACAGCGAAGTTGATGATACTACCCAGAAACTGAGCCCCATGCTCGTGATTCAAAACATGCTGGATCATTCACCTCTGAATTTAAAGTGAACTTTAAGCACTTCTTTGGTGATTAAAGCACAAACAAAGAGATCACATATATGTTTAAAGTTACAAATTGTATAGTCAGTTTTTGGGTTTTGGATCAAGTAAAGATGCCAGTGTATGATATCCAATCAAGAAGATCTCTGTGAACACTTCAACATCTTCTATCTGTCTACTCTGGTAGCATTTTAAATGTTCAGGTATAGATATAGGTATAAATATCCATGAAAGAATTAGATTTTTTCCCCTATTTCCATTTAGATTGACTCTAGTAACAGCTTGTGTTTTATCTAGAGAAGCCTGCAGAAAACCTTTTCATTTTTCTACTCCAAAACCACTCTCCTGGTACTGGAGATAGAGCAACTTTAGATTCTTACAAGGTCTCTTGGTTACCTGACCTAACCAGACACAAACAAGTCTTTACCAGTTACCTGGCTCATTAAGAACTGGTTAAAAGGAGACTGATCTGCCTCACCCCTTGCTCTCTTTTCACAAGTGACTGGAGTCAGGGTTTAAACGAGGATGTGGTGCTGGATGACTGGGCTGTGTTTGTAGCTGTGAGAGCAGGGCAGGGCAGAGCTGTATACACACATATACATGCTATTTAGGCAAAACTTGGAGCAGAATTAGGAAAATCATTCAGCTCCAAGCAGTCTTTAAGGGTAAAATACAGTTTAGACCTGTCAAGCAGCAAGCAGAAAGTTGTTTTGTCACTACTGTCTAAACCTATGAAAGTGAGACATTTTTTTCATCAGTGCTGCAATAATCCACTGTGCAAGGCAGAGTTAAATTTTCTCTATCATCACAAGCCAGTCACTTGAAGTGTTGCTAGTGTCTGAAATAAAATCTGAATGTCTCCCCAGACAGTGTGATGCTCTGGGTCTCTCTTTTCTCTTTGGGTCTCCATTCCACTGGACATGTCATACATTAAATATGTATTATTTAAGTTGGCTCATGGGAGAAGCAGTCACTGTGTTGTGTACTAATGGCCATATTTTTAGGATTACCTACCAGGATTGCATACCTTGGCCACTGGCATATTGCCTGCGAGCATAACAATAATGAGCAGACTAGCACCTGCCTCTGTAAAATTTTATTATTAATTTGCAATTTTTTCACTCTTCTCAATGTCCCTCTGTCCTTCCCTGTTGTATTGCAGAATGCTTTATGGTTTCTTTGGTCTCAGTAAGTATATATGGAGAGAGAAATAACATTTGCTTACCCCAGATAGGTGTCAGGACCTGTAATGCTAGTGAGATGTCAATGCTTCTGAACAGAATTAGGGGACATAATGAAATAGAACAGAAAACACCAATAATTAGAGAAACACTGGTGCTGATGCTTAGCATTTCAAAACATTAGTTAAGCAGACATTTATTTAGACATTGAAATCAATGAACAACTGAAGTTCTTATCACATTGGTGTAAGAAACCATTTACTTACATGCCTCACCAGAGGTAAAGACTTTAGTGTCTGTGCTTCAAAATTATGGCCTTGGCCATGAACCAGATTGTGTTGGATGTACTTTTTTTAGCACAGGGAGATTCTGTGGTTAGTTCCAGCTGCAATTATCTATGTCTGTTGCTCTGCAACTTGGTGTCCTAACAAAAAAAAAAAATTAATTTTACAAGAGAGTTGAAGAAATCAGCTATTTTTACTTGGCAAAACAATGGCTGAGAGGGGATGTGACTGCTGAGTACAAATACATCAAGGAGCAGTAAACCTGAGGGAGGTGAAAAAAGCTATTCAAGCTAAAAGTAACTTGGCACGTGAAAAAACAAATGCTAAGTGGCCATGAATAAAATTAGCAAAAGTAGAAGCAGGTTGCCAATGATTCAAACAATGAAGAAGGACCTTTCCAAGAGACAAAATACAAGCACAAGTAGTGAGGTATTTTTAGGAAGTAGTTTAACTAGGTCCTGAAAACGAATAAGGAGATTCAGCTTGTTGCTGTGGCTAAGCAGAAAGGCCTGGGATCCCTTTCATGTCAGGTTGATATTTTGGTGAATAATCTCTTTTTCCTGTCTCCTTGCAGCCTATTTTACATCAACAAAGCCTGCAAGTCTAGTAGGAGAAAGCAAAGCAAAGAGGTGTCTTAGCATGACTCAGTCAGGTCACTTTCCTGGAAATACAGGAAGCTGAGAATCTGGTCAATGGTACAGAGTGAACCCTCATTCAGGTCCCTTTTGTGAAGCTGGAAGACAGGAGTAATGTCCAAGATTCACACCAGAAGGCAGCCATTTGTTTTCATCAGTTAATACTTTCCCATATCTAGAAGATATTTAAAGAAAAATACCCCACTTTTCATATAGGAAAAAAGGCAAGATCTCCCAAACACACTTTATCCTCACAAAGCCAGACATGTGGGAAAGAGACGATTGTTCCAACAGCTGAATAACTAATCTTTAGTTAAACTAGTGTTGATGATTAAACTGAACACCTGTCTGCAAGCCTTACAAGTGTCTGTAGGACCACTGATCCTTTGACTGGGACAGTGACTTAACTTTCCGTCTTTGAAGAGTACTTCCCTTTAACAGATTCCATAATATTGCTGAAGAGTTTGTTCTATTTCCTGACTTGACTTTTACTCTGTTAGTGTAACAGCTCTTTAATCACTGTATACTCTTTTGTTACATGTAAAGAAGACGTCAACAACTTCTATTGTGTCAAGAGAAAATGCGCTAGGCAAAAATCAAACACCTTCTCAAACGTAAAGTTTGACTATTGATATTTAATGTGACACACCCCTTATTCGGCTGCAGGCAATATCACTCCTTTCTTTCCAAAATGATGGGCCTGCCTGCTTGTACTGATAAAATAATTAGATCTAAAATGTAAAGATCAAAAAAAAAAAAAAAAAAAAATACACAAATCTGTTTTTCTAGCTTTTGCCAAAACTACTAGACAGACTGCTAAGCCCCAAATATCTCATATACTACCATTTATTTAACCATCAATCTTCTAGCTGGACAGTTTATTAATTTTCTCACCAAGAGGCCCCACAAACCATGCTGCCCATCACTTGAAAATTCTACCATGAGAATGTTCTCTGCAACTTGTATGTTATGTTGCCACTTTGCCTTTTCTTCTCTCCCTTGGCTGAGTGACAACCCAGTTTTGCAAGGAGCAATACAAGGCCCAAGTCTTTATTCCTTGGAGAAGCAACTCTCCCACCAATTTCAGGTGAAGTCTTGTGGAGACAGTCACTCAGCATATTGCTCAGGTATTGCCCAGCTACTTGCCTCAGGAAACAAGCAGCAAAGACCCTGGTCTCACCATCATCATGACGACGATCTTTTCACTGTCCTTGTGAGCAGGTATTGATTAACCTAATTTCCTGGGTGCACAGTGTGCAGACAACCTCTGTGTGCTGGGAAGTGATCCATGCACAATTGCCTCACTTCTCAGGACCATTATTATCAACTCTTCCTCTTTGCTGATCCTTTGGAAAGGGGATAATTTTTCCCAGGCTGTTCATTACTGTGAACAAGGGAAGGACGGGCAGGAACAGCAGCCACAGTTTGACAAATGACCCTTAGTAACAGATTAAACAAATGGTAAAAATTAGCTGTGCTACAAACTCCCTTAACTCCCTCTCCCTTCAGTTTTGCACAAGCACCTTCCTTCCCACCTGCATCCATATAATAGGCTGAAGGACATCTTCTCAGGGTCCTTAATTATCAGGAACACGTTAATGGAGAGGAAGGATGACCAAAGCACACAAAGTTAGTCACTGAATACAATTGTAAACCAGGACAGATTCAATGAATAGTTGATTCTCAAATCCAGCATTGCCCAGGCACCAAGAAGAATGCCCAGAACGGGAGTGCTCTGCCCCCAGTAATCACTTTCACACCAAAAACTGTGTCACAACGACTTACACCAACAAAAAACAGCTGTGTGCAGCTGAATCAATTGTTAACATATCCCACTCAATGGACTCTCACAGTCTCTGGAAATGAAAAGGTGGAGAGTTTGTGCAACCCTTTTAGCTGCCATTTGGAGCTGAGGAGGTGGCTCGGGTTACAGCAGGATCTGTCATCTTAGGACCACAGGACTGGCCAAATTCCTCCCAACTCTGTCAGACATTTTTGAAAGGCTCCCTCTTGCAGGAGTATATTCACACCTGTAGCTTGAGCACAAAAATAGTGTTTCTGCATCTGTAAATCTCTAAGGTGTGGATTAGTAGAAGCTGTGACTTCTATCTTTTTCTAAGCTTCATTTGAAAAGGGTAATTTTCCCTCCTGCTGCTGCTTTATGTTTTCTTGTTCATTTAATGACAATACCTGCATGGAAGCAGTAAATGAGGCCAAGCTATCTTCAATTGCCTTTCCAGTTTTGATTAAGGTCACCAAGTTCTGCCCTGTTGTTAAACAGGTGAGTCTTTTAAACCTCCCTAAGGGCTGACCTGTTTCTTTCAGTAACTCCCTCGTTTCAAGGCAAATCCCTTAAAATAAAACTCTTCTCCCAGTTCTGCAAGGAAGACCTTGATGTACCACTTTTCTGAAGTGTAGGGGTCTTCTCCTGGGGCAATCAGAGATTTTGTAACAGGGTGTGATCCAAAACGTGGCCCAGTGAGCAGTGCTGGCCTAGTGGGAGACATTAGACTATACCTCAGCCTAGTTTCTGAATGGCTGAGACCACCTAAACATGCTTGAACCCATTCCATTGATGCTGTAAGTCCCCACCACTTCTCCCACATCACCAAGCACAACAACCAGGAAAGCTGAAGCTACAGAGCTGCTCTCCTTACTATACTTATGTGCCTGTTATTTGTTGCCAACAAAAGGTTACTGCATCGGCATATTAAAGTGGCTGATTTTCTAAGTGGTATCATTTTCTGTCTTTATTTCTTAGTTTTCCTTCATGATAATGGAGATTAATCTGAATCAGTCTAAACAGCTCACAGGAAAACCTTCATTTAAAATCATCTGCATGGAATTTGGAGAATGAAGGTGAAAGAGTTTATCTTGTGGTCAGCCAAGCACACAGAAGAGAATTCACAGTTTAAAAAGACAACAGGGGAGCCTCAGTAGTGTCTATTTTTGTGTGTGTGTGGTGTTTACCAAAAGGTTACATTTTCAGTGAAATGTTTACAAGACCCTTTTGGGCCAATGCTGTGTCACTGCTTTACTTTTGCCATGCCATTACTGCTACGAACCTTTCAGTAATAAACACTGAAAACTCATCAGTGTGTTGTGAAGGAGTCCTTGCAATAAGTCTGGAAATTTTATTTTGAATTACATCAGGTTACACATTTCAACCTCCATCCATAAGATGACATCTGAAATGCCTGGATGCCAAACATTGAACATTTGCTTAGAATGTCCTCCTTTTCCAGTTTTATTTTAATCTACAAATAACATGCGAAAAAACAGCCATTCTTACTGGTAGTGGGGCAGAAATATGCTGAGGGCCAGATTGCTTCATCAGGTCAGATGACATCAATAATTTCAGCATGAGGATATCATCAACCATAACCTGTAAAGAAGCAGAACTTTTGTGCAGGTGCCTATAACGCAAGCACACACGAGTGCAGAGGCATGCACGCACATACGCACTGTAAGGAGCAGGAAATACGGCTAGAATTTTAGAAAAATCTGCATTTTGCCTTAGAAATCCCTAGGTGCGGATACCCAAGAGACAGGTTATCCTGGGCACCCAGAACATTTCTTTTCTCAGCATGGAATCCCCATGGTAGCTAGAAAGGCCTGAAGAGTTTGAGATGCAAAGGAAGGGCCAGGACAATGTGTGATCTCCCATCACAGGCCAGCCCTGACCCCAGCACACCTCTAGAAACAGGGCAAGCCTGAAACACACTGCCCAGAGAGCCACTTGCCCTATGTCCTGCACTGCCAAGTCAAAGAGGGAGGAAATCTCGGTGAGATTTCCTTTCAGCTCATGGAAATATAGCTGTAGAGAACACACACAATCATCTTGTAAATAACTACCTATTGCGAGTAACACCTCATTTGGAAATTGAAAAGGCTGGAGGTCTTAAAAATGATACATGTTTGACTCCTGACAGAAGCACAAGAGGAACATTTTGGGGTGAAGAGTGAAAATCTGCCAAGCCACACTAAGTGAAATCTCTGAAATATCAGCTCGTTGGACTAAGTGTCTGTGTAGCCCAGCTTCCCTATTTATCCAAAGTCATAAAGCAGGATTTCAATAGACCATCTACCCCATAACTCTCCTGGATAAAGTCTTGATTTCTCATTTAGGAGCCAGAAAACTTTTCAGTTCAGTGAGAACCTGTTCAAGGAGAACTGCTGGGCTACAAAGGGCTCTGTTTTTGTACAGATAGATAGATGACTAAATCATCAGTTTTGATTGCCATTAGCAATGCAAACAACAGTGTGTATCTGAGTCATCACTAATCCTACACTGTTTCAGGAAAATGGCAGTAAACCCTGTTGTGAGTGCTTTGTAAATCACTTTAACTGCCTTTGAGTCATTGGCTGTACTGATTAACTCTAGGGATGGGGTATCCATCACCTCTCTAAGCTACCTGTTCCAGTGTTCTGCCATCCACATTGCTAAAAATTTCTTCCTTGTGTCTGTTCTAAATCTACCTTTCTATAGTTTGAAACCGTTACCCCATGCTCCATTGTAACAATCTGCTGAAAAGCTTGTCCTGATCTTTCTTACAGGGAGGTTCAAGGGGAGTACAGAAGTGACTCTGAAGTGCTGTGTTCAGGCTCTGGGTCCTGTGATTCCCTAACATGGACAGCATTCATGTCCTCACTTGATTGATGTAACTGTTGTGAGCAAGGCAAGTACTTTGAGTGTGAAGCCTGGGGTTGTCAGCTGGTTGCAGATAGAATAGTTCACCATAGTTGTGGTCAGAGATTTCTGCTGCTCTTAGAGGTCAAATGTTCCCTTAGTAAAGTGCTGCAGGGAAAGGAGTTGCCTCAAAAAGGGCCAAGTTTCTAAAGAAGCGAGAAACTTAGAACTGAGTCATTGCCCATTGCAAAGCCAAGTAACATCACTCTAAATTTTTATGAGGAGAAACATTTAAAATAATAGAATCATTTAGGATTGAAAAGACCCTTAAAATCCAACACACACTGCCTTCTTTTTTACTTCTAAAGGGTGAAGCTGACACAAACACATTTATTTCATTGAATTAACATAAACTGTGAGCTTCTCTAATTTTGCCAGCCAGGAATTTCACAAGAATATTACCCCATAAGATTTCCAAAACACTACTCTTAGGTTTGAAATTTTGTGAGAATAGCTATTTCCCCTGGCATTTTGGTAGTGTTTCTTCAAGTGAAAAGCAGAAACACAGAGGGCTCAAAATGACAGGGAGAATTCCAGCAAAATGGGAATCAAATGGGAATTTTCTAAGAGGCACAGTTTGGAATGAGTTTGTTGATGAAGTGGGCAGAACTGGCTTGTTTTTCTCAAACCCTGTCCTAACTGTGTCTCTGTCCATGCTGGCACATATCCCACCAGTGAGGATGGTGGGCAGGGTCCAGTCCTGCTTTTTTACAGGAGTCCTATAGAGGGAATCTCATTCTGCATGGGGAGAGCAGCTGCCAACAGCTCTGTGAGGTCTGAGCTTTGGAGAGTTAATTCACACCTCACCTCTGAATTTGACCCTGTGAACTAACACAGCAGCTTCCTTCAAATCCTTCCAGTATCTCCTTGACGAAAATGTCTTAAAACAAAGTATCAGAACAAAAGTGTGGTTAAAGACTACGTGGTCTGCAGAGAGTTTTGTCTACCCCTGAAAAACAAGAATGTCTAAGTAAATATTTACAGTCTGCTCATTAGAAGTTTAGACACAAACCTACTAGAGCTATTTGCAGTTTGCTAGTTAGGAGTTTAGATACACACTAATATCAGCACTCAAGAATTAGTCACTCTTCCTATTCCCATTATGCAATGAATTCAAGAGAAGAATTTTCTTCTTTGATGTTTGCTATTGTGAAGGTGTATTTCACCACAGGGTAGCTTGGCCAGAGATGCAGAGTTCCCACCAAGGAGGTGCCACCTCACTTTCATCCAAGGCAGTGTTATGTGAACAATCTGAATTCTTCCAAGTGTCTGTCTATGGTAGAACATCCACACACCCCAGTAAGTTGCCTTGGTCCCCTTTTTATGGGGTTACTTCTCAAAGGTGGCTGAATTGAGGGGGATTTGACAGCAAGACTCAGTCAGAGGCCTTATACGTAGGCACCTACTTTGTTCAAGGCTGTTTTCCATGTCATCTCTGTATGCACCAAATGCTGCCAGCTGCCTGCTCTCCAGGCTGCTCAGTATTACCAGAGAAACCAAGCAAGCAAATGAGGAGCCACAGGTAGGCTCTGTCTGCCTCTGCCCCTGGAAGAAGTACCATGTGTCACAGCTGGTTCTTCATTCCTGCACGTGCACTCACTGCTTCACATCAACCACTGCCAATTCTGCATGTGTTCACCAGGCACTTGTTGGGAAAAAGCCTCTGGGAAACGCAGCTTTATATCATTGAAAAGGGTCTGAAATACAGCTATGAAAACAGTTGCCTTTTTTATTTTCCTTGCAGCATCATTTATATTAATTTTCAACCTAGCAAAAATCTTCTATAGGAGTCACTTCATTGCAGGAAAAAGACAAAGAATAGTGAGATTGAAATGCAGCCCAAGCAGGTGCATGTTGCCCTCCCAAATGCTGTTTCCCTTCTTTCCCGTTCCCGTCTCCTTTGACATAGCTGCTAGAAGGCTGTTTTCTTAGCACCCCTGGAAAGTGAGTTGATTGTGGTCTCAAGCAGGATACTTTTGGGCAGCCATGAGTTAAGAATTAGTTAATATTAGTTAAAGTAAACACTGCTATTAGTTTTACCTTTCCAAAATGTGATAATAAAACAATAATGTAAGTCACCGATTCTTGGCCTTTCTCCAGTATTCTGAAGTTTTGTTATGATTTACTGGATACAACAATGTCAGGCAAATCTATTATCTTTCAGATGGCTGTTTATCTCAAGCCTGGTCTCCAGACCTGCCTTTTTTTTCAAGGCATGCAACTTTATCTTGAATTCACAGAGATTGACCTGTCTGACTCCTGCTAGAATATGCTATGGTTACTTTCCAAACTATACACAAGTATATACATGAAAAAGCAAAAAAAGAAGCATATGGTGATGCCAGAATTTTAGTTACATTTTGTGTTTGGGCAAGTTCTGAGTTTATTTTACTTTTAATCCCTCTGGTGGAATGAAACCAGTGGTATACAATAGCATGCTTACATCAAAACATTGGCAGATATATTGAGTGATAACATTTTGGTCTCTGATTCCACTGACATAAACTCCAGAGTGGATCTCCTTCTCCTCTTTAGACCCATTGCAAATTCCACTTTTACTTTTTGTTCTGTTGGATTGTTTGTTTGCATTTTTTTCAATCTGGAATTTGAACCTATTGCATGCAATGAAATGACACATCAGTAAGGTTAGGCCCCAATATATTAAAGGCGGGGTAACTGCAGTGTGCAATTACTTTTCATAAGTTGGGGAATTACGACGTGTGGATCCAGGCCTCATTTAGATTGGTGTTCAGATGTCTGACTGGAAAGGACTCATTGCTAGGTCTGAAAATGTTTATTGGTGGCTATTTATCTTCCAGTCTTTTGTCAGGTCTGACTACTCTGTTATTGTGCCTTCTCCTTCCTACCACATTGCTCAATAAACCCTTTAGGTCCATCACACATCGTTACTCATCAAGCACTCTAACACTGGGTTTGCTGCTCAGTTAAAAACATCATCCAATTTGCAGCATGGGACCACACTATTTTGGAAGACTATAGAAAATGTATGTTTTGTGTTCTGCAGTATAGTTGCTTAGATATAAGCATTTCCATAGTTAAATAAAAAAGCTGGTATTAAGTAGGAGATGTATTTAAAGACTGGGTTCATGCTATCCTCAGCATGTAGCAATGATGTTTTGTTACTTGTTAAGTATTGATTTACTCTACCAGAGGTTTGCCACTACTTCCTGCAGCACAGATGCACCTTTTCTGCTTTCAGAACCAAAAGAAAAACATGAAAAGTCAATAACCTACCCTGCTTCTTTGTAATACCTCAGCAAACCTCTTCTCAGAAGCTGGAGCCCTGCCTTTTCATCTCCTATTATGCACCCAGTGGCACACATAGAGGAAAAACTGTAAAATACTGTAAAACTGCAATTACATTTTTATTTCATGACAACACACTGGTAACTGATGACATGTCTGGACATGACCACCTCATTGTCTCATTTTTGACAGTGTAAATGTGGAGAAGGATGCTGGAAGGGCATCTGCTTTGGGTTTATATTTAAAACACTGAAATTGAGAGAGGAATTGTCCCAGAGAGGATCTTGTGCTGTCTCTGTGTTATGCTAGCTCATGGAAGAGCTCTGCTGAGTATGAACCTAGAATGTGGATGACAATTTCTTCTTAGATTCACAACTGATTTCTTGCCAGGTAGCAAAAGTAAACACAATGTTGATGAAGTTATAAATCACTTCCCTCAGGGAGATGTCAAAGCATTCTCAGTAGTTTTTNTTACCTTCCCCACGGGCGGAAGTCAAAGAGGGCTTCAAACTTCCCGCTCCTAAAAAAATGTAAGCTTCGCAAAGACGCCCCTAATATTCAATGGCTACATGGAGTGCCCATCTTAAAATTAGCCAATCCGTGGGCTCCTCACCTCTGCTGGAAACTGTGCCCCGGCGGAAGTAGAAAAACAAAGAACCCCCCCCCAGGAAGGAGAAAAAAAAGTTGTTGTCCTTTAAACCACAACACAGAGGATTGCCCTAAGGATCTGTGGATGACCCATCCCTGGAAGTGCTGAAGGCCAGGTTGGATGGGGCTCCCAGCAACTTGGTCTAGTAAAAGGTGTCCCCGTCCACTGCAGTGAACATAGAACTAGGTGATCTTTAGGTCCCTTCTAAACAAAATATTTCCATGATTCTGATTCTGTGATTCATAGCAGTGGGAGTCATATCACAGGAGCTGACCACAAGTACATGTGCTGCAGATATTGCTCTTCCCCAGCTCCTTCAATGGAGCTTCCCTTGAGCTGTGACCACCAGGTCAGTGAAAGAAGGAAACTGACCACTTGCAAGGCACATTACACAGTTATTTGTGCCACCACCTGTATTAAGCCAGAAATGTAATAGAAAATGCCAGTGCCATTGCTGGCTTTGCTCACCAGGCTTCTCTGGCATGGAAGATATAAATCATTAGATATCCCAGCTGAGGCTGAAGGCAGTTTCAGCCAGGTTGAAGTGCCCAGAGGCACTTCATAAGGTGTAGTATCAGACACAGCTGGCTGGTGCTGTGAACCCAACCACTTGCCCTGTACACAGAATCATGGGGTTATATACTGGCTTGGGTTGGAAAGGATCTCTAACGTCATCTCTTTCCAAATCCCCTGCCATGGGCAAGGACAGCTTCCCCTAAGCCTGAATATATTCCACTAAAACCAGCAATAGATTCAAGACAAAGTATTATAATGGTTGTGGGAAGATATTATAAAGAGATTTCCTCTTTTTATCATTTCCTCTGATGTAACCTTCCCTCATCTCCTGAGTCCTGGTGCTAGGACTAGTGTCACATGTGTGTTGGTTGGTTTCTGGAGAAAAACAGGACACCATCATGTATTTCCTCTAGAAACAGAAAGGAGCCATATATGGTGTCTTGACAGAGCTTGCTCTAAAGCACTTCTAGTGGACTCTGAATTTTCAGGAAAATGCAAACACTTGCCAGGCAATTAGGTTGGAGTTAAAAGTTTCCCTCTGTTGACATGGCAAGGAGAATTTTCTCTAGTTTTCAATGAAGCCTCTTTTACCAACCTAGCAGCATTCTGGCTCGCCTATTAGATGCAAATGGCTGCCCCTGAACTCCTGTCTGACACCCAGGTTGGGGATCGTGCTGTCATGTGCCTCTGCAAGACCCAGATCGGCAATCCTGTCCAGCTGTGAATGCTGCACACCTGGTCACAAGGTGTGGGGAGCATTCCTGCCTCTGCTCCTTGAGGGGCATTACAGTCTGACCTGTCTACCCCCAAAAAATACCCCCGGCTGAACTGCATTTGTTGCGTCTTTGTCTACTTTTAATTTTTTTAAACTGTGATTCTCTAAACCCGTCAACATCATCTGGGAATGGCTGCAAACACCAATATTTTTTAATTATATGCACACATAGTAGTGAACAAAGATTTGTCAGTGATCCTCCCATTGGCAGATCTCTGCTCAAAAGAAACGTCTGTCTTTTAACCATACCCCTCTAAGCCTTTCTTTTATGAGGCATCCTGTTATGCAAGACCTTGGCTGCAATCCAAACCATATTGGGCCCCTTTTAAGCATCCCTTTTACAACCTATCCTTTACAGTAACACACCAGTCCCTTGTTTCCCAACAACAACTTTCTGTACAGAAAGCTTTCAGCCCCAAACAAGCCTTTAGACCCAACAGTTGTGTGATTTTCACCATAAATAACAGCTCTTATTAATCAGCCGCATTAATCTATAAAGGCATTATTCCAAAAACTAGCAGCTTTTCAGAATTTGCTGAGAATGTTACAAGAACAGTAACACACAGAAAATCCCATGCATTTAATTAGTGTTGGGTTTCTTTGGGGTTGCAATGCTCAGTGCCGTTAGGATACTGTCTCTCAAGTGTCACTTTGATTGACTGAGAGGACACGGTGTGTATACGATCGATCTCCTGGTCCCCAGAGAAATTCTCCTGAACTAATCACTGAGCCTGTTATGGGCTTATCTCACAATGACTTAAGAAATGAGAATGAGGAGACCTCGATATCCTGTTACACACCCTCCTTGCGTTACCATCTGGTCCACAAGCCACTGCCAGGGAAATAATTCATCTAACTGTAGGTTTCCATAAAGAAGGCAAAGAGAATGAATTTCTGAATGAAATTCAAAATCTGGTTGTTACCTAAGATATGGAAGAAATAAAAAAAATAAAGAAGGCACTACCAAGACTCCAATCTCATGCTGTAGATTGAAATGTAAAATTTAGCAGCCTACATAAGACATATTTCTCTCCTGTGGGCAGAATACCACCTGTTCATTACAGAGCTGTCCACGTCTAAGTAGTGTGAGTGTCTAAGTAGTGTGAGTTTTAAACTCTTAGTATTTTTGTGTTAATTTAATTTTTTCGAGCATTATGCAGTAACAGGTACATATAGATGTTTTCCCAGGGAAATTACAGTTGCTATCTTGCAAATTATGACTGAAACAGGTTTGGAGAAAAGGATATTTTGACAGAAGTGTAAAATACCACTGGATCTTTTCATTATCATTAAACATAAAGCTCAGAAGAGCATATTTTATGCCTGGATTAGCAAATTTTCAGGCCAATTTGAAAGCTGAATTACAGCACCTAATTGAGAAATTGCTTATTGAACCATACTAGCCACAGTCACTAGTAAAAATATGAAGGTGTCTGTGTTTAGAGACAGGGAAATAAACCATAATGGATTATTAACAGTAAATATGTTATAGGGACAAGAACAATTGCAACCTGCTACCATATTCTCAATCCTGTGACACACACACACACACACACACACACACACACACAAATTCTTTGCTCTGACTTTTTTTTTAGAAATATGCTGCTGTAATTAAGAGATGACAGGATTTATGGGAAAGAAGAATCAGAATTAAACCTGACCTTCCTGCCACATACATGGACACCTATAGAAGTAGGCTGTGAATCACATTGATGCATACATGCCTTTCAGAGAATCACAGAACCACAGAATGGGTCAGGCTGGAAGGCACCACAGGGACCATCTGGTCCAACCTCCCTGCTCAAGCAGGGTCATCCTAGAGCACCTGGCACAGGATTGTGTCCAGATAGTTCTTGAACATCTCCAGTGAGGGAGACTCCACAAACTCTCAGGACAATCTGTCCCAGTGCTCGGTCACCTGCACAGTGAAGAAGTTCTTCATATCCAGGTGGAACTTTCCATGCATCAGTTTCTGCCCATTGCCTCTTGTGCTGTTGCTCGGCACCACAAAGAAGAGCCTAGCTGAATCATCTTGAGACCCTCCCTTTAGATATTTATACACATTGATGAGGTCCCTTCTCAGTTGTCTCTTCTTGAGGCTGAACAGGGCCAATGGTCTCAGCTTCTCCTCTGCAGAAGCCCAGAAGATCAGGGGCTAATGTGTATTTAATGTATATGTACCAAACATGGATTGTCAGATTGCTGTGGAGCCAACCAAGGCCTGTTGGTAACAACAGCCAAGAACTGTTGGTAATAGGCAAGGTCTGTTGGTATTAACACTCTGTGAGAAAGAACATTTCTACTTACCCTGACAACCTCTATATTCATTCCAAGTGGTCTGACTCTGCTTCCATCTCCTGTATATTTCCTGCTTATGCTTGAGTAATGACTTTGCTGTGTCTTCAGTACTCTGCAGAATATCTCTTAGGTTTGCTTTTCATCGCAGGTCTTAGAGCCTGGTCTCTCCACACACTAGTTCAAGGGCAGCTGGTGAAGAAGAACCTCCACTAACTAAAATGCACAAATACAGCTGGGATCACTGATCCTGCTTTTGGGATAACCTCAGAAGAGTGAGACCCACAGATCTGTGTAATGAGAAGAACTAGGCACTGTTTCTAATATATTGCAGAACTTCAGGACCTGTGTCAGCCCTCCCCAGACTTTTTCCAGCCTCACAAACAGTGTGAAGTTTCATCAGTTTGTGAAGCTAGCCTGGTCAGGCTAATGTATTTGGAGACAATTAAAGTTAGATTATTAAATATACTTTTGGAAGAAAGTGGGAATAGGAACAGGGATTTTCCCCATTAGTTCTTCACCTGAAGCTATCATTGTACAAACATGATTGGAAACAAAACAAGAATAAACGAATACATGACTTCAGCAGGGCCTTAATTCATTTGCTGTCAGGTATTAATTTAAGCTGAAACTAAAACAATGGGCTGTTGGCGCCATTGGTGCAGCTGAAAGCCTGGTGCACATGACTTTTCCACTGGAATGCTTTCAAGGTCTTTTTCCTCTTCCTATCCTAGCTGTGAAACCTTTATGCAAACGGTCTTAGTCACAATTAGATTACATCAAAGAATGTTTGTCTTGGTTTCAAGCCTGCTTGGGTTAAAACCAAGATAAATTGCAAATTGGCTAAAACCACCAACAAACACCCACTTTTTCTGGTCATTACAGATGAGGAATGTACAGTGCCTTCAGGTCTTATATTTCCACCGCCCTATCCTGTCCTTAGTCAGCAATTTGTTAGGTAATTGGAAAAAAGAGTTCAATAGATTGTCTCAGAGTGGGTGGGGATTTTTTCTTTCCCCTTTTGGCTTTTGTGCGTCACAGAGTACTTAGAAAGGAATGAATTCACAACCTGACCTGTGCAAAAGCAGGCACATGTGAAGCACAAAGAGAGGAGGCAATCCTCAGTTCATAATCCTCACAGACAAGTAAAACTTAACATGACAAACGACAAGGGAAGGAAATTTTTTTCTGTCTCCTCTCCCTCCACAGTCACACTCGAGGAAAATAAAAAGGTACCAATCAAGCTTGTCCTCCTCTGCTGCTAAAGACGCTGCCCTCAAAATTGTCTGTGGACTACAAACTGTAGACAAGGATCATTTTGGTACCACTTAAACAGAGATGCCTATGGAAGGACACACCAGGACATGGCAGAACAAAGCTGTGGGAGCGGAGCTAAACACCCTGCAACCAGCCAAGGAGGGATTTGAAGAACAGCTTTACATTAACTCAAGTGTTTTCCTCAGGTCTTGCCATGAGATAGGTAGCGAGAGCAGGTGCCACGCCTCCTTCTGCCTTCCACAGACATGGGAGGCATGGAAATGCCTTGTTTACACCAACAGCAACTTGTCATTTCATGGAAATGAAAAGTCACGGCTGGTATGAATGAAGATTTGGTCTCTGGTAGCTGAGGGGGCTATGAAGTCTCGCTGCCTCAGGGCTGTGCTGCTCAGTATCATGCCATTTCTGCTACTTAAGCTTTAAATCAGTGTAGCTCTGTAGACACCCATGGATTTATTCTGGACTTATACCATTATCTTTTAATAGAGGTGGACAGAAAAGAACTAAATGAAAAACAGTTAAAGTACAAAAATACTCTTGTCTCGATATTCACCATGAGAAATATTTATTCCTTGACATTTGCATTGGCCAGTCAGCCCAAACTGTATTTTCTCAGAAAACAATTCCATGAAGGTACATTTTCAGGGACAATTTTTTTCATAATCTTTCCCTTAAGTATTCCTGCCAAGGCTGAAGGTTGCTGCCATGGCTGCTAACACCAAGCTGAAATCTATGTTATTAAATCACAGGATGGCATACAGGCTATGCACAAAAATATCAACAGCTGAAAGTTCAGGATGTCAGACAGCAGTTTCAGCTGTGGGCTGCCACATGCAGACGATTCATGTACTCCTCTGGGATGCAGAACAACCATAATTATCTCTTAGTCCAAACTGCATGAGAAAAGCGTCGTTGATGGTCAGTTTCCCAGGTACCTGCATTTGTCTGCATCCTCACCCTCCCTTTCCAAGTATTCTTCACTTCAGTTCCATGTCTTTCACTGAAGAATTTCCTCTGGGTTTTGATTTTTTGCACACCACCATTCTTTAAATAGCAACAAGATTATTTTAAGAATAACACAATCCTTTACAGTTAGAGCTATGAAAAGTGGTCCCTAAGCTAGGATGGAAAGTACAGTTTTAAACATGGAGTACAGAGACACAGCTTTTAGCAGATAAATGTGTTATTACACCTTCATTGTGCTTGAATGATACTCTAAAGGTCAGTTTGGACATTTCATGGTTCATTTCTTTTTTTAAGAACTTGTGGTTTAAAAAGTTAAGTGATACTGAGTTCAGAGAGACAGAATACAGCTCACACTGCTCCCAGGATTACTTTGCTGATATTGGCATACAGCATGGTCTCGTTTGGAACAGTCACAAGAACTTCAAGTTGATGTTCTCCTCTTCATAGTCACAGAAGCTGTCACTGGAGACCAATCAAAAATGCAGTATGTCAAAAAATCCCCCAAACCACTTTGTGAACAAGCCCATGAGATATAACTCCATCAGACTGACTAGACACATGAACAATTTACAATGAACTAATCTGTTCTGTCCCATTCAGATCTACTGATCAATATGCAGCACAATGTGCCCCGGTGTCTTGGCCATCTCCAGCTGCGCAAGGGGTGCAGTGGCAAAAAAACCCTGGCAGAGGGGGACAGCTAGTGCCCAAATCTCAACCAGAAAATAGCCATTGGGTGGGCTTGGTGCTGCATTGAGGTCACAAGGCTGTCCCCCAGGTATGAAAACACGGATGTGGTCTAGGATATAATGTATACACTATTTGATGTGATGTGGAAGTTAAGTGCAAGCTGGTAGATAACCAATCCCTCAGCACTGTTTTTTGACAGAAAAAAAGATTTCCAAGTTGATTCAATGATTTCCACAGATTTTGAATGGTCTCATGATTTGCTAACTGTGTAGGCTTTTTCTCTAAGGCTTTGAAGTACTAGAAAAATGAAATTATCACTCTAAAAAATACAATTAACATTTAATAATGCAGTTTTTGCTATTATGAAATGTTCTGTTTCTAAGAAGGTTGGCAAATGCTTTTTCTCTGATGTTTTGATGATGAAGTAGAAAATTTATATTTTCAAAAAGTATGAGCGGTTTGGGGTGAATTGTGTCTGTGTATTAAATTAGTGTCTGATTTTAGGCCTGATTTACAAAAAATGCTGAGAAATGCTTCTTTGAAAAACAAGCCATCTAACACTGCTGAAAATCTCAGTGATAGTTCAGATCCAAACATAGCTACAAATTTCAGGAATGATTAAGTCTCTGATGGTCTGTTTTTTATCCCTTACAATTATTGTGATGACTTATGAGGTTGGGATCTGTTTCCAGATTTCCCGAAAGCATGTGACAGTTCTGATCTGGCATATTCTGGGGTCAAGTGCCCATTTAGATTACTTACTTGACTGAAAAGTGTGGATTAATATATCATACTAGCTTTTAAAGAAAAAGGCATTGGCAAGCTACTGCAGCCTACATACATAAGCAATTGCCAACCAGCAAAATGTTTTCAGACTTGCTGACAAGCCAGTCTGAAGGGTTTCTTATGATAATTTTGTAAGAAATTTTAGAGAGCTCTCCAGGGCAAAAAGTGTTCACATTAATGCATTGGACACATAGCTTCTGTTGTACAAATGTTTCCTGATGCCAGTGTGCCATTAAGTGATTTTATGACTGTAACAAGGACCTCATGCACAAGGGTTTTATGGTTCTCTGCTTAGCACTGCCTGCACTTACCTTTCCACATGCCATACAGCAGGGTTTGCCTTCCCCTCCTGTGTCTGCAGTACACAGCAGTCTTGTTCTGTGATCTTATTTAGGTGAAATTTAGGGTGAAAGGCAAACAAATGCATGTCTGGCATTAATTAATGTTATCTGATGCTAATAAATGGAGCCATTGATGTCATCTGACAGAACAGCTCGGGTCAGGTGACATACAGCATTCCCCATTCTGGAACAGTTCAGCCAGCCTGGTTTGGGCTAGGTGGTCAGAGAAAGGTTGGTGATGGTTGGGTCTCCTACAAGATCATCTGGTCAAGGGGTTTCTGGATGTTACTCTTGCCTGGAAAAGCCTTGATAGGCTTGAAACAAACTCCCCTTGTCATCGCTTGAGGGAGTAATCCAAAGCTCACTGCAATGGCAAGATTTCTTCTGAGCTTGATCTCAGACAAGTGTTAGATTGCATGCATAAATCATGAGTTCTTTGGAGCATTTTTGTGATAAGGTTCCTAACTCTAGGATGTCCCTGACTGCAGAAACAGAACCAATCTCAGTTAGAGATGGATGTACACAGTAGAACAAAGAAAGCAGAACCTATCTAGTGAATATAGGACACATCATATCAGAGACAAAAGCATAAGCCAGAAAACAATTCTGTTCAAACAGTTGAAACAGAAAATTTCTGAAACACTGTACTTTTAGTGTACCTGATTTCTCTGTCCCCATGACAGAGACCCATGAGCGAACTAGATCTTCCAAGGAAGAAATGTTGTCATGGATTACGTTTTGAGGGAAAGATTTTTAGTAGACTTGAAAACTAAGTTCAGAGTACCAAACTACATTCAAATTTAAGTATGGGGCACAGTCAGTGAGCTACAGGGACATCCAGAACAACAAGCTGTGATTTGGTGCTTGGTTTGAGGGTATTATGGGAGAACACAGCATGATTCGCTTTTGTAAAGAAACATTAATCTTTCTTACATTGAGCCAATGGCTTTTGTTGTCAGAGGTGGAACAAACTATACCTGGGAGCATTTGCAGGGCTCCCAGATCCTCTATATCCTGAATGTGTGACCTCCATGCTGTTGCATGTTGCAAACCAGGAAAGATAAGACAATGATGAAACCACTTTCCCTCCCATCCCTGTGTTACATCCAGCATCCAGAGAAGTAACAGCAGGAAAAGAGGCAGCTGCTCTTAATACTACCCTGAGTGGTCTGATCAGAAAGGGAGAGGTGATGGGAAAATGCTGGTCAGTGGTGACTGGAAGAAAGCATCCAAGACTGAATTCCTGTCAGACTTGGGGTTTGTTTTTATAATTGTTTTGTAGATTTCCAGGGTTTGTTTCCTTTTTTAATTTTTTTTTTTTAAGGTACATTCATCAGAGTGATTTTTTCATTCCTCTCCCTCACTTCTCTGCACAGTCATGCATCACTGCTCAATTTTTCTGCCTTGCTTGGTGGTGTAATGGGGAGGGAAGGTATGGGGGGCAGAGAAGCCGCCGCTCATGACCTGACAGTGTGACAGCCATTGTGGCTGGCAGGGAGCAGAGGGAAGGTTCTCAACAGAGCCATTGCTGAAGTTGGTTTTAATCAATTTAATTGTTAATGTTCTGGGGAGAGAGGGAGGAAGCAGACCACAGACTAACACAGTGGGGTTAATGGAAAGAGAAGTGATAAAATATAACCTTACAGCCTGCTGTGCAGCAAGTCTCTGAGAGATTAGAAAGTTATCAAGCGAGAGAACAATTAAACTGATTTGTAATTAACTCTGCAGAGAGTAAAACCAGCAGAGTTAATGAAAGGCAAAATACCGCTTGCTGTGTTTGTCCCTAAAAACTGTTCCAGTCCCTAACTCTTTTTCTCTGTCCCCCTCAACAATGTCAAAGAGCTGGAAAGGAGGCTTGGGGTGATCTTGCCCTGGGTGAGTGCATGTTGGAGCTGTTGGGCTTGCTGCAAGCCCATGGCAGTGTTCTCCCTGTCACTGCTGCTCGAGGCTAAAGATAATCCATGGAGGGAGGGAGGCAATTATCCCTGATGCTTTAGGCAGCTGCAGAAATGCCCACTGTAGGCATGGCAGCACCAGCCATGTCTGCAGGTGAGGGCAGCGAGGAGCGAGCCCCAGCCCCACACCAGTGTGTACGAGCAGAGCTGGACAGGCCTCCTCCTCTGAGCAGCCCCTTGACAGAGCTGGGCTGACAAACAGCAGTGCCCTGCTAATGACCCGCAGGGACCGTGGGGACAAGGGCAGTCTAAGGCAGACGGATGGCCAGCAGCTGCTGAGGATGGCTGCCCCAGCTCCAGCCCTGGAAATGTTTCTTGCTGCTTCCCTGTCTTCACAGTCACGTTCCCCAGGCCTTACACTCATGGCTGAGTATGTTGGAGCAGCAATGTCCTGATTGCTTGTGAAAACATTTGTTTCTGTGGCTTAATGGGGATTTGAGAATAACCTCGCTCACAGAGCAATGCATCCTCTTGGAGATCCGTATTTCAGGATGAACCCTGGCTTACTTTAACCCAGCTCTCATCCATGCCCAAAATCCCCTAACTCAAGGCTACCAGTGCATATAACTAAGGCAGTCATCCTGTCTTTGGTTATAGACTAAAACATCACCCACAGCCTGTTTACTTTGTACTGTGGCTATAGCCTAAACCCCTAAATGCTGCCAGCATGTTCATGCCTTGCCATAATTAGCGGGGTGAAGTCACTGCAACCACACGGAGGTTCTGCGGTGTGACTCTTCTCCTCAGGGCACCATGTGTGTGGTGCTAACCACGGCCCTCTGCAGGGAAGATGTACCATTCATTCAGGTTTCCCACTTACCTCTCATGAGCTCACATGGCTACTTGGGCTACAGAGGTGGAGGAAAGTACCCAGGTTGGGGCACAAGCAGGACAGATGGGGTTACCTCCAGTGGTTCAAATGGATGAGAGGAAATCCCACCTAACAGAGAACTTTGCTCAGCAACCTTCTATTTCTGCCGGGTGCATGCCTGTGCTTTGCTGTGTTTTGGGGCATGGTGTGATTTTTAGCAGTTTATTGCTCTAAAGCTGCAAGTAACCTAAGAAACTACAGGGTGAAGCTTCTTTTCATAACTGCAATAATAATGTAGCATGGAAGGAAGCAAGGGAAGAAACACAGGAGAAGAGACGAAGCAAGGAGACAGTTAAAATAAATAGAAAGGGGAAGGGGGAAGTTAATGAGCTTGCTCCATCTAATAAACAATTTCCTTCTCTCTCCCCATGAATGCTTTTGTTCCACCAGTCTGTGCCAGTTTCCCGGTGCTCCCTGCCCCCATCACCGGAGAATGAGTCCATCCACCACACAGCACTTGAGCTTTCTCCCCACCTCAGCAATGCTGCAGGCAGAGTAGCTACCTTGAGGGAGGGATTCGGGGAGCTGACCTTCATGGCCCAGACAAACCCCAATTTCTTTTCTCAGTGTGCCAACAGGGATGGCAATTATTGCCAGTGGGGGTGGTGGCTTTAATGATGTGGACACCTGTTCCCTAAGAAATGGCCTCAGCTCTCTTTGGCACGAGTCACTGCTGAGGCTCCTCAGCCACAAATTGCTTTTCCATAAAGGCAAAGCAGCTTTGTTTATAAACTGCTGTAGATAGGCTGGAGTTTTCATGATGAGAGCACAGAAGCAACAGTCATTACAGCCGTATAAATGAGTTTATTTATTCAGCAAGAGCACATCTGCCAGGCTGTCGTGAGGTAATCTGCTGCCGCTACAGCCCACAAATAATGGCTGCTGGGGACAAACGAGATGGGAGAGCAACTTGTACGTGGGGAAGGGAGAGCTCCACCAGTTTCACAGGGGACCCTGTGCTGCCTGTCCCAGCACTGGCATCACCAGGTGGTGAGGGTCTTCCTGGGAAGCACCCAAGGAGCCGGGGTGGCAGACATGGCCCCGACCTTGATTCAGGCTTGCACAGCAGGAGCTTGCTCAAAAGAGGAAGGTGCTGGGAGTGCAGCCGTAGCAGCTCCACCCAAAATGAGCAGTCCGGAGGGTAGGGCTGTCCCCGCTTATTCATCTGGATGCTAAAACAAGAAGTAAGAATAAATCTGTGCTGGAAACAGAGGGTGGATTCAAGACTAAGATTTCAGATCCAGACTGTAAAAATGGTATCCTTCAGGGGCTGTTAGGATTCAGAGCTTTGACTTGATTCACCAAAAACTTTGGAACAGTTTCTTGACTCTGTATCACTTTCTTGGCTCTGATTTTGTGGTGGGGGTGAGTGCAAAAGAGGTGTTAATCCAAGGGTTTGGTTTGGCCTCGGCCCAGCTCCTGCGGGCAAGTTGCAGGAGATTAGTCGGCTGTCATCTATTTGACCCAATGAGGCCTGAAGAATTTGCTTGCAATGCCACTAAACTGGTCAAATGCTGAAACATGAAGGACAGTTGGAAATAACTGTAAAATGCTGTAACCTGGCATGTCACCAACACTTCACAGCTTTCATACTGACTGCCAGCAGTGGCAGAAAAAGGCATTAACGGGAAAAGTGAAAACCTAGAAGACCTCCATTACAGCAGGCAATGCTGAGAGAGGTTGTGAGCTTTTCTGCACAGCCGGGTCTGTAATCTTCTGAATGGCTGGAGAAATATGGCAATATAAGAGGGTATCGCATGCAAAGACCAGATGGAATTCCCCCATCCTTTCCCTTCCACCTCCAGGTAAGGTAGAAGTGACTGGCAGTCCCAGCTGACACTGCTGCTGCTTGTCTGGTTCTATCCAATGGTCCTGACAGATGTTTTAATCTACTGTTTGAAGAATTACTTCTGCACAGCTCTGCTGTTCAAACATCTGTTTCTGTTTAGATAGACAGAGGCATTTCAAACTGCACTGGCCATGCCACACACTGGGAATTGTTTAAAAGGCAACCCAAGTTGCTTACATTACTCAGTTACAGCATGAGGAGGATTTACTGCAGCAAACCTTGACATATTTTTAAGCCCTGTAAAATAGATCATTCACAGAAGGGAATAGTTTTGCTTCCTAAATACATCCTTTATAAAAGGGGATATCTACAGTTATAAATCCATAAAGGCACTGCTGAAAAGCCAGGGCTTTTCTTCTTGCATCCCCATTCCCATGTCAGGGGGAGAAATGCTTGTTTAATCATGATTTGACTGTCCTTGGCTTTCCCAGCTTTTGTAGTTGAGCGTGTGTGTGTTTTTGCTGTACCACTTCTTGCCCTACTGCTGTCAACACCCACTGATTACTCCTGCTCCAAACAGCCCATGACACATTGCATGTCAGAAGATTTCTATGCTGAGCTTCCCAGTTTCTCAGTGGAAAGAAACACGAAGCAGCTACATTTCAGACAATGGTGAGAGCTCAGTATCATTAAGCCAGTTACTTTTAAATTACTTTTTGCATTCTTAGGTTCTGTGTACCTACTATGTTCTTTAATTACCCTTGAAATTATCTCTCTTCTTTTCCTGTGACTTGCCTAGTTGTCCAAGCCTCAAAGTATAAAGCAGATGGTAAGGTTTTCAGCTGGTCAAAAATCACGGTATATCACATGTAAGGAATATCCTGATTGCTGACCATCAAGTGAGAGCTGCCATCATCCAGCCCTTTGCCTGCATTCTTGTAACAGGTGGAGTACTTTGTTAATGCATTTGGTTGATTTTCAATGGTGAAATATTCCCCCAGGGTTCTGGTTTTAAAAATAGCAGAAATCGGAGCTCTGTCTACAAAAGGATAGAAGGAGCACACTGTGAGATTTTGCCTCTTTTGTCCTGCTGGGAATTGCTGGGCTAAAACCACATGCTGAAGGATCATGCTGCTTGTTTTCTTTAGCATCCTTCTCCCTTGTCTGTGACTTTTCAGATTTGTGAGCCAAGGAGCTGAGGAAGAAATCTCCCTGGTTAGCTTTTCTTTTCCAGTTACAGGCTCCACTGACAAGCACCTCTCAAAATCAAACATACAACAATACTTTTGTCCTTATACACTGTTTCTATTCTCAGTGAACAAAAGAATAGGTTAAAAGGAAGCCCTTACATAAACATGAACACACTGGGTCATGGCTGGCTGTGTTTCTGTGCACCAATGGTACTTCTATGCTATCCAATACTCAAAGGATTTATTTTCCTTTATAGGTTTGGTTATAAGACACAGCTTCATCGATGTCCTTAACTTGTGTAACTCTAAGCCTGTAAATAATACCAAACTGGATGAACAGCTCACCTTCTTTAAATAAGACTTGTTCAAATATGTTCCTCATTTGGGTCCTGCAGTAATTAGCCTGGAAACAGCGAACAGCCAGTTGCATTGAGCTGAACTTTTCTTTCAAAAAAGTGCCAAAAACAATTGAAAGAGACTAATGATATTTCCTGAGATCCACCTGTTGCTCAGTTTCCCTTCAATTAAGCAACAAAGGGGAGGTGCGGGAACCACTTCTTGTTATAAACACAAATTAGTATTCGGACAAATGAAGCTGTGAAGAGAAAGGCGAAGGCAAGGAGAAACAATGAGAGAAAAGCAGCCTCGGCTTTATCATGGGCTGGCCATGCACAGGGGCACTCAGGAAGAGGCACATTCCGATGCGACGCAAAGGCTGGAAGAACAATGCAGTCCTTCCTCAATAAGGCGTTTGAACAGGCTAAATTATCCCTCTGGACATTATATGGAAGTGAAATACATCAAAATAAGAAAGGAGGAAGAAACACATTTTTGCCTTGATGAGGCACAGCCCACGATTTGCTGAGACACGTCAATGGACTTCTAGTAAAAACACCAAACAGCAGATGAAGGCTTTTTGAAGGGAGTGTAATTTGCCCGCCTGTGCTCTGCCACTGGGTGAATGTGCCTTGGCAGCTCCAAGCTTTTGGACAGCTGTCTCTGCTCCTGCTGCACTCCTGACTGCCTCCACATCCCTGCCCTCTATCATGCGGTTCCTTGACAGTACTCCCTTCTCCCTTCTAACACATTCATTGACACCTACGATCACAACACGGGGTTTAAGGAGCTGCAACCCCACTGCAGCACTATCAGTGTAATGCCTGTAGGCAGAAAGCACAAGAGATGACTAATTCATTGGTCTTCGGGAACTACCCAGCACCTGAGAGTACCTGCTGTACTGTGTGCTGGCCTCCAAGTGGCCTTTTCTATCGAGTCATGGCTCTACTAAGTGCTGGCTGTGCCTCTTCTCACCACACAGTATCTGAGGAACCAGATATTTCCTAATAGCTGCCAGTGGGGGTCAAATGCCCTTTTCCAGCAAGAACTTGCCCTACCGTTGCCCTACCGACTCCCTCTGTCCTGCCTGTGACCAAGGATGATGATTATGGGAGTGTTCCCTAGCCATCTCTCTGGTGAGCCAGGATGAGCTTCCTCTGGTTCAGTGGCCCTTGCTTTGCTGTGGGTAAGGTGTCTAGCTCTGGTGTTAGATTCTGTAGAGAAAGGCACCCCTTGTTGCCTTCCCTGTTGCCATATGGGATATCCCAATGCTCCTCCAAGCATAAGCCAGGAGTCAGGAAGGATTTTTCAGGGAAAAAGAAAAGAAATCTTTAATCAGGCTATCTTGTAGTTTCTCCATGGCTGAGCAGCACCTGGATTTTGCAGAAGGCTTGACATGGTGATTTTGACATGTTATTTTTCTTAGGCTTAGATAATATTTTGACATTGCTGTTAGAAGCTTCACTGAGGAGCATTTTGAATGTGTCCTGAGCAGTGGAGACCTATGTCTACAGAGGGTGCAGGTTGCTCTGCAGTCCCCCCAGGGTGCCACTTGCAGCGTTCTCTCACCCCTAACCCCGCACATCTTTGTCTACTCTGGAAGGAAGCCTAGGTCTATGCTCCCCTCTGCCTGACATCTGAGGGACCACTCCTGTGCTATGCTCTGAAAAGCCCATTAGTCCCATCCTGTCAACACAGCCTGGAAAAGTCACTCCAACACTTCTCCAAAGGTGTTACTTAGGACATATTTTACACCTGATGCTCATATGTCTTCCAGACCCAGATGACACACAGACACTGCTATGGGAACTCACTGGTGGAAAGACCACTCACAAACTTTGTCTGGGAACCTTGACAATGCTTGTTAGTGCTCTACTCAAGAAGCTCACTTATTCCTGAGTTTGTAGATTATGACAACCCATGGACTGCCTGAAATATCCCTTCCTTAACTCCAGAGATCTCATTGTCCCAACAGTGGGAGACACCACAGCCAGGTATTTTCTGAACAGATCAGGTAAGAGCAAGTAAACAACTCTTTAGGAGGAAGCTATTCTGCTTTCAATTAAGATAATTTTTGATGAGATTACACTGGCACCTATGCTTGTGAAGCATTAAACCTTATTTAGTGAATGCCATGCCTGGTGATGTCCAGTTTGGAAACTGTATCCTTGCTTTGACATGAAAATAGTTGCGGCCTAGGTGAACCTTCACTCAGAAGAGTAATGAAAAACACAAACGTGTCTTGTAAAGAACGAAAGATCATGCAAGGCAGTCTAATTTGAGCATATTAGTATGGGGCTCAGTTGGGTATGGAGGTGGCAGGGATCTGGTGATGAGGCCTCATTGTGGTGACTGTGAGCTGGGATAAAGTCACAGGGATCAACATCTGCAAATGACCCCAGCTCTGGCATCACGTTGCCCAATGAGAAAGTTTTCCTTATGTGTAATGTTAGTGTGTTTACCTCCATTTGCATCTTCAGACTTCACAACCACTGTTCATACTGCTCTCAGAGCCTGCTGGCATCATGTTTTTACAAGTCTGCAAAGTATGGGTCAACTCCTACTTTGACCTTCGAGCAATTTGTGAAGTTCTTTCTTCACAAGCAAAGCTTCATTTAAAACTGTGGTTTCTTGATTAAATGCTCTTGGGGCAATTCCCTATTTTACATGAAGGTGGAAGAGCACAGAAATATTGCTATAGAAAAAAGATAAAGTTTCAGACTGGATCATATTCATGAGTAGGTGAAAAAATGCCTCCATTGAGGAGAATGTAAATACCCTTGAAAAATGGCCACCTCTCCAACTCTCGCATTTGGGTTTTTTCTTTTGTACATGTACTAATACTAGTTTCACTCAGGGAGGGGAAGCACCTGTGATAGTTCACTCAGCCAATAATTCAATCAATGATTTATATCATATGATCATGGGATTAGGATTATCACGTGATTAGGAACTGTCAATATAGTCACAGTGTATCACCTTCACTTTTTTTTTAAAAATGTTGTATTGAGCATGGCAGTGAACCCTAAGCACCAGGTTGGGTTTGTCTGAGGATCCGGTACCTGCTGCCCAGTATAAAAATCTTTGTGTTGAATATAATCTATGTTTTCAGATATCTATCTTGCTGACCCTTGCTTGGGGGGCAATGCACATCTTTTGCCTAGATACATACATACACATTTATTCAATGGTGTTATGGAAGATATTTGCTCCGTGAGATTGACGGAGACCAAGGAGAGGAGCTATCTGCTACGTGAGACCTCAAGAGGTCTGTGAGATGCACAGTCCTTTGTGGGGCCACAGCAGGAAGTTCTTTGCTGTGCCTCACACAGTCTTAAAGCCCATTTGTACTTGCAAAAGCCAAAAAGGTGTGTATGTCTGGGACTAAGGAAATGGGAACCTTCCAGCCTTCCCATCTTACCTTGGCTCAGTTTGACATTACTTCTACCCAAGTAAAAGCAACAGCTGATTATATATAATAAAGATAAATGCTACATTACAGTACTGTGTTTATTAAATCACTGCATTTGTAGGGGAGTTCCTTGGCATTGTTTGTCCGTGATATAAATATTTTAAGTCTCTGTCGGTAAGTGAGGCTGGTGTGTGTATATTACATAGTGTACTCTCTTATCCGGTTAAAAAAAGCAACAGATGCAAATTGTCCAAACAAACATTTTGTTTCTCCCCACAGCTGGCCTGATTGTCATCATTCCTTTTAGCCTCAGGCTCCTTCTCTGGTCTTGGTCAAACACATTACATTTACAGGTGTGGACTGCACTGGTGAGGGGCAATCTGAGCCATGGATTTCCCCCTTTCCCCACTGCTCAGATAGTCTCCCACAAATTCAGCCCAATGCTCCACCAGAAAGTCAAGCCTATATCCATTTGCAGTTCTCCACTACAGCCCATTTTACTTTTCCAGTCCACAGTTGATAGAGAGAATTTATTTTCCTCCCTCTTTGCAGCAATCACTTACATAACTGCATTTATGTTATTGCATCTCCTCCTAGTCCGGTCTTTATTCTAAACAACCTCAGCTCTTTCAGCCTTCTTTCATAGGTTATGTTTTTAAGCTCTTTCATCGCTATTCCTGGACTGATTCCAGTTGGTCCACATCTATCTTGAAGTGTGGTGCCCCAGCCTGGATATGCACAGCACTCCAGCTGAGACTTTCAGCACAGAGGAGTTACTTTTCTTATTACATTCAGCACTACCATTATACTTTGTATTTCACTTTGCAAAAACAGAGTAAAATTATCCACTACAGAGGGGAGAGCAGGCTTTCTCTATGTCAGAAATGACCATTTCCTCATAGAAAGCCGAAATAAGATGACATTAGTTGCATCTGAACTAAATTGTAGTGCTCTGTTATGGCTTACTTTATGGTTCTGAGAGCATCACAACTCTTAGCAAACCACTTTCTGATGAAACTGGGATTTGAGTTTAGCAGTTGGGTCTTATCCTGCTCTACAGTGACCAGATAGTGTTTATGAATCCCTCCTCAGTTTAGATAGAGGCACCAAATAGATAGATCTGGTTTGTAAAATCAAGGCTACCAAAATGACTGGCAAGTTCAACAGAGAGGGAGGAGATGGCTGTGGGTAGTGAACCACGGGGTCATAGCAGCTACCAGAGAAGGACACCCAACTTCTGAAATGGACCCAAAAGAAATGGACTTGAGGAAAGGTAAATTTCACTTGCCATCAAAACAAATGCCTGAGAAAGGTTTATTTCTAATCTTGCTGATCTTGCATTACACAGACGTCATCACAAAAAATAAATATGACAGAATTACAGAAACACTCCATCAGAGAGTGGCATGAGTCCAGCAGCACTGATGGATACTTGTGCTTCCCCATCCCAGTTGTGTTCAGTTCCACAGAACAGATTTCAGGTTATCAAAAAGAGTTAAAAATTAGTGGTCCTGAATGAATTTAAGGGTCTGAATGAAATGCATGTAGGTACAGTCAAGGAAAGCAGGATGGAACAATATTTTTAATAGATTAGAAAAGGTAAGTGAAAACTGATGATTTCCATGTGGCAGGGAAAAAGGACACTTGAAAGGCAAGGCTAATATGGGAGTTATAAGACCAGAACTGTCCCTGGTGAGTAGCAGCATGGGGCTCAGGGTGTAGGGTACCCACAAGTGGGTCAGTTCTTCGTCTCAGAATCAGCTCCCACAGCATCCCCAGCACCTCTCCACATCCAGTACCTCTGGTGTTGCTTCATTTGAAAAGTGCTATTTGTTTTACAAATGAAAAAGCACCAGAAAAAAATTGGTGTAAAGTTGAGAAAGTGAATATTATTTAATATTAAAAAGGTATCTGCTTCTCTAGCTGCTGAAAAAGTATTTTCTCCTTCACAATCCAAACAATTAAAAAGGCCCCTTGTAAAAATTTAGAATCTTAATTGCAACATTTTTAATCATCTTATATTCATAAAAAGCTGATTACTTTGGCTAAAAGTCAGATGATATAGGAATTTCTAAACCAGAACAGCTTTCTGTTTCAAGGGTGATTAAAAAAGCTGTTCAGCAGTGGCTACTACAGTAAGAAGCCCAGATAGATTCAAGGGTTGTCAAAGGAGTGACCCAAGATCACTCCATTCACTATGATTTTATGAGTTTATGAAATAATCTTGATGCACAGGTGATGCTCTGATGAATTGGGAAAGAATTTCATGTTGCTTCTACATTAAAAACATAAATTGGATAACCTGGTACCAGATGAAGGAGGGGTTCATATAAGATGCAAGCAAGAGTTGAAACTTCATTATTGTCATTAACACAATCAACATGGGCTTATGGGAGACAGGTTTACCTAAGTTGTCAACTTTTAGACATCAAAGTTTGGGTAGCCAACTTTTTAAGCAACCACCCAGATTTAACAATAAGGGTTAAAGTGTTAATGAAATTAGTAATTAATTTCCTTATTTTATGGTGTCATTTTGACTGAAAAAATCACTGCAGAACACACTGAAGGGTTTAAGCCTTTCTCTTTTTTCATTCTACCAACTCACCTTATTTTACAACCAGCAGGAGGCCCTGCTTTGTTTCTTTGGCTGAGTTACAGTCTGGAAAATCCAACTGGGATATAGATGCTCAGACTTTTCTTTTGCATCATGAGGACATTATAGCTCTATTTGGAATGTAACTTTAAGGTTTTCTGAGTAACAGCTTCCAAAGTACACATACCCCTGGCATCTCCAACCAGCTCTGACAGCAATGTGGAAGGGTAGTGACATGTACCCTGTTCATACAACAGTGCCAGCTAAACTCCTGGGGTCAGTATCCTAGAAACAAAGAATTAAAAATACCAAAACAAACCATAAAATTTTAGCAAAACCAGGATGCTAATCTAGTCAGCCATTTCCAAGTATTTTCCAGCAGAAGCTCTGCTCAGGAGATTAAGGGAAGCAAGGCTAAAAATCAACTTGAAAATAAATATCCATCACCTTACACTTTCTTTTGAAAGTGACAAACCCACCAGTGATTAATAACTGAACACAAGATCACATGACAGCATCTCTTACAGTAGCACTTACCACATGTATAATAACTTGTGGTCATTTGTCAGCCCCTGAGATAATTTGAAGGCTACACTTTTCTTCAGTACATAATTATTCTAAGGAAAGTCAGTTTAGGCTTAGGATGACTGAGCTCTCTGGTGTTGCTCTCTGTCTGTTGTTTCTCAGCCCATGATACATTTCTCACTGGTATTGCTGATAAAGCTATTCTTTATTTAATAGAAAAGAAAATGTTTAACAAACACTCGTTTTGTATATTTACTCCTATTCTTCTGCTGATTTTGTCCCCAGCCTATGCTAAGCTAAAAGCTCTTTAACGCAGGAACATTGTTGGGAAGGAAAGCTCCATGCTTGAACAAGAGCTCTAGCAGACAATATAATTAACCTGGTTTTGATTTACGTTCTCTATATATTTTGCATACATTGTGGCATTTCCTAGCGCTGCCTTAAATATGTGCAAATGCTGCTTGTGGAATATTTATATAGTTTTTAGCACTCTGAGTCAGCCACAGTTCCTGAACCCATCTGAATAGCTCCTTTACTTGTATCATGCTGTGGGGTTTTTCAGGCATTTTACTGAAAAAGAAAGACAAAGCAAAGGTAGGATATAATCAGACTTTTGCACAAAGCTGCAACACTGGGAAATGTAAATAATCTGCTTCTAGTCTCCTCCTCTGATCAGTGTTGGGTGTTACTCAAGCAGGTTGTGTATGCTGGAAATGTCCTAAAGATAGTTTTATTCCAATTTGTGAGCTGCCTACCTGGGGGACACTAAATACTAGACAGAATTGTCCAGTGCCTCCTCAAAGGAAAGTGAGTGGCCTGTGCAACCACTGCTTTTCTTGTTCCCAAGGATTTTTTAGAATTTTAGCATTAGAGGTATCCAGTGTGGCAAGCAATGCACATGTTACTGGGCATTTTCCAAGAATGGTTTTTGTTCTCAGAGAATGGCTTATTAACAAGCAGAAAGCAGCCCAAAAAATTTTGCATTCACATAAATAGACATAGGATTGCAACAGACGGAGTCTGTTTAGGTTTGGCATTTTTTAACAGCACGAGGAAGGGTTCTCAGCTAAACTGCATTAGATGATCCATCACCAAAAGGGTTCTGAAGGACTGAAAAGGAAAAAAAGTCCCGTTCATTTACAGCTACAGCCATCCAAGTTAAAGCCTCTCTCTCCTGACAGCAGCAAGTGGCAAACTTAGGGAAGCAATGGGTCATGGGAAAGGTCCCATTAGATCAGTGGGAGCACACACTAAACAAATACAGTCACATGGATGCACACATTTAAATACTGCCCAAGGGAATATGTGGACATATGTTCAGTGTGGCAGCCTCTAGGCCTCAAGAAAGATATGTTTAAAAAAAAAAGAAAAAAAAAAAGGATTCCATCAATCAGTCCCTAGGCCCTGTGAAGTATGAAGATGAAAACTGCAAAGGAAACATGTGCTCAGCTCTCTCCACCAGCTGCCCCATTAAGCAGCACTGCTCTGCAAGGCTGCCCTGGAGACCCTGCAACTTCAATTCCAGTCTCCCTTTAGGCCCAGATGAGAGAGAGAGAGAGAGAGGGAGGGAGAGAGAGAGGGAGGGGGGGAGAAAAAAAAGAAAGAATAAAAAAATAGACTAGCATCATTTAGCTTTTTCTGTGACCCAAACTTTTTGCCAGTGATAATGAAATTTACTTTTTATGTTGGTCTCTGTCCTTTTGAAGGAAGTGACTGAAGCTTAGATGGTAATAGAAATGCTATTAGCACAGCAAAGAAGGGAAGAAAGCAAAGACAGACACAAACTTGAACATGATAATATGACTGTGCCAACTCAGTTGGTGCCAGCCGGGGCTTTGTGATGCCATCTGCAGCGATACTGTCACTGGGGCATTTCCCTGCCTAGGAAAATGAGATCAAATCAAAGTAAAAGAAATGGGTCTTCATCCCATAGCACTGTTCCTCTTGCAGATGATAATTTAACAGCCGAATGTGCTCCTCACTTCTCAGGGCCCGGGCACATTGCCACAGTGTGTACACAGAGCCTCCTCCAGGACCTGCCCAGAGGCAGACAGGTCGGGGTGGCTGTGCCCAGAGTGGCTGTGCCCAGGGGACAGGTGGGGCAGGGTGGCTGTGCCCAGCAGTGGTGGGACAGGCTGGCACTATCTACAAGGTGGCAGTATCCTAGATGCTGGCCTTGCTGGGGGGTGCAGGTCTTTCTCATTCCTGTCATGAGTTGTCAGAGTTGCTTGGTTTGGAATAGCCCTGAACGGCTGGACCATCCAGTTCTGTATCCTCCCTGGTGTCTTTGGAAACTCTGTAGAAAGGGCCTGGAATGTATCAGCATCAGCTGTTGGCAGTACTTTCAGGAGACCTTGTTCCTACCTAGCCTTGCTACCCAAACTGGGCACAGATTTTGTTTATCTTGTACTAGGCAGTAATATCACCACTGCAGCAGCATTTGCAGGATGACATCTGAGAATGTGCTTCAGCCATACTCTCTGTCCCCAGAGAGTAAAGGGACACTTTGAAGGCAGTCTCCTTGCTTAAGGGATTGCCCACTCCTGTGTGCCTGAGGATATCTTTCCTAGGAACAGGAACACTCTGCCCTCTGTTTCTAGACCAGCCCTCCTGGTGGCCTTGAAGTATTTCTTTCAATTCATTCTCCACATCAGTCTGGGCATTGGATACAGGCAAAGCTGGAGTTTGGGACAGTGCAGTGTTTGAAGTAGCAATGTAACCATGGACCTGCTGCCCCATTTGTACCTACCAGAGTCTGCTGGCCCTGAGGGTACTGGGGAAAAGTGCAATACCTGCCAGGGCAGGACTACAGAGAATTTTCCTTTTTATGGCATGTAGGAGGAGAAAAACCTAACCTTATGTGGATATCTTGAAACCTTTCAACCCCCTTAGAAATCTGTGGGCAGCTATGTTGTAGGGGGTTTCAAACAGGTTCAGTCCACAGCATGTGCAATGCAGCCATTGGCCCTGATAAAATTGCACTTGGCCCCCACAGGAACTTTTCTTGCTGACAGAATTTGCTCTGTACTTTGGGAACATTGGGTACAAGGGCCAGATTCCTAGCTTTGCTAGGTAGGAGCTTGTAAGGGTCGCGGTAAGTAGGAAGGCATTTTGAATGACAGAAGAAAAGCTATACCATAGTGATTGATGCAGGTTTTTCACCTTCATGTGCTCAGTGCTCCCTGCCCAAGTCTCTTCCTGGCAAGAGTGGTTGGGAGCTGGTTAGAGGGTGGGGAAGAAAGGTGTGTGGTAAGCGAGGTTTGCACAGGTTAAGGTTTGTCCCTTGGCTTTATACTGATGTCCCAAAAGATTTCATCCCCTCCATCCCACAGATCAGCCCCATTACTCAGTGTCAGGTAACCTCCAGAAGTGTGACCACTCCAGGGGCCTCATGCTGACTGGACGTAAGGAAAGCCAGCCCCAGTCCCTGCTACAGCACTGGGTATCCATCTGCTCGCTTTGGGATGGTCTAAAACCCAGCCTAAGATTTCCCACTGCTTGACATTTTCCTTCTGAAAAACAAGACCTTGTATTTTGAGAAGAAATAAACAGGCATCCATTAGACTGTAAGCTGAAATATGCAGCTCACCTCAACTACAGACTTGCTGAAATTTTAAAAGATATTAGTAATTTTAAATCTATCCATCCATCTCAATATATGCTTAGAAAACCGCTCACTGATAATTATCACTCCCAGTACAGATATAAGAGTGCTCCCCCCTCCTTCTCTCCCCATGCACAGAGCTCTTCACACACAACAAAGAGGGAGGCAGAAGCCTGCATTTTATGTCCCTTTTGACCTACAACGTGGATCTGTTCCAATCTAGCAGGTAATTAAGTGATGAGGCATCCTTTTAATCCACATTTTATGTTCACAATCAGGTCTTTGGGGTATTGATATAATTAAATCATGTGATCCCCTATAATGAAATCCTTAATTAGGGAAAATATAATTAAACTGGGTTTCTTAAAATCTGAATGTCACAGTGCCTAAGTGTGTTTTTCCTTCAAACACGCAGAGCATTTTCTTTTAAACATGCACAGCAATCAGACTAAATCTCCCGCTGATGTTTACTTAATTTTCTGTTTAAAACACCATTATCTATATTTAATAAGTTTAAATAGCACAAAAGGATTTGAAACAAATTTTAAATATTTCTTTATAAATTAGCTTAATGCAAGTTTATCACATTCCAGATATTTTACTTTGTATAACAGGAAAAAAATCTATCCAAGCTGAGACCTGTGTTTGGCAAATCTCATGCTCATAATGTTTAAGATTTCAACCATGAAATACTGAAAACAAGACATATTTTTGGCTTCTTTGTTGCTTTTTAGCATTAAACCATTTCTTTAAAAAAGTTGCCATGCAGAGAGGTGCTGAAGACCCTTAGGAGCTATTCCTTCCCCGGTCCCTAATCTCTCACTGAAACATTATCCAGCAAGTTTTTCAGTGGGGGCAGAGGAAGTGGAGACAGAGTGGGGGGCATGACCCACCTTTGGCTAATCTTTGTCTGTCCCTTTATGCTGCTCCTTGTTGGAGTTTTAGTTTTCTGGGAGCAGAGGTGGCCTCTTTGTCCTCTGTTGGTTCAGCCCATAGCACAGTGCCACCCCGCTTTGTGCTTGGACCTCATGGTTTCTCAGGTGGTGGAATCAGTGACATCCAGAAAGGACAAGGGATAACAGCAGGCTGAGATTTTTGGAGTTGCACACCTGATATACAGCAGATGTGTATTTAGCAGGTGGGTACTGCAGAAGATCAGAAGTAGCACATGTGGTAGTGAATGACATAAAAAAATCTAATCTGCTTTAACTTGAGAGCCAGTGAAGTTCTCTCTCTTCTAAAACAATTTGATTATAGCTGCAAATACTTTGCCACTTGAAAGCAGTGTTTGCTTAGCTGTCCGAGTGCAAGTCAATCTGAGAGAGGATAAACACCACATCTTAGACTTACCACTGATATTTCCCAAGGAACTAAGCTAGAAGCTTTTAATTACTGATAGGTTTTCAGGGTCCACATTAATGCTGATGCCTGAAGACAAGTGTATAATATGTTTGCATTATTTCTGGAAATAAATAACTCCTTAAGAAAACAAGTTTCTGACCAGTCTCCTGAAGGAACTGGTGAATCCAAAACTGGTCTTACTTGAACCAAAAACTGGTGATTGATGTTGACACTCCGAGAAACATTATGTATTTTAGGGTTAATTTTTCAGGAAAACACCAGCAGTTCTGAAAAATCACAAAATTTGTAGGACATGTGATTTACCTGCAGTTAGCTTCTCACTGAAAATGGCAGTGAGGTTGGCATTTCTATGTCTCCCTTCTCCCACAGATAGGATACCTGGTTTTCCACTGGCCTTCTCCAAAACCCCTGTATTCCACACCACTTTCTGTGTCTTTGGCCACTGTTAGTGTTTCTTAAAGAGCATTTGCTAACAGGTAGTGTTGAAGCACACTCTTAACACCTAATAACCTTTCCAAGATAACTGTAATGAATCAGGTTTCCCAGCCTCTGTCTGCGTCTCAGCTTCTCATGGACAAAGCAAATATAGAAAAGAGCCAATCTAAGGTGTGTTCACATTTGTGTTTCCATTCTGCAGTGCAATTCTGAATTTCGTCCTAGTCCTCGCTTGCTGTGCTTCAGCTTGCACCAGAGAGCGGTCCTAGAGATCCCAAATTGGATTTTTTCTGCGCAAGACTAAGCCAAAACACATGCTGCAAGAGCCCAACCTAATTTGCTCTGCCCACTAGCAGACATTCAGTCCTGGGGATTGGATGAGGGAGAGAGTCAAGAGAAACTGCAGAGAGCCAAGCCTATTATGGGCTGCATCAAAAAAGGTATGACCAGCAGGATGAGAGAGGTGTTTCTTCCCCTCTACTCCATTCTTCTGAGTATGGACACAGTATTTACCTCGAGTCCTGTGTCCAGCTTTGTGTTCCCCAACATAGGAAAGATGTGAAACTGCTGGACCGAGCCCAGAGGAGGTCCACAAAGATGATCAGAGGGCTGGAGCACACCTCTTATGAAGACAGACTCAGAGAGGTGGGATTTTTCAGCCTCAAGAAGTGAAGCCTCCCAGGAGATTTTACGGCAGGCTACCAATACCTAAAGGGAGTCTACAAGAAAGCAGGAGAGGAAGTTTTTTCAGGGGCATTAAGTGATAGGACTAGAGGGAGTGGCTTTAAACTGAAAGAGAACAAGTTTAGATTAGATATTAGGAAGAAATTCTTTACTTTGAGGGTGGTGAGGCACTGGAACAGGTTGCCTAGAGAAGCTGTAGTTATCCCATCCCTGGAAGTGTTGAAAACCAGGCTGGATGAGGTCTTGAGCAACCTGGTCTCCTGGAAGGTGTCCATGCCCATGGCAGAGGATTTGGAACTAAGTGGTCTTCAGGGTGCCTTCCAACCCAAGCCATGCCTCTGTGTACAGGGTAGTGGCTGGTCCTCAGCAGCAGCCAGCTGTGTCTGATGGTGCATTTGACAAGGTGCCTTTAAGGTTCCTGACCTGGTTGAAACAGCAGCCAGAGCTTTCTCCCAGCCCTGAAACACTGAGCCATTGCTGCATCAGGACCAACTGGGTGGGACAGGGCTGGCACTGAAATTTCTGCAGTAATGACAGAGGTGGCACAAGGGTGTCCAGGACTGGAGAGGGAGCCACGTTAAAGGAATCTTGGCAATACATTCCTAGAAAACTTCAGTGAGGAGGCTGGAGTGCAAGCCCAATATTGTGGCATAATATCCTGCCTGGCAATTGCTGTACTTGCAGCAAAACCACTGGCATCTGCGGTTTAATCTCTGGACCACAGGAAAAAATTTCCGTTGTGGTTTTATCTGCCTTTTACCACATTGTGTCATGTCAGTGGTGCAGAATGAGAGAGAAATGTGGCTTCTTCACACGTGTCGATGCAGCTACCAGTGTGGAAACAGAGCAGTGATGTTCTTAGCACCAGCTTGGAATGGAGGCAAACAGCACACAGCAACACAGCGAGGAGAAAGCCCAGCATGACAGGACCAGTACAGCTGAGTACCCACTGCACAGCCGGCCTTTAGGCTCCAGGACAGGATCCAGGATCAGGGGGAAGTAGTGGGGCTAACACCCTGCTCCAGTGCTACAGGGCAGCTGAGGCTTTCTGCATCTTACAGCGCCTGCAGTACTGGGTGTCAGCTGGAAACCACTGCCACAGGCTGGGCAGCCCACACAGCCCTCCCCACACTGCAGCCCTGATTTCCCAGTAACACCAGAGCTGCACTGGGTCATTGCTACTGGTGTCGTTGTAAACCAGGATGCAAAATGCAGAGATTAAGAGGAGGTGAGAGCCAGCTTGCTTTGGCTCACTTGAAGCACGTGTCATCTCCTCCCATGACAGTCTTGTCACGTTTGTAGGAAACAGGAAAGAAAATTATTCAAATGAACAGACTGGGTAAGCACTAGCATTGATGAAAACACCTGGTAGTCACAGCACATCTCAAACTGTGCAAGAGGCACCATGTCACCTTTGAGAATTTTTTTTCAAAAAGTGAAAAAAACACAACTTTGATTGGACAACACTTTTGTCCTATGATGACCATTGAAAATATTTATTTCAAATGCTTCTGAGGTCTCAGCTGGGACAGCAAGCCTGGCTATAACCTCTGATAGTAGAAGGCAGGCCAGAAGCTGAGACACCATGAAAGGATTCAAGGAGAGGTTGACAGAAATAGCTTTGCCAGGGAGGAGGGAGAGTAAAAAGTGCTACAAGGAGATCATCCTTGCATATAAAGGGATATTGTTTTAATGACTAAGATCAGCCATTCTTCATCACCTCTGGCACTGTGCCAAGATTAACTGCATTATGAGGTAACAAAGGAATTAAAAGCAATGCAGAGTGAAAAACATAATAACTAAAAAGGTATAATAGACTTGCTTGGTGCAGTCATTGGACACATCACTGGAGCAAGGTAGTTTGTGAGACCAAAATCGCCCTCACTAATATTTAAGCACAGGGTCAGGCAAACCCACAGCCTCAGGGGACTGGAAGTGGACCCCTGCCAGGGGTTCTGGAGCTCCTTCCAGGCAACATTTCAACAGTACTGCTGGAAAATAGCAATGAACCAACAACATTTTCAGGTTTTCTGTTGTCATGGAAAATGGTGTTGAGACAGCCATCTTCGATAGATTGTGTATACCATCATGTATTAAATTAAACTATTTTCATGCACACACTCTTATTTGTTTATCTTACTGTAACTGTTTGTGTTTAGCAAGAGGCAATTTGAAGGCTGTTTATCTTCAGCTCTGATTTGCAGCCTAAAAAGAAGCAAAAAGGAAGACTTCCCATGGCTTTATATCAGCTTAGGCAACCAAGTATAAAAAGTTGTAAGGTAAATACATGATTCAGCATGTTTCTCTGCTCCATAAGTAGTATATCTAGCTGATATGACCAAAGAAAAATTGTCCCAATGCTTCTCTTTTCATTCTGCTTTCCTTGGAAAACAAGTTTGCCTCAATATTAGGGACATTTATTTCCTCAAAATTAGGGACATATATTCTCACACAGCAACATTGTTGACCATGGGTTTGCTAAGGGGCTCCACCTGAAGATGAATATAGTGTCTGTTAGTTGGTTCGGGGTTTGGTTCTGGGGCGAATTTTTGCAAATAATGTCTCTTAACAATTTGTTTTTGTTGTTGATCGTTTTACATTTTCTCACATTTTTGAGGAGGAGTTTAAGATTCTTTAATTTTGAGATGTTTTATACGATTCTCTCAAAGTAAGAAAATCAACTGTGCTGTCCTCACTGTCGTGTACATGCTGTGCTGATTTCAGGTTAATGAAACATTGTGTCAGAGGTAGGCTCAGACCACGAGCAAGTTTCTCAACAGCATCCTCCTCCACAGATCAAAATGGAGCCTCTCATTCTTTGCACATTAGAAGACAGAACAGAAATGAGCAATCCCTTTTTTCCCCCAGTCTGCATTGTCTGCCTTTAGAACCATAAGATGAAGAGTGCATGAAACACCCAAGCTTAAATGAACGTGACTTGTAACATTAACTTTTATGATACTGAATTGCTGCTGAAGTTCATGGCTTTCCCAGAGAGCGTGTATCTCCCCAGATTTTAACAGCAGGCCCCAAACTGATGTTTTTCATAGAATCAACACTTTAGACATTTGAGTGCATTTTGTACACTTAACAAATTCTGTGCAAAACATTAAATGCTAAAGTGCTCCCAATGCCAAGTGTCCTGCTCTACCCTCCAACTCCTTCAGCAACCAGAGAATAATGGAAACTTTGGGAAGTGTCAGCTATTTGCTTGATAACTGTCATATGCTTCAGGAAGATGTATTGTCAATAGTTGTCATCTCAGGAGAAATGTTTAACAAGAATGCCTGTTTGTTTAGCAAAGCTAATGAAGACTTGGAAATTGAGCCTTCTCATAACACACATCACACATGGAGTCCCACAGGACCTCACACACCAGATTTGCTTCTCTGTACATACATCTCAAGCACAGCGCTCTCAAGTTTTATGAAGATTTTTCTCAGGGCTTAATTTGATGCAACTAGAAGCTATTTTTTTTTTAACTATCCAGAAATTGCTTGCTTTACAATTTGCTTCACTACTGCAATGTTTGTGGCTTGAAATCATAATATCCACACTGTTTCTTTTCTTCAAACATTTGCTTCCAGCTCTGCACTCTGTGTGATGCTTTTTAGTGGCTTCTTCACATGTTCCATTCTCACAAAACAACTTTGCATTTAATTAAATGTACATCTTTTTTGCATCTAAACATCAGGCTTTTATTGACAAGTTTGTTTTGGCAGAGAGGGAGCATGGTAGAGGAAAGCTAATTACAAATTGCTTCTTAAGCTAGGAAAAAACCCCACCACAATATACCAGTGAGACCTCTAGCAAGGAAGAATGGGTGGGAAAGGGACTGCCTCAATGGACAACAGAGAAAAGCTTTATACTGGATAGTTTATCTCCTGGAGCACGCAGAGAAACAAACTGCACTGCAGCACACTCAATTAATTTTATCTTGCCAATAGCTGTCATCTCTAACCAGTGAGGAAAAGCAAAAACTAAAGAGCTAAACAGGCTCACCTTCACTGGCTATGGAAAAGAGAGAACATAATATTTGAGAGTTTCAGGAAGTATGTTCCTTTCTGTTCTCTCTTCTCCCATTTTTAAAGCACACCCTCTTTTCCACTGTGTTTCTTTCATCTTATGCTCTTTTCCATGTCAGGGGGGAAACACCAGTTAATTTGGTGGGATCAGAGCTATCCCTGTCAAGACAGCTCATGCTGCAATCCCCCAAAACATCCTCCAAAACCCAACAAACTCTATTTTTAAGACTCGGGTTGTTCTATTTTTTGGTGGGTTTTTTTGTTTGTTTGTTTGTTTGTTTGTTTGTTTGTTTGTTTTGTTGTTGTTGTTGTTGTTGTTGTTGTTGTTGTTGTTGTTGTTGTTTATTTTTTCTGTTTTGTTTTGTGGTTTTTTTTGGTAGTTTTGTTGGTGGTTTTTTTGTTTGGTTGGTTTTTTGTTTGTTTGTTTTGGGGTTTTTTTTGTTTTGTTTTGTTTTTTTGTTGTTGTTGTTGTTGTTGTTGTTGTTGTTGTTGTTGTTGTTTATTTTTTCTGTTTTGTTTTGTGGTTTTTTTTGGTAGTTTTGTTGGTGGTTTTTTTGTTTGGTTGGTTTTCTTTGGGTTTTTTGGTTTTTGTTGTTTTTTTTTTTAGGTCCCTGCAAATAACTCACTTTTATTCCTTGGCAAGGAATTCCTTGCAAACTCTGGTCCCATAGCCTCTGCCTTCCCTAAATCTTCTCTATGAAGTAGAGTCCTAAAGCACACATACTTCTTTCCTTATTACTGGAGCCAACAATCTTGTTCTGCTGATTGCATAAAGATAATGTCACAGATAAAAACAGGTACATCTTTCTTTCAGCTGCAGCACTTCCTTCCCCAGCACAGAATCCTTTTCACTCCCCAGCACAGGGGAGCCCTCTGTCCTCTATTTACCGCCACCTGTCTGATTATGGCCTCACTGTGAAACACACCTGCAGTGGCTTTACTTCCACCTACCTCACTGTAACCAGTAACTTTCTGTGGTATACTACAAGGCTAGCATCATCTGCTTCAAAGTCACTGACACTTTTTCTTGCTGACTTTTAGCTCTTAATTGAGAATTAAATTAGCCTGAGACTCACACTGTAAAAAATGCATTGTAACTTGAATTCACGCCTGACTCACACTGGAAATTCATGTCAGTGTCCATCTGGCACAATGGGCTGTTTTGTGACTTGTGTGTCTAGAACACAACCCATTCTACTGCCATGTTGCTGGAAAAGGAGGAGTGATGCCATGTGGAAGACAAAGATACAGGCACATCTAGGTAGAGTAATGCAAAATTTCTTTTCCTTTGAAATATCTTCTAAGAGACAGCACTATTTTAAATTCACAGGCAATTGGAAAGGACAAAAGTCCTGTATGATTAATCTCACAGGCAAAAGATAATTAAGATATTCTCTCTGTACTGCTAAGAACATGTAAGTAGAGTTGTCTCTGATCTTTACTTTGTTTTATGGTTTGTTTTTTTTTTTATNTTTTTTTTTTTTTTTTTTTTTTTTTTCTGGTATAGCCTCTGAGAGGCAACAGCCAAGGGAATTCATGGCAGTCAAACCTGTGCCAGATCACATCACAGCTGACATCGCGTCTCCAGCAGCGGCCTCCCACTAGATGCTCCGGGCAAAGACAACAACAAAAAGTGCCAAATCAAACCTTGCTCCCCATGGGCAGTCCCTCATCCTTTAGCTGAAAAAATACCAGGATCACAAAGAAATCAAGGGCACCACTATATAAAACTGTATGAGAACTCAACTTATTGAAATTCTTAACAAAACTCTTAGTTTCTTTCAAAAAGCAGACTTAGGGTAAGCTCCTGGTAAATGGAAGTGGGCTTCTGCCTCTCAAGGAATTAATGGAACACACATCACTCTTCCTAAGATACCTACGGGAAAAATTTCATTTAAACCTTCTAGCAATTGATCTGTGCCCAAAGGCAAGTTCAGCTTATTGTGCAGATGAACACAAGATCTTCTGCTCTTCTTTTATTAGGATCTATTCCCAAAAAGTTAACCATCTATGTTCTTGTTTTGCCCACAGTGTAGAGAGTTTTGCAGGTTGACCATCAGTGTATTAATGTGCCTCTTCTCATTTTGGGCCTAATTTTTCTCTTCATTTATTCAACATGATATTATGATTGCCCAAGAAATACCTTTAAAAGGAGTGAATTAGCCTTCCCTCCATATTTCTTTGGTATCCAATAATTATTTTACGATAAATCAAATTCAAATAAGCCCAAGATCTTCAGGATTTTTTTTCTGATCAAATATATTCATAGATTATAAAGTCAACAACACTCTGTTCATCTTGCCTGGTCTTCCCTGTAACATGGTACCTAAAAGTCCTCTAAAAAGTCCTCTGAATCAAGTAAAGTATCTCCTTTCCTTCCCTTTCCCTTTCCCTTTCCTTTCCTTTCCTTTCCTTTCCGTTCCTTTCCTTTCCTTTCCGTTCCTTTCCTTTCCTTTCCGTTCCTTTCCTTTCCTTTCCGTTCCTTTCCTTTCCTTTCCGTTCCTTTCCTTTCCTTTCCGTTCCTTTCCTTTCCTTTCCGTTCCTTTCCTTTCCTTTCCGTTCCTTTCCTTTCCTTTCCGTTCCTTTCCTTTCCTTTCCGTTCCTTTCCTTTCCTTTCCGTTCCTTTCCTTTCCTTTCCGTTCCTTTCCTTTCCTTTCCGTTCCTTTCCTTTCCTTTCCGTTCCTTTCCTTTCCTTTCCGTTCCTTTCCTTTCCTTTCCGTTCCTTTCCTTTCCTTTCCGTTCCTTTCCTTTCCTTTCCGTTCCTTTCCTTTCCTTTCCGTTCCTTTCCTTTCCTTTCCGTTCCTTTCCTTTCCTTTCCGTTCCTTTCCTTTCCTTTCCGTTCCTTTCCTTTCCTTTCCGTTCCTTTCCTTTCCTTTCCGTTCCTTTCCTTTCCTTTCCGTTCCTTTCCTTTCCTTTCCGTTCCTTTCCTTTCCTTTCCGTTCCTTTCCTTTCCTTTCCGTTCCTTTCCTTTCCTTTCCGTTCCTTTCCTTTCCTTTCCTTTCCTGAGGTGGGAGAATAGATGAGAAAATTATGTCTTTAAAAAGTCTTGGGTAATAGATAATCCATCACAACCATCAGTAAGTAATTTCAGTGGTTCATTGTTCTCTGCTGCAAATCTACCCTTTAGCTTGCATCTGCCTAATTTCAATTTCTTGCTCTGGGTTTTGTTGTCCTCTGGCAGACTGAGGGCCGGTGCATTGCCAGATTTCCTTTCCCAGGCAAGGTGCTTGGGCAGGGCAGGAGCCCTTGCTGCTGCACTGAAGATGGACATTTCCTTGTTTTTCACTCAAGACCGTAGCTCTGTCCAGCTCGTTGCCCTGAAGCCTGCTCTCCCTTGCAAAGTTTGCTCTCTGACAATCTTTCTATATAACATGGCTTTCATTTTTTCTTGCACATCACTGATAAAAGTGCTAATGAACTTGGTTCAAGAAGGCATCAGTTGAGAGCCACTAGAAAGATATTTCCTGTTTTCTGTTAACTTTGGAGATATATCAGCCGGTTCCTGCCCAAACCATCTAGAGTACTTTATATCTTCCTAGCCTCCTCATTGGCAAATCTTGCAAGACTAGGGCTTCCATACACAGTCCAAGCGTCTTAGTCACCCAAATATGTAAATTCACTTAAAAAAAGAGAGAAATCTCATTGCTTGGATAAAATCGATTTCCTTTTTTCCTAATTTACTGGCAGAAAGCACACAACTGCCTTCTAATTCCCCATTAAGTAAATCTCACATTAGCTATTGATTCAACATTATTTGTTTGTTGTCACAAGGAAGGAGCTTGAAAAATAAAAAGGTTTATTGTAGGTAGAAGGCTGTGTGGAAGAATGTCTGTTCTCACTAAAAGCATCAGTTTATTGCATAGCATTAACTGCCAGTACCAGGGCCATACAGCACTGCTTCAGAGTGAAACCACCCAAGGCTCCCACATTTTAACACCAGCATGGGCCTTCTAAACAGCTGTGAGCAAAATAAAAGTGCTCTTTGCTTGTGTGAATAACATTTCCCAGCAATGCACCTAATGGAAAGCAAGGGTGGCTTCTCTAGGAAATTGAAGGAAAAATAGGCCTTGTCCAAAAAAAAAAAAA
>VZTR01010721.1:120421-134577 GCA_013400775.1 Chaetops frenatus | reverse complement strand
GTGAGTATAAGCATGACAGCAACGTGATGGCTGGTTTAGTAAGGCCAAGATGGGAGACACAGCTCTGGCTCTGCAGAACATGCACACAGGAGAGCCAGTTGAGTGCTCATCCTTGTGACCAAACCACAGTCATTGTGGACACCTCTAGCATTATTTCAGATTCATAGCCCCAGGTGTGACACGGGTGTTGATCCTGAGCTGTTCCAACAAAAGTGGACCAGAGAGCCTGGATACCCCTGCCACAGAAGGACAGGGTCACAAAGCAAGGGACTCAAAGCTTACAAGTCTCAGAGGATCTTCTCACTCTGGCAATAGCCCTTCTTGAGACGTTTCCCAGACCACCTGGCTGTCTGACTGGGGGAACTGCATAGCTTCATCATAAGGACCCTGTTTTTCTGTAATCAGGTAATGGGGTCCAGGCTTGTGCAAGGTGAGTAGGTGTTCTGGAAGTAAAAATCCAAACTCATCTCCCTGAGAGAGTTGGGAGATAGACGCTTCAGGTGTTAAACTGAAAATGGACTCTGTCCCAGGGCTCCGAAAAAACATGGGTGGGTCTTGACTTATTTTTGTTGATCTATTTTGTCTAATGTAACTTGTAATGAAACATAAATGTAGATGAGAAGTCATGCACATGTTGTATCAGGACCCTGTGCTCTCTGCTGTCCCACAACAACTTCTAGGCCAGGAGAGTCCTAGAAGGTGCTTATCTGCCTGCTGGCATTCATTACACATCCCCAGAAGCAGAATACAGGTCTCTGAAGCACTGCAGCTCTGTAGCTTGAACAATGCAATGATGAGTGGCCAGGATGTGCAGGGACAAGGCAGATATCTTCACAGTTAAGAAATGGTAAGTCCTCCCATGAGAGTGAAAAGTTTAGAAGGTCTGCCTGAGGCATGTATTTGGAGAACAGAAAACCTCAATGAGTTCTTGTAAAATGCTGTGATCTTCCAACAAAAACAACAAAGGATGTGTCACAAAAGATTGCAGGGGACATGGCTATACCCTGATTAAACTGGAGAAGTCTTGAATCCCATGGTTATATAGAGACATAGACAACTCTATTGTAATGTAGTCCTCAGAATGGAAGTATACTTGAAGTTCCAGGCATTCGCTTTTTACAATGAGATATCAAATTTCTGATCCCTGTTTTCTTCCTCTGGCTCACAAGTATGTGGGCTGCTTGCAGCCGCTTTGCATTCATGGGAAGGTTTGACTAGATCTCTAGAGAAGTGCCTAGAGGCTGTCTGAACTCTGCTCCTGGCAGAAGATGTTGTGATGAAAACCCAGAACTGGAAATGAAGAAGACCCCATGCTGCCAGCAGCAGGCTAGCCTATGAGCTTAAGCAGTCTGCTTGAGATTTCAAATAAATATTTCAAATGAAACTGGAATAACTTCACTTGCTTGTCTCTTAGGAGGGCATGAGGGGAAATTGCATTGCTGAGATGCAAAAGGGGCTGAAAGAGCATGCAGCCTCTTCTGCTCCACTGTCACAAGCCCAAAGACAGGCCTACTTTGTAGTAGTATCATGTAAGAAAGAAGTGATAAGCAGTTCACAGGTTAAACCATGTCCTCTGGCTCAACACTTCCTTTATGCTGGGATGAAAACTTTTCTGGGGCTGGCTTATTTGTCCTGTCCAGACAGGCTGAGAAGAAGCTTTGTACAGCCATCTCATGCCATGGAGCAATGGAGGGAGATTTGGGGGTTTGGCTAACTCTGAAGTGTTTGTCACCTACAGACAGGAGGATCTCATATCTTCCTGGGGCAAACCACTTATAACTCCTGACTTTTCTGTTTTAACTCTTCAAAGCAGTCAAGTTTCTGGAGAGTAGTAACTACTTTCAAAGTTGCAGAATCTATCATCAGTACAGTTCCCTGTTTCACAGTTATTTTTCAGAATTTTGTATCCTTTGCATAAAGTAATAATCTCCTCAAAGGCTTGACACTTGTATTGAAAAGAAGATCCTGACAAAAAAAAACAAAACAAACCAACAATATAACAGTCTAGAAATGCTATCGTGTCTATTTGCACAACTGGGTTATTTAATTCATCCAGACTGCTAATATCCAGATTTGCCACTATCTTTTCCCAAATTTTAGTGTGGATAAAGATTTCTCCTGTGATAAAATATTTCATCTATTATAGCAACCACTCTTTTGTTGGATAAAAACTATCCAGCTACGTAAAGCGAGACATATTCTTGGCCTGCACCTGTCTGTCTACAATAAATAAAAATTTAAAAAATAAATATGATTTTTTTATAAAGAAGCCTGCCAGAAATTGCTACTTGGAAACAAAAAAACACATAAAACATAGAACAGAGACCTAAAAATGCATAAAACATAAAACATAGAACAGAGACAGTATTGGTTAAAATTCTTGGAAGAATTATTAGCTTCCATACATATTACTGATTGCCTGGTGGTATGATTTCTTGCAGTTAAAAGACATAAACNAGAAGTCAGTGACTGCTGTACCCAAAGTTAATCCCATGCCAGCTTGGTTTGGGGAATGGCCCTACTGAAGCTCAAGGATGAGAGCAGATTTCACATGCTAACAGCTGTCTGAATCACCATGGTTGTGGTGGTGACAGTAGAAAAGCATTTGCAGCTGTGTCAAAGCAGTGCCAGAGGGATAGTTTGTGATATGTTGCAAACAGAAAGGTGACCAAAAACTCAGAAAAAACTTCAAACTGTAGGCTGACCTTGTCTAATATCCTGTCTCCAGCAGTGTCCAATACCAGGTGTCAAGGAAAGAGGCATATTTCTCTTGACCACCTTCCTAATATCCAGTGACAAGCAGTTTAGTAATTCCTGGGCCTTTGTAAGCAGCAGCCTCCCATCACATTTTTCTTCTTTCTGGAAACCTTGCATACTTAATACGCCCACTGCTCTGATGCCCTCTGTGTGGAGCACCCTGCAGAGGTATTTTGTGTTTTGTTTTATGCACTCATCTCGTTTGATGCCCCCTGGTTCCTGCTACAGAAGAAATGATGAATGCTTTTTCCCTGTTATTTATTTCCCATTGCACTTATTGCCTTATCAGGAACTACTAACAACAACTTCAATAGTTTTAATGGTTTAGGTTTTTTTTCTGTGAAAATCAAGATCTTATTTCCATAGACAAACAGTCCCACCAGAGCTGCTCAAAGTATTAGTTAAACTGGAACTTTTTTCACTGACATGCAGTTTACAGTTATCTATACTGAAATTCATCTGCCATTTTCTTACTTCATGTCTTAGTTCCATGAGGCCTCTCTGTAGTTCTTTTTAATTAGGCTGTATCTCTACCTCCTAAATAAAAGACATAATCTGGAGGTTCTGATATATTTCACACCCTCTTCCAAATCTGAAACCCTTGTGGACTCCATTGATGGCCAGCTTCCACTGTAAAAAAACGATTGTTAGTTCCTGCCATCTAATTTTGTCCTTTATTTTAGTTGTGCAAGGTTTATCCACCGTATCCTAAGGCTGATTAGATTCATGAAGGATCTCTGCTGAGGGAGAGTTCTGCTGTCTGATGCCAAGAAAAGAGCTGTGCATCCTGCTTGTCTCACTGCCCAGAAGCAATTGTGGTACCTGAAAATCCCCTTGTCAGTAACTCAGGTTTGCCCCCTGTTATCAGAACCTCATTAACAGCTTCATGGACATAGCAGTTTTGTACCTCTTTATTCAGTGCAATGATGGGGGAAGTCCTGTGCTCTCTATCTCCAGTGAATAACATTCCCTTCAATAACAGATNAGCTCCTGTTCCAAATGCTTGGCGTAATGACAGGACAGTTGTTGGTGCTCTCAGTTGTGGGCTGTGTGAGTGCTCGAAGGGTTTTTTACCCAAAAGGCAATTTCTTGAGGCAAATTTGGCATATTTGGGAGACTGTCAATAATAATAATAGAATAACTGTGTCCTCCCTCTCTCAGTTCACAGGATTGGGGTTAGGGAAGAAAAATTTGGGCACACTTCATTTTATCTTGTAGTATATATAGTATCTTATACCATCTGAAAACCAGAAGTAATCATTCTATACGTTTTTATTCTAGCTTTTTTGAGGATATTGACAGGCACAATGAAGTTTGAGATGAAATGAGGGTAAAGGCACATGGGAGCAGGGAGTCAGGCCAGTCACTCCTCTGACAAACTGGTCTGGTTTGAAGTAAAATCACACTGACTTGCCAGTCAAAAGGGAAGTCAGGGGATCCCCAGCTGAAATTACTTACACTTATGTTTAGCAATCATGGTCACACTAACACTGTATGGATCCCTGTACAGTGCAAAAAACCAAAAACTTCTGAAAGTTTCCTAGATAACAGGAGACATGTCTCTATTTTTGTATTTCCTCTCCTTTTTTGCCGATGTTTTTTATTAATCTGTTGCAAAGTATTTGAAGTCCAACTTTGATGGACAAGCACGGTGCCAGTAAAATGATTCAATTTGCTTCCACAGAAGAAAATTAGAGTAGAAAAAAAATTTCCTTTTTGATGAAGTATCATTCATTAGAAGATATAAGAGAAAACTTCATCTTGCTTTCTTCCGGAAGATCTTCCCCTTCTGTGACTGATGCTGAGACCTCCCCTCCTTAGGTCATGGTCATCTCTTTTAGTGTTTTTATTTGCTACAAGCTGCCTGTCAAGAGAGTGAGAGGGAATAGAGGAAATAGCTCTTCAGGTCACCAATCATGAAGGTCTCCCCTTTGCCTTTTTGTTGATTATTTAGGAAATTTCCCTCTGAAATTAAAAAGTATCTTGGGACCAGCATATATCTTTACAGCAAAATTATGCTGTTATTTTCATCTGATACATGGCTGAAAATAGGTCTGTATTTGGTTATTTTTCTAATACAACATGACAGGTCCCAGTAGGTCCTGGCTCAAAACCACCATTTCGCCTCCCACCCCATCCCATTTAACTCTAATGAAGTAACTGTTCAGACTAAGAGATGACGACATGACACCTGTGAAAATACAAGATCATAAATACCATGATGTCATTGTAAATCTGCAGAAATTAAATAAAATTAAGAAAATTGCAGTGTCTTTATTTCACACCATGTATCACTCACAAGGCAATCCTGAGAGTGTGGGTGTTGAGACAGTAAAAAGCTCAGCACCGAGCCCTGGAGAAGGCCAAAACCCCTGCTTGTAGGGCTGAGTCGTGTCTCATTGCTGTGACATCATATGGTCTCTGAAGCCCAGGTTTCCATTAATTTCACTAGACTTAATGTGGTCCCACATACACAGCCTAGAGTTTCATCTTGTCTATATGCTACATTTTCCCTCTGATTCACAGGTTTTGTCAACCTTCAAATGGCTGCAGGCAGCTCTTAGGCCAAGACAGTCATGACCCCAGAGCCATGAGATTTTCTTTCAGCCTTTGCACAATGGGCTCCAAACCCCAGATTTGCGCTTTGTTTAGTCTGTGGGCTATTTTCTGCCCTGTAGAAATCACCTGGGTACCACACTTAGGCTTTCTGTTCCTTCCGTGCCTCTCAAACCAAGGTTTTAAACATTACAGCAGAAACTAGAGGCATTCAGGGCTAGGATTTCAAAGGGCAAGAGCTGTGTTTGTCCACACAATATTTGAATGAACACTTGTTGCATGCTTAATCCCCCTCACGTGCAGGAGAAAGGATGGATTTGCATTTGTAAGATAGCTGTGTCATACCCCAGAGCTCATTTGGCCAAGGCTGCCATCTACCACTTTGTGTGAGCCTGTAGTTTGCATCTGTCCACTTTGCTGACAGTGTTGGGTAATGTGTGGCTCCAAGAGGGACAAATTAGATTTTAATTTTTGACAGTTTGCCCTTGTGCCTTTTCTAGACATCTGGGAGATTCCTACTCTGGCGTTGCCCTTGTGCCATGGCTTCTGCCAAGTTTTGGCTGCTTTCAGCTGTATGTGGTGAGGCTTCATTTCCCTGTGCCTACATGTAGCATGGAAGGTGGCTCAATATTTCCTCCCTTCCACTTCAAAATCCCAAGGCTGAAGGAGAAAACCTGCCCTGATAACAAGGATGGAGTGCTTGATTTTCTAAAGGTATGGTTTGAATAAATGATGTTCTGCTTTGGGGCATTTTTCAGCATGAGATTCACGCATGTTCTTTCACTTCCATGAACTACCCTCTGTTGAATAGATGAGCTCACAAAAGAAATAATTAACATAAGAGGAGGAAAGGGGGGAAACAGTATGCTCAAATCATTGGCATTGCCTGTCCTTGGGACATTTCAACTGACTTCGTGCCCTTTGTGGTTTCATACTGTATAGTTTTGATGTAAATCTTTCTACTTCATTCCCCACAGAGGTATCCACATACAGGTTCATAAGTCCCCTGCTCTTTTCTCAGCAGACAAGTTATGTGTCACTCACAAAGTTTCTACTTCATTCTGCTGCCAGCAAGCTCTGAAAAAGATTCCCAAGTCCTACAAACCCTTTATCAATTTCATTAGCCTCCAGGGAGGGATGTCATAATAAATGATATCTGACCATGGCAGATGTTTATCTGCATGGCAGCTTGGTGTTTACAAATACTGCAACTCTAGTGCAATCACCCTTTTTCTGGGAGAAGCAAGTGTACTGTGTTTCAAGGGTAACTGATAGACTGTCAGATTTGTGGTCTTTAAAGGGTTAAAAAGGCTAGAACCAGTGTGAGAAAGCTCTTTTTTTACAACATTTCTAACAAGCTGAACAAAATCCAGGCCTTGTTTAATGAGCACATATTTTATACAAATAAGCTCAAACGAGCTTACCCATCTCTAATTAAACTAGAAAGGAAGCATTTGTCCTAATTGGACTGCATAACTGAAGAATTAATTGTGTGGCTGCTTAGAATTGCAATCTTACGGCCCAGTTCACAGAAAATACCTTCATGGTAGGACATACACCAGTTTGCTCCTGTCTTTAACCAAGACATAAGCCCATGTGTGATTTTGATGCTTTGGTTTTGTTTTTTAAAGAAAGAATGTTCACACAGACATACATGGGCCTTAGAGGAGAGTATGTACAGTATTTCAGTATTTTAATTAGGCCACGAAAGAATAGTTCTCTATCACTGTAATTAGGCACTCCGTTAATTCCTACAGTGAAAATGCTGTGCTAACTTATTTATGAATATCAAAAGGGTAACTATTACCTTGACTTGGCTTCCAGAAACAAAAAGCCTGACATGGGAATTCATATTTCCTTCCAGTGAGGCCTGGCTCTGTGCATGGCACCGCAAGAAGCTCAGGAGTTGTTGGAGTAGCATCTGCCACGGTTGGAGTGCACTTATTAAAACAAGAGGAGTAACATTGATGAACACCTCTATGAGAATCTTGCAAGCCTCTCCAGCTCTGTTTGTTAACTGGAGCAAGTTTTGACGACTGACCAGGCTGTAGAGCCAGCCCTGCTGTGAGAGAGGAATGACATGCTGCTAGCCCTGAGCACTGCCGGCAGGACTGTCAGCACAGCCCCCGCCCCAAGATCTCTGGCCGTGATACACCAGACAGAGAGCTGCACAGCTGTCAGACACAAGCCAGGGCATGAGGCAGGTTGGCAGTCATGGGAACCTCACTTCAGCTCATAAACTAAACACTTTCTCTAGGCCTCCCAGCTGAAACCCTGCTTCTCTCTGGCCAAGCTCCTGTGACTCCACTTCAGTTCTTTTAGAGCAGCGTTTTCAAACTGGTGCAAGAAATTTAGGTGCATGGCTATCTTTTGAACTTCGCTGTAAATAAGATGTTGAATTACTTCAAAAGGCCATGAAATTCCTCATTGAGAAATAGTAGCTGTGAGAAAACCAGCCTTAATATTTTGTATGCTCTAGCACTAGTGACAATATATGCCTAGTGTCAATTTTTCCTTGGCAGGGACTGAGTATAATGTAGGTCAAGGCTTGAAGATTTGGCTACATTTGAAGAATGTGAACAATGGAGGAAAAAACCATAAAGCATTGAGTGATAAGTTTTTCAGACTCTTCCTGATTGTTCTGTCTGCAAGGAGAGTGTTGTTATTCTGCATCATAGGCAATAAATATGTGTTCTATTAACTGCTCATCTTTTGATTCTATTTGATCTTTCAATGCATAGGAAGTTCATTTCTCAGACTCATTTCTTCTTCCTGTATCAGGTTTTCATTTAAAAGTTCCAAAGTGTCTATCTCTCTTTTCCTTGTTTAGAACTTTTTATTGTTTGAGTCATGCCTGTTTTAATTTATTTTCCAAGATGTACATAAAGTGGACAGAAAACCAGAGGATATTCCTAAATTAGACACAGTAACTAGAAATTCAGACCTGAATATTATGCAAGACAAAATTAGAGGCCTTCAAAAAAACACATCTGTACCACGTAGGCACAGCTGCAAATCTTGGTGGACAAAATTTAGCTAGGAAATGCCAAGAAACTGGTAGAATTTTTCCTTTTGGCTCCAGAGCAAACCCTCACACTCAATCTGAAGTTGCACCAGATATATCTACAGTATGTGTGCACTTTTCCACATGTCCTAAATTAAAGCAAAGGAACATGAACTACAGGGACTAGAAAAGGAGTTGTAAATGTACTCCTTATGGACAGAGTTCTGCGCTCAGCACCATAGGATGCCACTTGAAAACCATTGACATCCAAACTTTCTGCACTTGTGAGTACATGCTGAGAAAAGGTCTGGGTCTACAGCAGCAATCCATATTGTGGTCAGGTTTCCTTAGCTGGGACCTGATTTCTAGCATATGCCACCAAGAATGTCTGCCGGGATGCCAGAAGTGGCAGCCTGTACACTCCTCACTTGAAGGGAGTCTTTATAATGAATCTCCAATTAATGTATGAAACAACAGTCATTTGGATTCCCAAGGTTCAACCACCTCAGCTAAGATTAACATCAGTCACTGTTAACCTGCACTTCTGTTGGCATTTTAGAGAGGGAAAGAAAACAGGCTTTGACCCCACCTTGCTGCTATATGGGTCAATCATAATGATTCATGCCCAGGATTTTAAATAGGCACATGAAGGGAATGATTGCACATTCTTGTTGCAGGTAAAGCAGTACGAAACATCACATCTACTTTCTAGGATTTTTTTATTTAAATAAAATTCTGAAGCAGTTGAGTAAAAATGTTTACTCCTAGGGTGTGTGGACATTGCTGTCAAGGGGCTGTGTGGATTAAAGCATTGTTTTTAATCTGTATAAGTGCCAGTGGTATGTGGCCACAATAATGGACAAAAAAGTCCCCATGCAAAATAACAGCTGAAACATGAGCTTTTCTATCCTGTGTAAAATAGCTCAGTGGTTGCAGCCCAGTCAGTGACTTAAATGAAGAGTGCAATTGTCTGTTTGGTGTTCTGTGGGAAATAGGTTGCACTGCCAAAAGCCTTGACACATAATTTGGCGCAGTTGGTCAGTCTGCTGCAGTGAGAGGAGGCTGGAGCAGTGCAGAGACCAGATTGACTCTCAGTGATAGGGAAAACAATTGCTCTCTTGAGGAAAGTCTGCTCTTCGCCTGGTAGCCTCTTTTAACTATCTTAATTGTGTTGGTACAGAAAATAATACTTTACCAAGTTTAGGAAATATACATAAAAACTTCTCTTTTTATCCATGGCAAAGCTTCCTTGCAATACTAGGTACTAGGTAAAGGGGTACTTCTTAGCCACCCTCTTTAAGGACAGAGCATCCTCAGGCAACCATCAGTGTTTTTAATTTAGTCTCTTCAAATTATTGTGTAGCATTACTCACTGCTTTCCCAACACAGTCTGTGTATCTTGGCCTGGAGTCCATCTATCTCACCACAGGAATCAAGAGTTAAAATCTGCCATCACTCAGAGTGGTGTAAATGTTGAGAAAGTACTTGAGGCCAGTGTAGTCATACTGGATTTATGTAGATGTAAGTGACAGCAGAATTATTAACTGTCTGCTTAATACCAGCAAAATTCCATGATACTTTATGATTCAGTCTCTTGTTCTGAATTCTTTGCATTGGACAAGTTAAAAAAATATTTGACACATTCTTAAACAGCAGGGTATAATTTATTACAATCCAATTACACAAGCGTCACAAGAGAAAAGAATCAATCAGTTGGACTGGGAGGGCATAAAGAGCCAATGATAAGATGCACAAAGCAAAAAAGGGAAAGGGAAAAACCTCCCAGGGTCAACTACAGGGAGATATTTCTTCTCCATGGAACTTTCTTTTTCAGTTGACAAAAGTTCATAAATTCAGCAGAGCTGAAGGAGCACCTGCCTCTCTCTGGGTCTGGGGACAGAGGCAGTGTGTGCCAACTGTCTAAGGCTGCCTGAAGGTAAAGCAGGCCCAGACTGCTTTTGGAGTGGTATACTGACACTGATTTATGTCTGGTATGACAGACATGACAGTGAAGACAGATTCCTTGTCAAAAGGAGGTTCCTATGGAACAACATGTTCTGTGTAACTCTCTCCTGCAAGAGACCTAGGGGTGTGCAGTGTGTGCAATCAAAACAGAGCTGCAGGCAATGTATGTAATCAGTGAAGGCATGTTGAGCACGGGCCAATCTCAGGAAAGCTGTAGGTGATATTTTTGCTGCATATACATGAGGTCTGCCAGTGATAACTTGTGTCTTGAACCAATTTCCTGCTTAGAAATGTATGCTCATAAATTGTTCAGAAATCATAAGTTGTTCCAAAACAGCACCTTCCTTCTCATGAAGAACCACTTAAAATTATGGTTATGGGGACACAAAACCTCCAATCTCTTCTCACATTTTGTACTCCTCTGTTGCAATGAGAATGTGAGTTCACTGTGCAAGACTTTCTGGAGCCAAGGTAAATCGTCCAAGCTGTGCTGAAAGCAATATAACTGTGCCTTTCTCACACCAACGAGGCATTGCTTTTGTTTTCCCAGAAAAACAGAGCTCCTCAGTTTGCTGCTGCAGCTGGTACATAAGCCTGGAAATGGGGATGTATTTCATTGTGTGAATCACCTCATCCAGGTACCTTGAAAAGGTGACTGAAGAAAAGATTCAAGAAAGCACCAGAAAGTTTCTACTCTAACAAACGCTGTAGGTGCTTTCCCCCATCCTTTGCATCTGCTTGTCTTTCTCTTACTCATGTGAACCTGTGCAGTATTTCCAAACATCCAAACACTCTGTAGCTCTAAGTAAGAGAGACAAAATCTCCAGTTGTTCAGCTTAATGGCATGAGACCATTGCTCAGTTAGCTGTGATGGAGTTTTCAAGAAAGACATCTCTCAATAATATGTCAACAGGGCAGCCTCTTTTCTGTAGAGTCTAAATTGAAAGTCTTTGGCTTGCCACAGAAAACATTCCTAAACAGAGCTTTTTCTTGGTTAGTATTTCATACAGTACTATTGGAAAGAGGTACAACACTAACCAGAAAGACCAAAATTCAAAGGAAGTCAGGTGCCATCAGATGACTCAAGAAAAGAAAGAAATCACTAGTGAAACTTGTGTTCAGCTTCTTACTGAGACAGAGTTTAAAATTACTTTCAGCTTTCAAGTAATATCATTCATAAACCTAACTGTGAAATACCTTTAAGATCTTTGAAGTATCTTCTCAGGTGTAACCAAAAAATTAAAGCTATTCTTTTTAGGCTAGTTTCCTGTGAGTGTGTTGTTCAGACAGTCACACTATTTGAGAGAATGTGCATAAATACACATTTAGAAAGTACGGGAATGAGTAAGGGAAGTAGAATTTATTAATGCCCGAAGGTGATGAACCTTTCAGAGTTGCTTCTTGGAAGCTAATCTTCAGGGCACAAAGTCAGAAGAAAGTCCCCCATGGTAATTATTTTCATTTTTTTGCTAAAATCAAAATGCAAAGAGTTGATTTTATTTTGAGTAAGCTGCATGATGCAACTACTTGAACCAAAACCACACAAAGATGAAATATATCTTTCATTCTTCCAGGGTTGCCTTCTAACTTTTGTTTCTACCATATGGTACACAAGAGAAAAAAATCAACCTCTGAGTTCCCTCTTTGGAGGCCTCCTTGTCATCTCCCATTCTCCAGCTACGTCAGTGGAAATGGATAGGTGGTATAACAGAAAAAGATGCTTCAGCAGACTCTGATATGTGAGACAAAATGAATACTACATTCATGGACAAATTCTGAATTCTTTAACATAATTTATGTGTTCATGATTGATATAAGATAGTGTGAACTACTTTGGAAACTCTAGCAGCAAACACACCAACTTCTGGGGTGGTTTTTTTTCTCTAGAAAAACTCTAAAAATTACACAACAACAGGATCACGGTGTCAAGATAAAAAAGTCAGATACAGATACGGAAAACCAAAGATGATAACGAGATGTGACAGTGTCCAACACTTCTGCAACTGATACAGAGATTATAAGGATTGGGCTTCCATTTTCATGTTGCCTTTGACAGAAGAAAATTTAGACTGCCTGAACTTTCAGACTAGAAAGAAAGTCATGAAATCAGATGGAGTTTCAAGTCAGTTTTCCTGTCCCACAAGCTTGCCAAAGGGAAAAGACTACTTCAGAGTGCCTCATAATCAAGATGGCACTGTCCCAAAATCCTTTGCAGGATTTTGAAAGAGCTACAAGTTTTAGAATCCCTTGCAGTGAATAAAGGTGTATAAAAAGCTCTCCAACACAGACATTGTCACTTCTCTGTAGTAGTAATTACGTCATTAGAAGTAATTACAGATTGATGAAGCATTACTTGTTTAGCAGAGAAAGAATCTCTGTTAAGAGATCACTTAATATACTAGTATTGCCTTTTATCATCCAAAGAATCCTTTTTCCAAATGTTTCTACACTTACCTTGCTCTGAAACTTAGGACTGTTCATAAAAATTCTCTAATTTATATTCAAACTAACAAGAAAATTCTGTAATTAGTTACATGAGGAAAAAATGCCTTTAGATAATATTGCTGGATTTTTTAACGCCTTAACGGAGAGGAATGAATTTCATACTTTCTTATCTGACATTTAGAGAACATTTCTTGTGTATCTATTGTTGTATCAAGAATCAAGCATGATCAGCAAAGCAAAATTGAGAAATTGATTTTACTTCGTTTACTTTTCAGCAAGATATTGAAATGGTGTCTTTTCTTTCTCACTCTCTTTTCTTTACTCCCCACCAGATCATCCTGAACTCATCTTTCTCTTCTCCTGTTCCTTCTTACGCTATTCTTCATGTTCTTTCCTTCATCAATGTNGCCCTTTTACACTTCGTGAAGTTCATGGCTAGAAGTAGCGACACCAGCACCAGAAATGCCAGCTCATCTCCCCATTTTTCTCCTGAGGCTTTCCTGTGCTTTTGCCAGAACCTGACTCAATAATGATCCATTTGATAGGCAGCCCTAAAGCCAGAATCCCATGGAAATGCCACATATCTGATTGGCTGTCCTGCTCACTTGTATAACGAGATCTTTGACTGTCCAGTCCAAGGCAGTCACTGCTTACCTTTAAAAACATGACTAAACAAGCCANTTGTATCAAGAATCAAGCATGATCAGCAAAGCAAAATTGAGAAATTGATTTTACTTCGTTTACTTTTCAGCAAGATATTGAAATGGTGTCTTTTCTTTCTCACTCTCTTTTCTTTACTCCCCACCAGATCATCCTGAACTCATCTTTCTCTTCTCCTGTTCCTTCTTACGCTATTCTTCATGTTCTTTCCTTCATCAATGTCCTTCCCTTTTTTTTTTTTCTTGGAGAAAAAAGAATAAATGCTCACGGTGCTTCTGGCCATTCTCTTTTGGTCTTTATTTGTTCTGTTACCTATGTTAATTTATTAACTTACTTAAAAGACTGCCACGTGAGTAGGCGAATGAGTGTGTCTTTGGCTCCTGCCTGTGTCCCCTAGGCATGGGAGGAAAGATGGAGTGGATGAGACAGCNTTAATGGAGCTACTGGTCTGCTGACAGCTGCTTGATGAGAATGAGGCTTACAGTTCTTTCAGCCTAACACTCCACGAGTACTGGTTATGGCAATGTACTGCTAGGAGCACAGCCCAGCATCCACTCATCCACCTTAGACAATGCTCACATACCACTGCTAGAGAAAGTAAAGATGAGGCAAGTAGCCACTGTTCAGGGGTGCAGCAGGTCAGTTCTGAGTATGGTGTTTGTGCTTAAACAAAGCCACAAAATTAAGACCCGGTGAGGACAACATAATCCCTACCTACACTGTGACAATTACATTGCAGTGCTGGCTGGCAGTGTCCTAGTAATTCCAC
>VZTR01010721.1:84154-112652 GCA_013400775.1 Chaetops frenatus | reverse complement strand
CTTCAAAGTCTCCAGCAACAGAAAATAGAAATGAAAACAGGAAAGACAAAGGAAGATGAAAGAGAGAAATATCAATGATAGATTGAAAAATGATACACATGGAACAATTTAATCCATGACTGAAGACAAAATGATTGCCAAGTAACATTTCAGTCAATCAGTATGTCTCACTGCCTTTTATACAAAGGCCAGTGATTAAATTAACTCAGTCCTACTTAGATGCAGTAAATTTTCTGTTTCAGATGAGATTAATAACTCCAGGACATGTATTTCCTGAAGATTCAAATTCTTTTGCATGAGTCTTAACTTCCATTAAGAAAACAAAGACACAAAAAAGAATCTAAATCTTATTTACAGGGGGGAACACTGGATCATATGCATGAAGGTTTCAAAGCCCTGAACATGTAGAATGGAATCTTTTAGAAATTAAGTCAGACTTGCATAGAAAGCAATGGAAAGAGCTCAGAAGAGCAAAATGGCAAAAAACTGTTGAGAGAGAGTAGTGGGCAGAGAGAAAGTGCCTATTAGAATCATAGAACCATAGGGTGGATTGATTTGCAAGGGACCATAAAGATCATTAAGTTCCAGCTCCCCTGCCCCAGACAGGGATGCCACTCACTAGATCAAGTTGCTCAGAGTTTCATCCACCCTGGCCTTGAATATCTCCAGAGATGGGGCATCCATAACCTCTCTGGACAACCTGTTCCAGTGCTTCACCAGTCTCTAGTAGATAATTTCTTCCTAATATCTCATCTAAATCTGTCCTCTTTCTGTATAAAAAAATTGTCCCTTTTCATCTCACTATCTGCCCATGTAAAAAGTCCCTCTATCTCCTTTTCTAAGCCCCCTGAAGATACTAGCAGGCTGCTAAAAGGTTTCTCCAGAGATTTCTCCAGACTGAACAGCATAATTTTTGAAGTGCTTCTGTGATCTCACTAAGATATCTTCGGAAGTGATCCAGGTCTGAATCTTGCACTAACTTTCATTAAAGACAGTTTTAAAATAGTCCAAAAGCTATCTCAGCTCATAAAGACATTATTAATTATTAATAAATTCTAAGAAAATTAATTTTCACCTAAAAACAGTGTCCTGTTTTTCTGAGCCTGATCCACTGAAATCATTCTCTCTCTTTTCAGCACGAAGCCTGACACAGCCATAGATATGGTAGATCCATAGTTTACTCCCTTAAGATTAGTGATTGTAGATTGGCAGCTGGACTCTTGAACAAACTGAGGCCAAAAGGAGCAATTTTTTTCATTCTTGTTAATGTAAAACTGAAATCAACACAACCCTGCCAGCAGCAAACACTTAAGCCTCTGTGTACAAATACTGGGCAGGTAGGTAACATATTTTTGACTTGTCAGGTTGTTTCAATTTCTAAAAGCAGTCATTTGGAAAATGGAAAAATATATTAATAGAAGTCAGCTCTTCCACAATATGTGCTAAAAGCCTCTTTAAATATAGTGTTGAAAGTGTTTTTCTTTAATCTCATTAGTTTTCTGTCTTCTTTACTCTTTCCTTCCTTTGCTTTCTTCTGAAAATTGCAGAATTATCACCTGTTGTCATCTCCATGTATGTTCATACTTGTTTGAATGTGAGTCAAACATTAGTCTGTAATTTAATTGAAGGCTGTGAGGTTTATGTTGGGCTGAGTGCTAAGCAGCTGCATGTTGTGCCTGTGGCCTTAAATCAGAAAAAAAAAAGGGGGTCACCATTTCAAGTGAATGTGAAGCCCTTTTTTAGTGAAATAAAGTTGATGATGAAGGAGAAAGTTAGTTTTCTTCACTTTTACAATACCCTGTGTTAAGTATGGGAGGGCTTGGTCCACCTTGGTTTCTCTTTACAAACTAGTAACTGAAAAGTTCGAAATTTTTAGCCACTGAGAAGCTAATGTACACTGTTTACAGAAAGTTAGGAAGGCAATGTGTTAAAGAAACTTCCACAATTAGTTATTCATAGACTCTAAATCATGTATTTGGTGAACTAAAAATAGAATATTGATCACCATATATTATCTTGTCTTGTCTTTTAATACCATCAAAGCAAAATGCTACAATGATCATTTTATCCATCTTATAATACAGATTTTCTGTTTACATTCTTTATTGCTACACTTGAAAAAATATAAAAAATACTTTATCCTGAGTTTTACCATAAACACTGAAATGGTTTACTGGATCAGCAATTGAATATACCTACTCATGTCATTGTTGGAAAATACAGATAGCTAAAAAACTTATTATATTTTAACATTTCAGTTCCTCATTAATTCAGGTTGCAGAATGCAAAATTCTGCTGGATTTTTGCTTTGAGTTGTGTTTAGGATCTTTGCTGCAAAGAACAGTAAGATTATTCTTCCAAAAGGGAGTGGGAGGGTTTCCTCTCTATGAAAGAATGAAAGAATTCTCACTGAAAATTCAGTCTTTCAATGAACTGTCAGAGTACAGCTACTCCCATCATGGGTGTTGCTCCCTTTCAGTTCCCAGCAGAAGCAAGCTAAGAAAACTTTCCAGAACAGTGCTCAAATAGAATATCAGTATTTGGAAATTTCTACTGCACTCCATAGTAGTACACCTTCCTTGGCTGCTCCAAAACCACCATCAGCAGAAGTCATTGCCCAGGTACGTTCCCAGACAGATTAAGCAGCTTGGAAATGAATGGCAGCCACTGGAAATGAACTGCTAAGAGCAGGGAAAACAGCTTCAACAAGCTTGGATTTCACTGTCAGTAATGGTCAATCCTACCTATAAAGGGTTCATGCTCCAAAGATTGGTGGTATCATGAAACGTGAACTATGGAATTCTGTGCTTACCCAAAATGTCCCAGTTTTCAGGTGGCAGGCACTCAACAGTGGATTTAAATAAATATGTTTATACCTTCAATGTAGTAGTATAGTTATTTTATTACTTGGAAAATTACTGAAACAATGCTGTTTGCTTATTCTGTTTATACAATTATTTCCTAATTGGAAACTATTACTTATATATTTTATGAACAATCTGCTTTCTCACTTAATGCAAAGGCAAATAAAATACTTTGTTTAGAGAAACATAGAAAATACTTTATTTCTTCTGTCTTGGGAATTACAGATGTTTCAGTGTTAATCATGTTCCATTTACAGACATTGGCCTTTAGCATATGAATTATTTTAACCCAAGGACCAAAAAAAAAAAAAAAAAACCCACACATGCTTCTTGCCAATGTCAGTGCATCCATGGTTTTGGGGAACAGCCTTGTTTTACGGGAGAAAAAAAATTAGGAATACGCTGGTACCAGTTAGGAACATATTAGTACAACACTAATTATAAACTGGAATGTGTCAGAATTAAGTGAGTTATGATCTGGCAAGGACCTGCAAACTATAGTCAGATACTTAATAAAGTTTAGACATGCAGCTGTGAATACTTCTGGATCCTTGCCACCTTTTATTAGAGTGGCGCCCAGCAACACTGCTGTAGTTAAGGGTCTGTCAGCATTTCCATTATAAAACCCCATTTTTTTAGGGCTTTGTAACTTGCCCATTTTAAATCACATCAAGCTGAAACTTGTCATTAAAATTGTCAGGAATAACTTCTTTTAATACACAAATGTAACTATGACTTTCAATCTATCTTTTTTTTTTTAAATTCAGATAGGTAAAGAAAATACAGCAAGTGTATGTCCTATTTTACTAGAAACATTTTTTGTCATCCTTCCAAAAAAAAAAAAAAAAGCCAAACCATGTCAAAAAAAAACAAAAAAAAGGCTTGAGTTTGAAAAATATTTATTTTTAGCCACTTAGGGTTGAATTCTGCTTTTTGTTTCCCACTGACTTGTAAGCAGAGAGTACAAAAATGGTATACATTCTAGTCTCTCAACCTACTGTCTTGAATCTGACCTGAAATTTCATATGAATTGTCAAGATGGTTTGAATAAAACATCATCTCATTATCAATTCCGTGCATTGTGAGGTTTTATGATTCTTTTTTTGTGTTGTTTACATTTTAGATTTTACAGTAGACTTTTCATTTCATTTCTGACTTGTTTTCTATCCAAGCATCAAGTATTTTAGTCTGATGTTCATACCGCCCCAGGGCAATGCAGATTTACCCTACCTGAGGATGATCTGCTCAACTGATTAAAAAAATCCCTTGTCACTCTGACCTCCCTGTTTCTACCCTCCTTCATGGAAAAAAAAAGGCAAGGAAAATTACTTGAACAGGTTAGTTTTTTCTATTCTTACTTCTCTGTACAATATAAAGTACATAACTATGAAAGACATGCAGCTCTAGCCAGGTTTCCTGTCAGCTGAGGTTGCAACTTGGTTTTGCACTGTGTACCGTGCAGGTGGTCAGAATTGGAACCAGCCAGTGAATTTTCTTAGGGATCCTTTACTTTTGTTCTCTCCTCTTCTGCTATTCTCCTAATATATGTGAGAAAAATAAAATAAGTTACTCAGACTCTAGTTTACCACTGGTTTGCAGTGATGAGACAATAGGAAAAAACCCGTGAGTTTTCAGTCTAGATGAGCCTGAAAATCTAGAGCGGAAATTGAGGGAGAAAGATCTTGTAGGGATTGAGAATATTTTTTTTATTATTGTTGTTGTATTTGATTAGAGAGGCAAAGAACAGGTTTGCTACCCATTTGGAAACTTTTCAGTAACTGTGGAACCTATTCTTTCCAACATACCATAAGTGACAGACCCCTCCACATATCATCAAGCCATCACTTGGTCTCCCCTTTCCAAGTCATGCAGGCAAACTGAAACCAATGAGACATAATGGAAGCAATGATGCCTACATCTTAAAGACTGGAAGTATATCTGTCAGCCCACATCCAGCCCAACAGTGGCAGCACCAGCCCAGCCAGGGCTGCTGAGCACCACATCAGGATGTTCTGGGCAGCCTATTTGACCTGACATTCCCTATGGATTTACCCTTAATGTTTTGCTCCTGTCTCTTAAGAGATGGCCTCTCCTCTCTTTAACCACACCTCTAATTTGCAATCCTAAATTTGTTGTGTCCCTTAGCTGCTCTGTATCCCATGTTTGATACCTATTCCATGCCCTAAAATTTCTTCTAAGGCTGCGCATGGCTGTCTGAATCTTGTCTGACAATTAGACATACTGTCATAAGGGACAGCATTTGAGTTCTAACGGCAGGTTCAAGGCCATGTCAGTGCCCTTAGCAAAAGATTTAGCTGATGTGTTTAGATTTAGTTTGTACTGGGCTAATATGAATGCAGGATTGATTACCACAGTTCATCTGATGCACAATAACTGGTTAATCCACTTGTTACCTGATAGTACTGCTGAGACCTACCTTTGAAAATCCAGTCCCAACTAACCCCTCCTCCTCCTCCTCCTTCTACTGCCCTCCCTGCCTGCCAGCCCCCACTCCCACCTGGCCTCCAAATTCCTGGTGAGGTGAGCATGGTCATTAGTTCCTTCAATGATTCATCAGAAACAGGTCAATTGTCTGTAAAACACCATGGCTTTCTAATAAGCAAAAATAATGACTTGGACAGTATCAAATCTGAAATACTGCTGCACAAGCAGCAGTAGCAGGACTCTATACTGGACTTGTGATTTTAATGAATCCTCATTCCCAATAACTCAAATCAATGTAAAGTCTCTCCATTAGGATTTTTGAAGTCAGAGGACTCAGCATATCTGAATGTATCAAGGAGCAGTAAATTAGCAGCCTTTAAGCAGAACTTGACTTCTGCACTTTGCCATCTTGAGTTTCATTAGCCAGTGTTTCTTGTTCATCTGATTCATGAGTTACATTCTCATCCTTTAATTTGCCTCTTTTAATAAGGGGTTCATTCCCATGTTCCCAATCGAAACGGAGCAGGTTATTGGCATTTTTGCTCTAGGTGTGAAATCAAGGTGTGGATTTTCAAGGTGCTGAGTACTGAGTTGTTTTTAAAGCAGTCCAGGAGTATTCATGGGGGAACACTTGAAAGTCGGCTAGGCTGTGTAGAAGGGCCTTAAGTACGAAGCCACAAAAGTGACAGCTCTAATGTCCAGATCCTGGCCATGCCTCAGAGAGTGCTCTGACAGCTAAAGCATATGGACTCCAACAACCTTGCCATGGCTGCCCCTGCTCACTTGATCACTCAGTAGGGAGGAGACTCCAACAGTGCCAAAATCACAGCAAAAGGCACCCCAGATTTCAGGCCATTGAAGCCTGAAGAAAGCCTCTCTTTGGCCTATATAGTGTATTCACTCTTTCAGCCAGAGGGGCATTTTCTTGCCAGGTTCAGAAAGAGCTGATTAAAAATTTTTTTGGCCTGGAAGAAAATAAGAACTTAGTCTGGCTTAAGCAGTAACAAAAGTGTCTGCATTTTTTCTGTATTCATAATTTTACAAGTAGCTTAAAGTATTAATATCCAAACATTTCCAGCCTCTGAAAAGCTGCTGATAGAAGAATGCTAGAGCAAACGACTGGAAACAGAGTGTTCTTAAAACTGTAATGCTGATTGACCAGGTCAGCAGGAGCAGTTGTGGTAGAAAAGTGTTGCGTTGTTGCCATGGCAGCCGATTCCTGGAATCCTTCTCTTGGAGCACATCTCCTCACACTCTCTGCTCAGCCCCAGCGCGGAGGACAGGCCCACGGCTGGCACAGCCTCCGGCAGAAGCACAGTGTGTCCCCAGGGCCACAGGGGCAGGCAGCCCTCTCGGGGCTCTGACCAGCTCAGAGGGGCAGAACCTCTCGCCAGGGGCGAAGCAGAGCCTCTCGTCCCTCTCACGTCACTCACCTTCAAACAACAGCGTGAGACACTATGCTTTTTCACTGCCCAGAGCTGCTGCACACACTGACCTCTCACTAGGACTGGGACAATTGTCTGGTTCCCAGCAAGTGGTGAAATTGAATGCAAGGAATACCTGCTACAGAGGAAACCAGACCTGGGACAGACAGTGCCAGGAGACTTGACAGCTAAATTCCACATCACTGCAAGCAGTAGCAAGCTGCAGCTACTAGCCAGGTGCCCTCAAGTACCATCAGGATCAGTGAGTATGTATGCAGAAAGCCAGTAGATGGAATACAAAAGTCAGGCTCCAGGAAAGATAACAGCACAGGAAAGGCCATATTGAGGCAGTCTAAAATCCACCCCCTTCCCTAGATACGGTAGAAGAGAAAAAAAAATCCTGATGTCTTGAGGAAGATCTAAAGCAAAGAATAACACAGATATAGCTACTAGGAAATATTAAGTGCAAGGGACTGTTCAGATAGGAACACTGTTCCACATGTAAAATGCAATAAAGGGCAAAAAAGAAGTCATATCTGTGAACATCAACTGTTGATATCAGTAACATGGGGAACATTTAACTATCTTGAATAGCTAATACTTGTTCAAAATTAACATCCCAGTTTCATCTGCTACATAAAGTCATTGACTTAGCTTTGTAGAACCACAAGGAATGGTACAAACAAGGCTTACCAGTGCTTAATTCACACAATAAACAGTTGAAAAAATAATTTCCTGGATCAGTGTACATGTCAAAGCCTGAGGAATTAATAACATTGGAAGGCTGAGTAAAAAAATTTGGCAAAGCTGAAAATCCTGACACCTTGACTGTGCAAACAGCATGAACCTACAGAAAGGCAAGACACTGAGATAAGTTCTGGCAAAATTTTCTAGCAATCTGCCCTATATTGATGCTTCCTGGGGAAAGGTAAGATAAGGTGAGGCAGAAGTCAAAGAGAATCAATCTGTTATTTATATCTGAATAACCATTAGTTATTCCAGTATTTTAGTCTGTCATGGTTGGAAGAAGCTTTAAGAAGAGACAGCTTTGTCTCTGCTGTGCAAAAACTTCCCAGGGAAGCAAACAAACAGCTCCAGACTCAATTCATACTTACATCAGGGCCCACTTAAACAGCCTGATTAATGCAAGGAGAGTTAAATAGAAATCAGTGTCACCATTCACCCATTCTCTTCTGCTGTGTCATGCTGAGTGTCTGTAACAGCAGATAACTAGGTGGGAGATGCCAAGGAGTCAGCCTGGCTTCTCCCATTTAAGGACACTGCACTCAGGGCTGTGTGCTCAGCTGTGATTCCCACTTGCAGCTCTCTACACCACTCTGGTGGTTTAGAGGGACTTTGCTCTTCAAAGCTGCCTTCAGTGCTGCTGGCATGTCTAAATGCTGCACCGCACCATTATCCCTGGCTGCCAGATCCGTCCTGAACAACCCAGCACTGCTGGCTTCTCCCAACCTCTGAATATCTTCATCTTGTGCTTCAAGGGCCCAGTGTCTCTGAGGAGGACCACAGTTGCGAGACTGAGCTCATTTGTGTGCTGTTTCTGACTGTCATGTAGGTCTGCAGAAAAAGAAACAAAAATGTTACATTCTTGGATGGATCCCATTTAAGGAAGAATTCAGACTTGTGAGAACAACCACAGCTTGGACATGTGGCTGATTGAAATACAGCCATTTTCCATTAGGGGAGGCTGGAACTACAAAAGATGGACATGTTTGGTTTTCATTTCATAGATACTTTATTAGGGATTTAATTTTACTACATTATATGCTTAGGGCAGGCTGTAGATTTGGAAAAAATGTTGTTGATTTTTTTAATGTTCACAAATTAAATGAGTGGCTGATTTCTGCCCCTGTTCACTAGTAGCAGAGCAGTTGATCTGATCCTCTGTTTCCAACTCCTCTGACCTATTGTGGGGATGGCGATCTGGCTACAACCGGAGAAGAGGAACAAGGAAAAGCACCCATATTACAGAGTTTTGAGAAAATTCACACCTTTAAGAGCTGATATTCAGGATCCTGTGCACATTGCTGTCTCCCTTTTCCAGCAGTTGCTATCATGCTTTCCGGGAAGCACAAAGAAATCTTTACCAGAGCCATAGATTCTGGTAAAGCCATTTGAAATGTACAGTGGGAACAGCCCCATATCACAACCAGCTCCACTTGCCTTGGCCAAAGTTTCTTGAAAGAGCAGCTGGAACATCTGAAGGCTTAATAAGAATTTCATCCGCTTCTCAAACCTTCTAAGGGGTTTGTCTTTCTTTTTACATCTGGTAAGTTGGAGTGCCATATACTATCTATACAAAGCTCAGAGCAGGTACATCAAGAAGCAGAAGGCAGCTGTGTGCTCCTCTTGTTGTCTGGTAGTTTTTGTATACCCAAGCTGTTTCACCACCTCACTTTCTAAACTGTGAATGACCACTGTGTTACTGTGATGGCTGTGGTAGTCCTACTGAAACAAATCTTGTTTAAGATTTAAGAAATAAGAAGGTGGTAATGAGAAGTGAAAAGGTTCCTAGATGTATCAGCTGCAACATATACCCCTGGCAGACTGCCTGTTTAAGAAGTTTGTGGAGGGAGGCATTATTCTATAAAACTTGAGAATGTGACCATTGTTGCCATCTGCAACTTCAGGGATAAGGATGCTTTTTCCACCTCATCTGAACATAGGAATAGATTTATTTGCTTTTTCTGAATGGACATGAGCTGTTCCCATCACAGAGTTTGCACAGAAATTCATTGAAAGGTGTTTGAAATATACTCAGGTTCCAGATAGTTACAGGCAAAAAGTCAAGAAGAATATGCTTGCTTATCTATTGTACTGCTGTTTCTGGAAACAGAGCCAAATACATATTTCAAGAAGTGACCAAACTGTATATTTGCTGTCCGTCTTGAGAAGTCCTATGGCACAGAACAGCCAGCATGTGGTAAGTCATAATATAAGGCCTAGCACTGCCAGCCACAAAATAAAATTCAGCTCCAAAATGTAGACAAACATTAGAACAGTACACAGAAGAGCTATAAACTACATCCTGTCTTCAGTCATCTGAAGTAAGTGCACAGAAAAGACTCAGAAAGAGCTGAGTAAATTGAAAAATTAGGAAAAACTATGAGGTTTTTTTTCAAACAGGTCTATTATCCTTTCCAATTGTGTGAAGTGCAGCTTGATCCAGAAGGCAAAATATGACCTCAGACATAGAGAATAACAAAGAACATTTCCTATATGTTTAAATATCTCAGCTTCTATATCTGCAATACTGATAGGCTTCACCAGGAGTTTGTGGGTGCTCAGCAGATTCTCAGTTTTCAGACTTTCGCTTTGTGTAATTAATTATAAAAGCAGTGGAAGAGTCTTGTATATTGAAACAGCAGGTCACTCATATTAGAATAACCTAGACCTAAAGATGTTTTAGAATAACTGACAGCTAGACCACAATAGCTCTACGTCAAGCAGCTGGTGTGAATGAGTTTTGTTATTGAACAGCATCCTTGTACGAGTTGGCAGAAAAAGAAGAGAATTAGCTACCTACAAAATGATGTAAACATTGAAATAAATGCAGTGCAAATAATAAGGAAATCTGGGATGTCTGCCAGTTTAATGCTGGTCGAATAGGCTAGTAAGAACAGAGTTAATCCTTGGGACACTCTTCAGTGACCAGAATTAGTCTGGACCTATGAAGTCCTGAAATATTCATTGTTTCTGCTAAAGCTGTCTTATGGAACAATTACCTAGAGTCCCTGTAATCCACTGACACATTCACTTGTTATATGCTTTTATTACACTCCCCTGCAGATGTTGCTGTTTCCAATTAGAGATGTAACTCCTACCACTGGCTGTTAATAACTATTTTGCCTTGAGACATATCTTATTTGCTAACTGAAAAAGGCAGGTTAATGGTGTCTGCACTATAGTATATTATTAGAAGTGAGTTTGTGAAGTAAACTCCCAGTGACTCTAATCTCAGGAATGCTGACTCCTCCTGAGGTCAGTAATTGGGTATTTTGGAATTTGCCATAGCAGCAGGCCTAAGCCTGTCTTCAGATTTCTTTGAAATTTGGACCCTGAGGTCAGCAAAATAATTGGTTCATTTGAACTGAAAACCAGAAAGTGAAGGGTCCACTTTTCCCATAGTGTCGAACTTCCAACTCATCAAACTGATTTTAAGATCTTCTCTCTCCTTTAGGTAGCACAACAAAGTTAGGCACTGTTCTGTTTCATTTCCCCTTCAGTCTCCCTGCCTGAAGTTTTTGGTTTGTCATGAATCCTAGACAGCAAGGTGGAGCAAGGCATGTATGTATTTCAGAAACACTTTTTGCTTTCACTACTTGAGCATTATAACAAGACAAGGTCTAGTTCTGGTTTGGGGTTTTTTTCCACTTTTGTGTATTTAGTAGTTCTTTCTGTTGTTCTCAAAATATAGCTTTGACTGCCTCAAGGGCTTGCTTTTCCATGGCTTTGGTCTCAAGCTCTTTATTTTGATGGACCTTGGCCGTAATCATTAATCAGTAATCATCCTGTTTATAGAGAGTTTAAAATGAAAGCCCCTTATCGATATTCATGGCCCTATGAGTTTTGGCATGTGTTAACAAGTAAATCTTCAGAAGTTCAGGTTTTTATAGTGTCAACAAAACAGTAGAACTAAGCCAGGAGAAGTGAAGAGGTCAGTGTATCATAGAATCACAGAATGGTTTTTGTGTGAAGAGACCTTAAAGATCACAGACCCTCTAGCATGGGCAGGAACAGGTTCCCCTAGACCAGGTTGCTCAGAGTTTCATCCAGCACTGAACACCTCCACGAATGGGGCACCCACAAATTTGGGCAACTTGTACCTGTGCCTCATCACCAGTTAAGAATTTCTTCCTAATACCTAATCCAAGCCTAATCTCCTTTAGTTTGAAGCCATTTTCCCTTGTACTATTACTATCTGCTCTTGTAAATATTCTCACTACATCTTTCTTGTAGACTCCCTTCAGGTAATGGAAGGTCCCAATTAGGTCAACCTGAAGCCTTCTCCAGGCTAAACAATCCCAGATCTTTCCTTGCTNCATCACCAGTTAAGAATTTCTTCCTAATACCTAATCCAAGCCTAATCTCCTTTAGTTTGAAGCCATTTTCCCTTGTACTATTACTATCTGCTCTTGTAAATATTCTCACTACATCTTTCTTGTAGACTCCCTTCAGGTAATGGAAGGTCCCAATTAGGTCAACCTGAAGCCTTCTCCAGGCTAAACAATCCCAGATCTTTCCTTGCTGAAGAAGTGCTCCATCCCTCTAATCATCTTGTTGACCCTCCTCTGGACTCACTCCAACAGGTCCATGTCCCTCCTGTGCTGGGACCCCAGAGCTGGATGCAGGGTTCCAGGTGGGCTCTCCCCAGAGCAGAGCAGAGCAGAGGGGCAGAATCCCCTCCTCCCCTGCTGCCCACGCTGCTTTGGATGCAGCCCAGGACACCTTTGGCTTTCTGGGCTGGGAGTGCCCATGGCTGGGTCATGTCCAGCCTCTCACCCACCAGCACCCCCAGGTCCTTCTGCCCAGGGCTGCTCTCCATCTGTTCATCCACCAGCCTGTGCTGGTACCATGCGTTGCCCTGACCCAGGTGCAGCACCTTGCCCTTGGTCTTGTTAAACTTCATGAGATTCCCATGGGCCCAGTTCTCCAGCTTGTCCTGGTCCTTCTGGATGGCATCTTTTCTTTCAGGCATGTATCCTTCCCTAATGAAAACACTAAAGTGTTGAGTTTGCTTTGAGTAACACAACATAAGTGAGCCATAATAATCCTCTGTCTCAAATGGGAAAAAAAAAAAAAAAAAAAAGCGCAGGATTAACACTGCAGACTGCAAAACACACAGAAGTTTGGCTACTATTTCTGCAAAACTAAAAATACATGATCTTCCCATCAGTAACTCAGTGCACATGGCTGCTTTGCAGTTTCACACATGTAACAATAGAATAAAAAGCACCAAATATGTATGGTTTTTTCCACAGGTCTTCTAAGGAAGAAAAGTGATGCATTGGCTCTAGGTAGTGTTATGATTCCAGGGTGTTATCTCTGGAGCAGAAATACTCACAATATGGCACATTATAAATAGATGTCAGATCAGATTACCACTTACAGCTAGGCTGTGCTTGAAAAGGATTGAAAACTGTCAGGAAAGACGTTTGGGCCCTGGATCCTGAATATCAGCCTTGATGGGGGTTAATTCAGAACACTAGTTTATGCAGCTTGTTTGGACTAATGTTAATAATGCAACAACAACAACAACAACAACAACAACAACAACAACAACAACAACAACAACAACAATAATAATAATAATAATAGCTTATTCTTACAGAATTTTGAAATTCTTGTATGATTTTTGTTAAGATCTGTTTGAAGAAAAAAAAAATCTCCATTTGTGTTCTGTGCCTTATATAAAAAATAACCTTAGTTATTTTCACTCTTCCTCCCCTCTGTTTTTTTTTCTTTTTTTGCCTTAAGGTGATTTTAATGATTAATGTAAGCTTTGTATGCCATAAATGTTTCTCTGCTGAAAAGACTGAAATATGGTTTTGCAAGTGAGAATGCCATGAGCAGGGACAGACACTGGAATTTTTTCCATATTTTTCTCATTTGCCATTGTTTTTTGCTTGCTTGTTTGGTTGGTTTTTTTCCTTGTGTTACTTATGACTTGAGATTTCATTTTCCAGGAAGTTCTGAAAGTTTTATTTCTGCCAGATTCTGTTCTGGTCAACAATGGAGTCTGAATCAGGACCGAGGATTCTCTACAGTCTTCACCCCCCACATTTTATAAGCTTTGTGATGATGACAATGTCTATTTTGAATTGTTAGGCACCTCAAATTATACAAAATAAGAAGCTAAAGTTATGGAGGCTTTGCATTCTTCTTAGGTTATTTTAGGAAGGATATTAAAAACCTACCTATTCCTAAAGAAATATGTTCTTCTAAGCATCGTTGCTCTTAATAAAGAAAGGTATTACAATGCATTTGTAATACCAATTGCTTTCTCTGTCACTATGATTCCTGGTTCTTTATACTCTACTGTGCATTTCTTCTTTGAAGCTTAGTAATTCAGTCAAAAAGAAGGAGCCAGATTGTGGATCCATGAAGAAGAAAGCAATCCCACAGCAGGTGGGGTTTTCACAGGAATGCCTGTAAAATCCTCACTACTAAAAGCAACAACAGGATAACCAAACTGCACAGTGCTGGAGATTTGTTATGGCAGCTTTCTGTCAATACAACAGGGAACTGGCTGCACAACAGAAACAAAAATCCAGAGGATGTTTGCTAGACACCAAACTTCCAATTGACTGTTCCTACCATAACAGTAACCTGTGGATTCTGACTCTGAAACTGAACTGCATCTGGCACAATTTAGGTGGACTGGGGATAAGGGTGTTGTTACCACATACGGCTCTCATGCTGGTACAGAAACCAGGTTGGCTCACGTCACACAAATTAACTGGAGGCTGATCGATTTTATGCTGTCTGACAGCTTTCCACAGGGTTGCTTTGACAGCCTGGGATTGCTAGGGAAGAATATAGCCAGAAAACATCTATCTCTCTAAGACAAGTTCTCACTGTGCATCCACACTGGGGAGAGGCTGATACGGTGACAGTACCACAGAAGGACAACATTGTCGGGTCAGAGCCAGCAGTTTTCTGCTGCTTTTTGTGCCTTGGGAGCTGCAGAAACCAGCCAAAGCGGAGGCAGGATCTGCCTCACAGGAGGAATGACCACTGAAGATGATCTGGAAAAAAGATAACTTTGACACATGAGGCCTGCTAAAGCTCTCCACATAAAAAGTGAAAAGTAACAGAATTGTAACCAGACATGCTGGATGATACTGGTTACCATCATTCCTGACTTCTGCCGTGTTAATGACACTATTTTTCCTGTCTGGCAATCTTTGTCTTCTCTCCCTTTTGGAAATAAATCCCTTGTTCTTTACTCCTCTGTTTCTGTGTTGATTTGACTAAGACTTCTGTGGGAAAGTTTGAGATTTTCTTCTGTTTCATTGGCAGTGTTTCACCTTTTCCCCCGCCCCCTCGTCATTATTTTGGACAGATTTCATTTCCCAAACAGATGTCTCTTGTTTCTGAAAGCAACATCCACATACACAAGATTTCTTTCTTTTTGCATATTTTTTCACTCTTTTCTTATCATTTTCTTCTTCCTTGCTAGCTTTCTTTCTAATCTAATTCACTGTGTATATTCCACAGCTCTGTTCTGAAAAACTGTTTCTGAAGTATGATTTTATAGCGGCTTTTCTACCACTCCATGCCTGAAGGCCCTGAAGGCTGGATTTTCATGTAACAGGGTAATAACAGAGCTTCCACATAATTATCTGCATAGGTAATCAGGGCATGTATGCATACAGATGCACAGGCCTATTCCTTACAACCTGAGCCCAAAACTTTGGACGGTTCCAATGAGAGGGTGGCAAGATGCAGGGTTCTGCTGCTGTTTTGAAATCATATGGTCAAGCTGAACAACTGTACTTACAAGGAACACTGCCTCTGCATTTGGTAGAGTTCAGCCTTCAAGCTGCCCTACCTATGCTGGCCAGGCAGGAAGAATTCAGCTTTGCTGCAGGATGTGTAGGTATGTGCTATATGTTTGCTGGCACAAGTCCGCACACTTAGGACTGAAGCTCTGAAGTGTTAAGTAGAGGCCCATTTTTTTACCCCAGAACAAGCTAGCACCTGTGCCCAAGAGAGTGACTGTCTGTGATACATAGCCATGGATGTAAGTACCTGTATTTTGGGACACGAAAAAATATTTAGAGCAATTCTAGGTCAGATTTTCAAAGCTGAACCTTGAGTATTGGTCTTCTCAATACCTATCCATTTTGTCAATAGGTCTTGGGTTTCTTGAGATGTCTAGGTGCCTAAGTAGCACTGAGAATCTGTGAAATAGGAATATATGCAAGACCTTGCATATTTTTCATATGCCTCAGGAAAGCTGAGGCCTGGCCTTCTATGCAGGAGCACAGCTAGCAGAGCCATTTCTTGCCAGGCTTTCTCAAGGCTAAGGAAGTTGCACAAACATGTGCTTGGCTCTGACTCATTAACCAGTTATGGCAAGAATCTCTGAATGCTCTTGGCCTTTCCAGAGCCTCTGAATTTGGCTAGGGTGACAAGGGCATGAGCAGAGCTTCTTGAGTGGGAGCTCCACACCAGGCATGACAAGAATTCCTGTCCACCTCAAAGATTGGAACCTGGGTAAACATTTACAAAAAGCCATCCACATCCTTCCTTCCAACCTGTAGGTAGCATTGGCAAACCTGAGGTTGGTCAGGTTCAACCAGATCCTTAAACCTTTTCTTTGCAGGCTTACAAGTATCTGTACAGAACCACAAAGAAAAAGACATGTTTTATGCATACGGGATTTGCAGGAATCTGAACGTTTAATGAGAAGTCTTCGATTACTTCATGGGCACCATTTCTGGTGCCCAACTTAATTTTGAACTACTGATATCATGGTGGGTCTAAGGAGAAGAGCCACATGTCTATCACTGATGAAAACCAGTTCCATATGTCCCATGTATCCCCCTTGTTACGTGCCTGGCTTCCCACAGTCAGTGTTGCCTTGGGATATCAAGCAAACAGGGAAGGAGAAACAGAAATCTGTTTTTATTTAAACCTGATTAAAAGAGGGAATAAATTTAGGTTACCTATGTTGGAGCTGTTGAAATTTGTTTCAAGTGGTTGACTGCATAGCTCATGTAGAAAGCAGCTGCCAACTTTTCTTACTTGTTTCCACCCCATGCCCCAATCAAATCTTTTCATAATCTTTAGCCAGAGTGCAAGCATGGCACCCTGAACTCCTTTCAAGGTCTTCTTGTCTTTTAGATGTTGAAAACAGCTGCCTGCCTCTAAGGAGAAGAGTGAAATCTGCCCAGAAAACAGAAAAAGCAAGCAAAGACATCTCTATAGAGCTGAGAGCTGGAATGAGAGTCTGTTTCTAGTGTAGGATCATGCTCACCTCTGCTTTCATTTTTACCCCAGTCAGATTCTTCCTTCAGTGCAATTTAAATGCAAACAACAAATTAAGAGGTACTCTGTGCAGTGTATTAGAAAACATTTATTAAGAACAAATATAAGAAGCAGTTTTTTTTACCCTATCTTTTACCCTATCTTTCCCCAGGTAATGTAAGCAAAACCGTGTAACTGAGAGATCCTGCAATGCTGGAATGAGAGGAAAGCAGTATGTCGCTTCTTCAGCTTTATGTAGTCTGACAGGTCGTGCAAAGATGCCTTGGAGAGGCACAAGAGAAAAAACAGGCTTCAGCCCATTGCAGGACTCAGCCATGACAGTGTAATGGTACATCAATTGTAAAATATATCACCATACTTTGACCCTTTCTGAGACAGTTTAGATTAACTAAGCTCATCCTTGTCAGTACTGTTATGTAAAATCATGATGCAAAACCTCCAAAGGATTTTCATCAGCCCCTATACACACAAAAGGATGAGCCAAACTGCCTTGCATTGATGCTAAAGCATTGCAATAGACTGAAGCAAATTTTTCAAATATAAATAAGTCTTTATGTCATCAGTAGACTAACAATCAGGACTTCAGAGGCATACATGTAAGGTAGAAAAAGAGTGTGCAGTTTACTTCAAGTCAGACATCAATACCCAGCTAGCCTGTCACCACAGAACTGTGGGATTCAATTGTCTCTACAGCTGGCAAGCAAAAACATTATATACCAGAGAAAGTTTGGGTTGACTCTAATTAATTCTTAATATTTGCATTGCTTCACATGGATGAAATTGACTGTATATGTGGAATTGTAAAAGAATATGTAATTGGCCAAAAATCAGTCAAAATGAAACATTTCAATTAATTGGATTCCTTGGCTTATAAATGAAGAAAATGTTACTGGAGATATGGAGTAACCTTTATTCTCTGTTGTTTATTGCTTGGAAGTGCCTTCTGAAGTACTGGGTACAGCCCAGTCTGTAGAGTTTTTGTGGGTCAATGCATGAGTTCACAAAATTTCTAAGTTCATGAGGGACTCATAAATTTTTGTATTTACATTTTTCCAAGTCCTGTAGACAAAAAGAAAAAACAACATGCATTTGTAAGTGCATTTCCTATCCCTTTTTTTAGCAGAAAATAACTGGAGTTTGTGTCAGCTGTGTTTAGGTAGTGATCACTAAAACAAATTTCAAAAGAAAAGAAAAGAAAAGAAAAGAAAAGAAAAGAAAAGNCTATCAGTGAGAACTCTGCTGGTCTAACATGTAACAGACCTGTAGGTACAAGGCTCTCTGCCTCTTCATTTTTATTTGGAAAAGATGCCTGTTGCCAGGATCATCAAAGAATGTTATTTTTCATTAAAGCCATGAGACCGTGGAAAACCTTGCCCAGCTCATTTTTTAAAAACAAAAATAAGTAACTCCTGCAAGTGCCTAAAGGGAGGATAAGGTTACTTATTGTTGCTTAAAAATTCATTTGGTGCCATGTCAAAGCAGCACTGGGTATATTTCAAAGTGACACGTCTAAAAAAAAATTGTTCTTATTCCCACCTGCTCCTGAACTCCCTCCATACCAAAAGAAGCATTCTCCACAGTCCCCAGTTAATGAGCTGGAGTATTTAAAATTCAAACAAGGACCTTCTTCTCACTCTCATACTCATTAGCTCACTTCAGCCCTCCTTAGTCAAGGGATTTTCTAAAGAGTCCATTTAGGAGTGCTAATAATAGTAATTAGAGGTCGAGAAACCATCTTGAAACTTGACCCAAATTTTCACCCAAAACTTGAAATGAACACAAACCCTTTCTCAGTTTTGAAGGAGCTGGGAGCTCCTTCAAAGAAGAAGTTCGTGACTTGGAAATTTCCCTTTTAAAATGTTGTTTCAGCCCTGCATACCAAGTCCTTGAAAAATTATCTAAGCAGAAAGGCTGCTTTTTAGGAACCTTCTAGAAGCATTTGTTGTGCTGTTCTTTTGCGCCTGCTCAAAATGCATGCAGTATTGCTGAGCCTATTGTAAACTGTGGGTCTCTTTCCCCCGTCATTCACACTTCTCCTATGCCAATGGGGTGATATTAAATTACCTCCTGCACCTCCCAGGAGTTCAAGCATTCTCTGCAGTACCTTTTTCATGTCGCAGATTCCAGGCTGACGCGGTCCCCTGCAGACAGCGACAGCAGCCCTGTGGCTGCTTTGACACACAGACCTTTTCCTACAGCTCCGTTTGTTCCAGCCTGTAGCTCCAAACAGCTGAAATGATAGTGGCCCAACTGTTCCGCTTTCTTTCACGACAGGACATTCAGCTGTGCATTGGGAGTGCTCAGCTAGGAGAGCCTTGTGCCACCTCCACGAACGGGACAGATGCAAAATGCCACCCTGGGAGCTAAACTCAGTTTCACTGGCTCCAGTGAAAATTAATCCTGGATTCTGGGGCAAATAAAAATGGGGTAAGGTCCAATGCTTCTAGTGATGGCTTTACATTGTCCCCATCCATCCTTCTCATGTATCTGTCTCCAAGCAAAAAGAACATCTCCAGAAAGGCACAAGAATCAAGCCTGAACTGGACAACACATAGAAAATCTTAAGCCTTCTATAACTAGATTGATGTGACAATAATTTAGATCTGGAAATGCACAGTGATCTTCTACAAATATTAGTAATGTTTTTAGCAATACTATAAGCACTGGGTCTTACTATGACCCTGCACTGCCTGAATAGTTTGTCTTATAAAGCTTGTTTTATGGCTGTTACTTAAAGCTTCTAGAAATGTACAGTACATTATTGTATATATTATGTATTATATATTTTCTATTCTGGCAGATTACTCTGGAACAAAAGGATTCTATATTATCTCGCAAAGGACTTTTAAAGTCATTGGCAAGTTTTCCCTTGTAATTTGGATAAAATGTGAACAGTTTTTTAGATTCATAACATCTTGAACAAATTTATATGTAGTTCATTATCAGAAGCAGACACGGTCCAAAAGTGGAATTTCTTACTGCAGGGATGTTTTAATATTTGGGTTTGTCCTGAACTGAAACAAAATGTCAAAATTGCAAAGAAACATATAGAATGAAAAGCAGAAAAAAGATTGATTCAGAAAAATCAAAACATTTCATTTTAAATATGTCCAAAAAATATTCTGGTAATGTCTAAATGTTTCAGTTAAGAATTTTTCATCCAGATGGAACATTTCAGCATTCTTAAACACACATATTTCATATCTGGCTGGGCTTACCTAGGCCTCTTTATCAAAGCTCAATTACCAAATACAATCACTACTTGCTGGAAAGAAGATTATTGCTTCTAAATGGTGCATGAACTATGTGCTGTTTTTAAAAGGTCCTGATATATTAAGATTACATGAACATATTTTCTTTCAATATCTAGTCACAAAATGTTTCTATTATGTAGATTCTCAGATAAGCTGTACCTCTTCATAAGAAGAAAGAGGATGAAAACTGAATGACAAACTCTGACAAAACAATGAAGCTGTAACTAGTTAGCTCAAGAAATGGTAGTATTCCAGCATGTCAGAGATTAGAGCTGGTGAAAGTTTACAGCTAGAATAGAAGTATTACAGAAACAATCCAGGTTTTACAAAGATTTTGCAAAATGTTTCTAAAAGTCTTATACTTCAAAGCATAAAATATATGCTGATGTGTATATATATACAGTATAAAATCTCCCTGCCTACTCTTTTCTTGGTTCCCTTATTGGTCTAAAGCATTATTTGTGATGGGGTCAAATAACAGTAAATTACTTTTATATTCGATTTCTTTAGAATTGGAACACGCTTCCCTAAATATTCTTTGAAAACAATGCCTTTTTCAGAGAGACTATAATGGGATATCGACTTGAAGTTGTCTTTGGGACAATGGCCATTTGATTAAAAGTGACTTTTGATTAAAAATGTTAATGGCAATAAAAATTGTTTAACCAAGGCAATTTTTAATTACTGAGCAAGTTTTAATTTTTCAAATATCTCTTGTCCATATAAATACTGCCTTCTTTAACACCAGACATTAGTGCTTTATGAATAAACAAGTAAGTTGCTGCAACCTTTATATTATTCCTCTAGTTTTTAGATGGGAAAAAAATATATATTTGGTTTGTTGATTTATCTCTCTCTCTGACATCATTGGAAAAAATGTACTTGAAATCTTCTAACTACATAATGGATGGCATGAATGTCAAGGGTAAGAAAACTTGGAATCCATTTCACTTAGTGTGCATTTTACATATAGCTCCAACCTGAGATGAAAAATACCCTTCCTTAACACTTTGCTTTCTCTCAGTCAATAGCATTGTTGGATTTTGTGAGGCCACAGCAACAAAAGTCATGAAAATATTCTGTCTAAACCAACCAACCAACCAACCAACCAACCAACCAACGAAAAACAATCAAAACCAAAACCAAAACAAAAACCCACAACACACCTCCCTCAAAAAAAAAAAAAAAAAAAAAAAAAAAAAAAAAATCCCTCTCTCAAGAATTATTTATGGCATATGATAGTAAATTCATTCTTTCCCTGCCATGTTGAAGAGTTGTTCTACAAAAGCAGACAGTAAGCTTGGTTAATACAATTTTTACGCAAGTGAATGAGTGTCAGAAAGACACCTATGGTCTCCCAGCTGATCTTCCTCTCATTCACATTGCTGCAAATCCTGAGCTGTTCCACTGAACAGACCAGCAGTATAAAAGCAGGGTAAGATGGATCAGGTTGCGTGTAACACATTCTTTGCAGCATACAAAGTTCACAGTCTTACAGACAGTTTGTAAAATTGATTGGACTGTGGAGGGTAGGCTGGGAATAAACTAAACTTTGAGCACAAGACAGGTTGTACATGACCTAGTGTAACTGCACTCAACAGCATCTTTGCTGAACAACAGTGCTTGATTAACCATATGGCCCTAATCGTGTTGGTCACTACTTTTCTCACAATGTGAGTGTCACATACCGCTTTCTGGATAGAAACTACTCTGTTTTTCAAAGAAACCAGAAAGGTTTATGTAAAAGCTTTTACTGCCTCATGTGGTCGGTCCCACATCCCAGATCAAGCCCATAATTAGAAGGTATTGTTTTGAGTTCTTGTTCTTCGTCCAGATGTATTTTTTTTTCCAATTTGGTTCCTTTCTAGCATCTAGTTTAAAGCAGTAGGATGGGAATGAGGACTAAATATCAGAAGGATACCTGCCAGTGCCTGTCTGCCAGTGCTCTGGAGCCCACTGCATGCATAAAGGCATAGCTTTCAGTGATGTACCTACTGCAGCGAGCTAACTCATTAGCTTCAGTGTAGCCAGCAAAAGTCAAAGCATGCCCTGATATTGCACATTCAATTCTCTGGCACAGCAACTATATTTGAATGACTTCTGGTCTTCTTAAGCAGCAAATGGCAGATGTGGCTGCCAATAGTGTGACCTGTGATTCTTGAGCCCAGGGGCCTTCACACACAGCTATCCTATGGATTCCTCGACAGCAAGGGCAGACAAAGGCTGACTGTGATACAGTATTAGAAACCCAGCTACATATCCAAGCTTTATGGGTCTGATTAACAATGAGCAAATCGGGGTATTTGTTCCAGCAGCTGAGGCGTAGACAATTTGGATGATATGGGAATGAATTAGCAGAATAACTCTCAGCCTTGTGTTTTCACTCCTTCTGTGGTGCATACTCTCCCACTCTCCCTACCATGCCTGTCCCAGACATAATTATGTTCTCTAAAGATTCATGACAGCCTGTGTGCAGAAGTGACAGCAGAGAGGAAATACTAACTGCACAAACTTGAAGCCAGGGCAGTTTTGAACATTTTGAATATCTTAAGACCAGAAGCATCCTCATTAAACTCTGATTAGCAAGTGGACTTGATCCAGGCTAATTCATGGCTGAATGGGGTTTTTCTTCTTCTTTTTTTTTTTTTTTTCCACTGCCAGTTTATCAGAGGTAGGCAATTAAGAGCTCACACACCTCCAAGTCTTGTAGTTTTTTGAAGCAGAGATCTCATACCAGCCTTGCAATAAAGCCTTATTGTCCTTGGGACAATATTCTTCACTAATCTCACTTCTGGCAATTTACTTTTTCTTGCTGAGCAGATTTAGAAACAAAAAACCTTGAAAGGGCATGGGAGGAGGAATAATCTGGGGCTATCTAATCCCATCCCCAAAGTGGGAGTTTTCCATTCAGCTTCCCTTTTAATGAGCACTGGAGAAATAAAGTTTTACTGCAACACTACTTTGATTCAAGAGACCTATGAGGACCCAATTATCCATCCAGTGGGAGTGGGGTGGCAATCTGGTTTTCAAAGCAAAAGCAATGTAGCAACACAGGCCCCTTGTAATTATGTCTTCCCTACAAATTTATAAACCCAGAGGTGAGCTTTGCTTTGGTTGATTGTTTAAATGCAATTATTACCTTTATTTCACTTTCAACTTGTTAATAAAGCTTTCCCAAATGCAGTGCTTGGAGTTATTCTTCCTGAACACTAGGATTCCAAAGGCTTAACTGGAAACCAATCCTCTGCTTCACTGAAAGGAGCACAGTCAGGTCCGGTCAAAGATTATCTGAAGAGCCAAAATGTTTGACAGACACACTGAGGGGGCCACATCCTATTTTCCACCTGAGAAAGCGAGAGGGGAGAGTGAGACAGAAAGAAGGAAGCTAAAGGAGACGGGGAGTGACTCGGAGAATAGAAAGGAAGAGACACTGCTCAAACAGTAGCCTGATTCAAGGGAAGAATCCTGTTTATGTCACTTTTCTTCCCTTTGCAGCTGTCAATATTATATTCATTGCACAAACGTGTGTCTTTTTTAGAAGTGCATGCAGATTTGCTTCTAACCTAACCCTGTTTAAAATAAGGAAGGGGGACAGGTGTTCTCAACAACACCTTTTTCAGTCCTGATCTCTCATAATCCCATATTTAGTAGGCCACAAGAAACTCCTTTTGAGCCTTCCCACTTCTAGGACCCACAGGTGGATGGGGATCAGTGAATAAAGTGTGTCTATGACATGTGAGCAGAAGCATGGCGTATATTGCACCAATTCACTTTCACTGCATTGCAGGTATGTGCAGCTCAGACACTGACTTCAACTCCTTGTCTTTCAAGGCCATGCCAAAGTTTTTAAGGATACAGGTACACAAGGGGGGCTAGGGCTTAAGTTTATACCAATAATAGAATCAACTTCACGGAAGATGTGCATAGAGTCTACATGAGACATAAGTATATCAGAGTATGCTTTGCTTGTTCAACGTGTATGAGATGATATATTACATACACAAGTAATACAATGAAGCTCATTGCATAGAATTCAAGCCCGTTAGTCAGACATATTTAGAGCTAAGTTATAAATATCATTTATTTGTTGAAAAGGCAGTTTGAGAACATGGCAAGCATTCATGATTTAATCCTTGTGATGATTTGTGGGATTTCCTTATTCATATGCTCCTTCCTTCAACTGCTGTTGATTTGAAAGGAGTTGTGGTACTGCTGTCTATTTTAATGCCTCTCATGGACCTTGCAGGATACGTCATGTTGCTCCTGGAACAGACAGTGCATAGCCATTGGACTAAGAGAAAGACATGATCAGGAGGAGAGGAAAAGCAATAGCCCTTCATTCTGTACAGAGGAAGTGTTTTGTAAAAGAAAAGAAAGCTGTAAAGTGCAAGTTGAGCAAAAGTCAGACAGTGTCCCACAGTCATATAAGGTTGAGGGAAAGGGTCTGCAGTGGAAATGACAAAGCAAGCTGGGCAAGACAAGTCGTGGTTGGGAGTGAATGGCATGGGTTGTACTGAGGACTGCAGTTTGACCCCATGACAAATACTGGTTTAGAGCAGTAAGAAAAGTGAAAAGGCAAAGAGAGTTCCTACTGCATACATCTGTGTGAAAAGTAATGTTTTCAGAAACACACTGTGTGTATGGACTTATACAGTTGTGTGGGTCTAAGTCCAATTTCTGTCACCAAGTGTTTCTCAAGGGTTAAACGGTATGTAAAATCTCTCAGGGGATTTTGGAAAGGGTATATCATCTCTGTGTCTGGGTTTGAGGATTCAGCATAAGTCTCAGAAAGACAGTAAGATGGACTGTATTCCCAGGAAATTATGCTGTGTAGTGGACTTCTGTCTGCAGGTATATTTGTAGAGACACCAGCCAGAAGCTACTCCTGGACTCCTTTCAGACTTCAGGGATTTAAAGCATATGGTACCTAGCAGACCTGGAAAGTAAGCAGAAAATGAAGAGTTATCTACAAAAGGGTGATACTTCTGTTGTCTTTGCAGCAGAGCAGTTTATGCTGAGTTACTTTGATCCTTCAGAAAAAGAAAAACAGACAAACAACAACAACAAAGAACTCACAGAAAACAATTTGGAACTGATTGTTTAAAATCTCCAAAATGTTTCCATGTGGAATTTCACATGGAGACCCAGATCAATGCTCTAGTCACAATGTTGTAGAAGGAAAACCACTCATTCATGTTCACAGGAGGTGACTCAGATCTCTTCTCTCTGATTTGCAAACAATACTTAATTTTCAAGAATAAGCTGCAGTCTATCCTCATACTGTACTGGATTCCCTCAATAGCAGTATGGCACAAGTCCACCTCTACAGGTAGGGTCTCTAGTCATGAATGCATGGAGTCATTCTTTGTTTCTCTTGCCTAATAGAATAAACAGCATAAAACCAGCCTGATGTTACTATCAGTTTTCTGCCCTTGTCTCACTTATGTAAACAGAGGAATACCAGCAGCTTCTTTTCCAATGTGTTTTTTTTAGTGGCTATAGTGGAATAGGGGCACAGGCATTCTTTCATGAAACTGAGGTTGGCATCTAAATGAGTAAGACCCTGGATGTGAATTTTACTCAAGGTGCTCAGAGACATAAACAAGTGATGGGAAATTTCCACTGAGTTGCTACAGAAAATTCAGGACATTGAGCCAATTAAGTGTGTGTGTCTAGTTAAACGGTTCCAACATGCTGCCCCATGGGCAAACATCTCAGAGGGATGTAACTCTTTTCTGAGGTATCTATGTGTCATGGTTTAACCCCAGCCAGCAGCCAAGCCTCACACAGCTGCTCACTTATTCCAACCCCCACCCACAGCAGGATTGGGGAGAAAATTGGAAGGATAAATGTGAGAAAATTCATGGGTTGAGATAAAGATACTTTAATAGGGAAAGCAAAAGCCACATACACAAAAGCAAAGCAAATCAAGGAATTAATTCACTGCTTCCCATGGGCAGGCAAGTGTTCAGCCATCTCTAGGAGAGCAGGGCCCCATCATGTGTCATGGTGACTTGGAAGACCAACACCATTATTCCAAACATCCCCCCTCCTTTGTCCACCTTCCCCCACTCATAATATCGTATGGTCTGGAATATTCCTTTGGTCAGTTTGGGTCACCTGTCCCACCTGTGTCTTCTTCCAACCTCTCAAGCACCCCCAACTTGCCAGTGTGGCAGCAAAAAAAGGAGAAAAGGCCTTGCCTCTGTGTAAGCCCTGCTCAATGACAACAAAAACTTCTCTATACTATCAGCATAAATCCAAAACACAGCTCCATACTAGTCATCATGAAGAAAATTAATCCTACCCCAGCAAAAACCAACACAACATGACAGGAAACTACACAACACAATTACGGGTTTATAGAACCTGGAAGAGCCTTAGCTTTCTGATATATTGAGAGATAAGGGGGAAACTATGCATTTTCATACTCCTTTTGCATGACTGGAAATAGAGACCACCCACATGATCTTTGTTTGCAGTCCATTGACCATTCAAGTTTCCTTTTACCCAAAGTAAGCTTTACTTTTACCCAGAGTAAGCCCCTCTGCCATGTTAAAAAAAAAATCCAGTAGCTGTATGAAGCATTCCTTTAAGATAATGACTACCAAGGATTTGCCAAGTTAGATTTTATTATATGTAATGTGACAAATTAAGAGCTACCAGATGGGAATTGTTTCTCATATCTTCTGCTATTAAGAGCTCATGAGAATCAGCCACAGGTTTGACAAAGAAGACAGTGCATCTAATGGCAGAGGCTGAGCATTCCATATTTGTACTTGAACCGTCACTGCTTCCACTTAGGTGTCTCAGTTTCTGATTTTGGTATGTACTTTACATCAGTGTGGTTGCCTTCCTGCCCACTGGATACCTGCAAATTATCAGAGCTCAGCCCATAGCTCAGCTAGGATACGTTCACAGAGAGAATAACCATTCTTTTCAGTGGCACCCACATAAATTCCAGAAGCAGATTCTTTGAATCAAATTATCTTTGCACACCACCAGATGCCAGCTTGTTAAAAAAAATTCAGGAACACATGGACAAGAGTATCTATAGTCCAGTTAAATGGCATATCAATTAGTATTTCCTTATTGTACTCAGGGTTCTTCCCTTTGTCCCAAACAGGCTCCCTGAACCATCATGTAGAAGAACATCATCTGCCAACATCTGATCTTACAGCTGAGACCCCTTTAACGTGAAACTCCAGTGTCAGAGACTAAGACACTCGAATGTAGAGGCATGAATGTGCAACAATACTCTGAATGCTTTTTTCACTCATTTTACATGACAGCAGATATGATTATGACCTTCTGATCAGAGAACTGTCAGAAGGGAAGTAATTAAGCTCAAGAAGCAGCTATTACCATTCTAGTCAAAAGTCATTGTCTTTTGCTCCTAGGCTGGCTGACCACTGCCACCTTTATTCCTCCTTCCCTAAGCTGCTATCAGTTCTTGCTGATCAGCGCTGGAACTCTGGTCCAGTAAGAACAGTGCTTCACAGAAGTTGCTGAACCAAGTCAACACTGAGATCCCAGTGCTCAGAGGTGTGGTTTAACAAATTGTTCAACCAAATTAGGCCTTATTGTCCAAGAACAATGTAAAGGAAAATAGTTTCTTAAGGTGCAAGCAAACTTCTGTTTAAGTTATACTATCCTTTATTAAAAATTATCATGCTATTGGACTAGGATTGGTAAAAGCTCTAATATCAAAAACAATTCTGAGGGGAAAACTTCATCCACTTCCATAAACCATGAAAACCAAAAGCATGAAAGCAAACAATTTAAACCCTTCATGGTGTTCTGATGGTACTGCAGGACATATATATGAGCTTGACAGCCTAACAGCAAGTTTCCTAAACATGACCTGATCACACAGAGAATTTCACCCAGATTTGATATAAGCTTTTTAAAAAAAAAAAGATAAATGCAAGTAACTGTGATTTAATTCATTAACTGTTTGTCAAATCACTAGATCAGGGATATAGCAGGGAAAATTTGAAGTGTGGAAGGGTACATGTGCTTATTTTGCTTGTAAAATCAAAGATGAAACACATCCAAATTTAGAGATGAGACAAGTTACAAAGAGGGGTGTTGTGGTTTAAAGGACAACAACTTTTTTTTTCTCCTTCCTGGGGGGGGGTTCTTTGTTTTTCTACTTCCGCCGGGGCACAGTTTCCAGCAGAGGTGAGGAGCCCACGGATTGGCTAATTTTAAGATGGGCACTCCATGTAGCCATTGAATATTAGGGGCGTCTTTGCGAAGCTTACATTTTTAGGAGCGGGAAGTTTGAAGCCCTCTTTGACTTCGGCCCGCGGGGAAGGTAACATCGGCTTGGCCCTGGCCGGCCACTCCGGGCCCCAGGGCCTGGGGGCCGTGCCGGGGCTGCGGCCGGCTCCCCCTTCCCCCACCTCCTCCCTGGCAGTGATGCTGCTGTGGGGCTGCTTTTGCTCTCCCTCTCCTTGCCTGAGGGAGAGGAGAATGGAACTCCAGGAGGGGG
>VZTR01010721.1:59390-79349 GCA_013400775.1 Chaetops frenatus | reverse complement strand
GGGGGGTGATCCTGTCCATCTCCTCAGCCCAGATGAGGCACAACTGGAGTGCTGTGTCCAGTTCTGTGCTCCACAGGACAAGAGACATGGAGCTCCTGGAGACAGTCCAGCAGAAAGCAACAAAGCTGCTCAGGGGCCTGGAGATTTCTCTTATGAGGTAGGGCTGAGAGAGCCAAACCTGTTCAGCCTCAAGAAGAGATGACTGAGAAAGGACCTCATTAATGTGCATAAATATCTAAAGGGTGGGGGTCAAAAGGATGGATCCAGGCTCTCCTTTGAGGTGCTGAGCAATAGGAAAAGATGCAACAGGGAAAAACTGATGCTCAGGAAGTTCCATCTGAATATGAAGAAGAACTTCTTTACTGGGTAGATGACCAGGCACTGGAACGTGTTGCCCAGAGAGGTTTTGGAGTCTCCCTCAAGTGAGATATTCAAAATCCATACGGTGCAAACCTGTGCAGTGTGCTCTAGAATGATTCTACCTGAGCAGGGTAGTTGAACCAGACCCACCGTGATCTCTTGCAGCCTGATTGATTCTGTAATTCTGTATTTGGAAGGGGAGAGAGGAAATTCCGTTGCTCTTATATTGTGTCAAGTTTTTCTTGAAGCTTTAATTTGGGAAGAGATTTTTCTTCTCTTTGAAATTGCAATGCAATGAAAATTCTGCCAGATCAAGCTCACAGCATTCTTCTCCTATCTATACTATCTTCAAGCTCTTTTTATTGCCTAGGACACGCCATCAACAACAACAACATAAAAACCATCCGAAACAAAAAAAAGGGTGGGGGGGGGAAAAATAGGTGTTGTGAGAAAAAAAGAAGAAGCAGTGAGCAAGAGTAACCAGGCAAATATTACATCCCAAAGGGCAGCTTGAGGTAAACCAGAACAAATGAAAAAAATAACTGAGTTCCCTTCTGCCACTTCTAGGATGCCTGGTTTTTAACTTATGTAATGATCCATTAGCTTCACTCTGCATAAAGAGGCAGCAGAACAAGCTATAATCAAGAGAAAAACATAGCAGAGAGTTTTGACAACCATAGTAAAACAGTTTAAAACAAGCTGAGTTTATACAGAGAATTCTTTAAGCTATGTTCATAGATAGAGTTATGTTCCATTAGCATGGCATTTCATAGCATACTCTCCAATAAATTTGTGACAAATATTGCAATTTTCCATCAATTGAATGGTTCTGACCCTGGATGTAGAAACAGTGCAACTACTACTCTGAGAAGACATAGCCACCAGAATACAGTGAAAATAGCACAGTGTCAAAGAGGGTCAAGGCAAGGGATGCCTCTCTAAAATGGAGCCTGGTATGCAGGCAAAAAGAATAAGGTCTTAATGTATATCTTCTACCTGAAATTCAGCAAACTTCATAAGCACAATTTATTTGCATCCCATGACATAGCTTCAATTTAAAACTACCTTTCCAGTGCCAAAAGCTGAAAGGATACTACCTTGTTTCTAAATCTTCTGGTCCAAATTACAACTGGTGTAAACAGACATCCGTGGGCTTGAGTGTGCTCCCAAGTGCAAGCTAGGTGCTAGGGCTACAAACTACAGCATTCGTGACTAAGGAGGGGCAGAAGTCCTTGCTCTGGGGCTACGAGATGTGTGTCAATAGTAGGATGAGACAAAGTTGCAGATCTCCTGTCTCAAAACAAGATGAGTCCCACAGATATTTACTATGAGGCCTCCAAATACTGACTTTCAAAATCTCAGTACCATAGCTGTATCCAGCACCGCTGCCTTGTATTGTGAGGCTTGTCTCATCAGTTACAGTATGGGTCAGTTTTTGAGATTTCCACCTGCCCTGGAGGCTGACTGGAGGCCAGCTGGCTCCATCCAGGACTGAATGCAGTGCCTGAGAGAGCACCTGGAGCAATGCTTCTCTCGTGCTCTAGCAAAAACCACTCAAAGATGACCTGTTGGATCTGTTTGCTTTACTCTTTGTGTGGATGCTGTTGTTGAATATACTGGAGTCTGCATCAAAAAATAGGTAACCTAGAGGTAAGAATTTATTAATTCTTAGGCAGGCTCTAATTTATTTATTATTGAGCAGACTTTTAAATTACATTGTATAAGGTCATTGAGACAGAGAGGGGAGGAAAGAGGGAGAGAGAGAGAGGTTATACATGTAGATAGCTTATGTGTATTTATAGAAGTGTATATATATTCATATGCATGCATACAGACCAGAATCCTAGATCTGACAATAGCCACTAGAAGCTGACAACAGGGCAAGACCAGAATAGCTGTCTGCCTGCAATAACCCAGCTCCCACCTTCCTGCTGCTTTTGAAGTTACTAAACTGGAGGTTGTACATGTGGTTTTATATTTTATAAAATCTGATGACCTTTTTTTTTACCCAAGGAGCTGTCTGATCCTGCTTTGAATCCATTAATACTTTTGGCCTTTGTGACATTGGATTCTACTGTTTAACTGTGTGCCTGTATCATATGAAACAAACTTGCTATTTTAATTGTTTATCTTATTTCTGCCTGATAATGTAATCAGAAGCCCTTTTCCCCAGCTCAGTCACAAATATGCTGCATGATTTTGCACATCACTTATAATCTATGCCTCGCTTCCTAGTCTGCAGAGCATGAAAAAAGCATTCCCTCAGGCAATCTCCCACTGAAATCAAATGACTGTAAATACCACTTGTAGTGAGATATATTCAGCATCCCATCTTACCTGATAAAAATATTTGCTAAAAGGAACTGTGATTTCTGTGGGAGTATGTCAGATAAGGAAGAATGAAGGCAGTGAAAGGTCTTCAGAAGTGGACATAAGGAATGCAGCACGCAGTTGCAATTTGAAAGAAAAGGAGGTGGCTTTGACACCAGGGAACAAATGAATAACTCTTTGCCTATTGCATGGGCCAGCAGGCAGAGATGGCACAGATGAACCTTTTCATTGCCAGGAGAGAGTCAAACAGATCTTCATGGGCTCTTCATTTGATGTCTCTGTGAGAGGAGGACACTAAACTCCAGATGAAGCTTCTGAAAGTGACATTTTAAAGATAATTGAAAAAAAGAGAAGCTATCTTTAATAACAAAGGGACCCAAGAAAGCTAGACTTACTTCAGAAGAAAATCTTAAAGGTGCTGGAGCAGGCCATCCCTAAGTGCCCAAAGGTGAGTCACTGGGGAAGACAACTGCCCTGGCTGAGCGGGGAGCTTTCACTGGAACCACGGGTAAAATAAGGCTTATAGCCTTTGGAAGAAGAGGAGGACTATTCAGGAAGAGTACAAGGATGTTGTTAGGTTATGTAGAAAGAAAATTTGAAAGGCAAAGGCTCAACTAGAACTCAGTCTGGCCACTGCTGTAAAAGTTAATAAAAAGTGTTTTTATAAATACATGAACAACAGAAGGAGGGCCAAGGAAAGTCTCCATCCTTTATTGGATGCTAGGGGGAGAAGAGTCACACAGGATGAGGAAAAGGTTGATGTAATTAATGCCTTCTTTGCCTCAGTCTTTGCCAGTAAAACCAGTTATCCTCAGGGCAGCCAGCCCCCCGAGCTGGTAGACAGGGATGGGGAGCAGAACAGACCCCCTGCAATCCAGGAGGAAGTTGTTAGTCACCTGCTGTGCCACTTTGTCACAAGTCTGTGGAGTTAGATGGGATCCACCCAAGGATGGATCTGATGGAGTTTGCAGAAGTGCTCACTAAATCACTCTCCATCATTTATCATTAGTCCTAGTTACCAACTTACTGGAGGTTGGTCAAATGCGATGCCCATTGTATTTAGGTTTTTGTGGCCAGGTTTTGGTAGCAGGGGTGGCTTCTGTGAGAAGCTGCTGGAAGTTTGCTCCATGTCCAGCAGAGCCATTCCCTGGCAGCTCCAAAGACAGACATGCTGCTGGCCAAGGCTGGGCCAGTCAGAAATGGTGGTCATGCTCCTGTGATGACAGATTTAAGAAGGAAAAAAGGTTATTGCACTGATATAATTGTGGCCAGAGAACAACGGGATGAGAACACGTGAGAGGAACAACCCTGCAGACACCAAGGTCAGTGTAAAAAGAGAGGGAGGAAGTGATCCAGGCACCAGAGCTGAGGTTCCCCTGCAGCCCATGATGCAGAGCATGGTGAGGCAGCTGTGCCCCTGCAGCCCATGGAGGTCCATGGGGATGCAGAGATCCACCTGCAGCTCGAGGAGGAGACTCACACCAGCACAGGGCGATGCCTGAAGGAGGCTGTGAACCAGGAGAAGCTCTTGCTGGAGCAGGCTCGTGGCAGGGACCTGCAGAAAGAGAGGAGCTCATGCTTGAGCAGGTTTTCTGGTAGGACCTCTGACCCTGTGGGGGAACCACACTGGAGCAGCCTGTCCTTGAAGGAATGCACCCTGTGGAAGAGTGACCCACACTGGAGCAGTTCATGGAGAACTGCTTGTGGGATGTTGGAGAATTCCACTGAAGACTGTCTTCTATGGGAGGGACCCCCCTCGACAGTGGAGCAGGGGATGGATTCGTCTCCCTGAACAATGTGAGAAATAACTTCTGAGGAACAGATCCTAACCCCTATTTACCATCTCTCTGAATATTGAATGGCAGGAGGTAGAGCTGGAAAGGAGTGAGGCGTTTTAAGGTCTTATTTAACTTCTCATTATCCTGCTCTGATTTTGTCAGTAACAAATTCAATTAATATCTCTAATTATATTTTGCTTTTCTCATGATGGTATTTGGTGAGTGATCTCTCCTGATCCTTATCTCAGCTCATGAACCCTTTATTATATCTTTTCTCCCTTGTACAGTTGTGGAGGGGAGGGATAAATAAGTTTTGGTGTATGCCTGGCATCCAACCAGGGTCAACCCAACATGCATCCACAAGAAGGACTGGAAGGAGGATCCAGGGAGTGTCAGCCTGACAGAAGGTTACAGAGCAGATCGTCCTGAGTGCCATCACACAGCACATAGAAGACAACCAGGGGATCAGGCCCAGCCAGCAGGGGTTTAGGAGGGACAGGTCCTGCCTGACCAACCTGATCTCTGTCTATGACCACATGACCGCCCCCAGTGGATGAGGGAAAGGCTGTGGATGTTGTTTACCTGGACTTCAGTGAAGCCTTTGTCACTTCCTCCCACAGCATTCTCCTGGAAAAGCTGGCAGTCCCTGGCTTGGATGGGTGCACTGTTTGCTGCATTGCGAGCTGTCTGGGCCCAGAGAGGGGTGATGAATGATGCTACATCTGGCTGGTGGCCTGTCACTAGTGGGGTTCCCCAGGGATCAGTGCTGGGGCCAGTCCTGTTCAGCATCTTCATTAATGATCTGGATGAGGTGTGAGAAATGACCCTCACAGAAAAAATTTTGAAAGGTTTACTAAACAACAAAAAGTAATTAACCATTAGAGACACCAATGGGCGGTCTGCCCAAAACACAAAGCAAAGGGTGACAGCTCTGAGTGCTTGACCTGAGACAGTCAAGGCCANCCCAGCCAGAGGCACACCTGGTGACTGGGGAGGTTACATTTTATACCCTGAAGCTTAGGGAAACCCCTCCCCTGGCCCAACCTCCTGCAGGCTTTGTGACTGCCTCCTTGATCTCCAGGGTCTTCTCACTGGCTGATTGGTTGGCTTGATATCATCCAAGGATCTTCTTACTGGATTGTGAATTGCCCAGCTGTGTTCCTGCGACCACACTCTTACAATAATGAGGCATACACCCACTTCTAGAAGGTTCCCACCCCAACCCATTACATATAGTAACTATTTTGAACCAATTTACAGTTTTATTAACATTAATGAACAGTTTAGTAACTCATTAACAATTAACCCACTTTTAACTATACAGAAGCCAACCTTTACAACCCCCTTCTCACTTGTAACATGAGGGAATTGAGTGCATCTTCAATAAATTCCCAGACAACATCAGATTGGGTTTAAGTGTGGATCTCCTGGGAGGTTCAGAAGAATCAGCAGAGGAATCTAGAGAGGCTGGATTGAAGGGCTGAGGCCGGTGGTATGAGGTTTAAAAAGCCGAGTGCTGGGTTACACACTTTGGCCACAACAACCCCACAAGGCACTGCAGGCCTGGAGTAGAGGGGCTGGCAAGCTGCCTGGTGGGAAAGAGAGTGCGGGTTGATAGCGGGCTGAACATGATCCAGCAGTGAGCCCAGGTGGCCAAGAAGGCCAGTGGCACCTGGCCTGTATCAGCAATGGTCTGGCCAGCAGGAACAGGGCAGGGATTGTGCCCCTGTGCTGGGCACTGCTGAGGCCACACCTCGAGTGCTGTGCTCAGTTCTGGGCCCATCACTGTAAGAAGGACATTGAGGAGCTGGAGAGTGTCCAGAGAAGGACAACAGAGCTGGTGAAGGGTCTGGAGCACAAGTCCTGTGAGGAGCAGCTGAGGGGGATGTTTACCCTAGAGGAAAGGAGACTCAGGGGAAACCTTTTGGCGCTCTACAAATTCCTAAAAGGAGGGTGAAGCAAGATGGGGTTCAGCCTCTTTCTAGACAGCAAGTGACAGGACAAGAGGACAGAGTCTCAAGCTTCACCAGGGGAGGTTCAGGTTGTACATCAGGAGGAATTTCTTCATGGGAAGGGTTGTTAAATATTGAAATGGACTGCCCACACATGTGGTAGTGTCACTATCCCTAGAGGTGTTCAAGAAACCACTGGACATGGCACTTAGTGCTATGGTCTAGTTGATGTAGTTCTGATCAGTCAGTGCTTGGACTCAATAATCTCAGAAGCCTTTTCCAACCCAACTGATTTCATGGTTCTGTGTTTTGGGGTTTTGTGCAAGTTTTGCATTTGTCTTAGTCCCTCTGGTTTCATTTATTCCTGAAGGTGAGACAGAGGCAGATGTGCAGCTGTGTGCTGAAAGCAAATCAGATCACCTTTTTCCCCACCCTCAGCTTCCCACTCATCTTTCTCCCATGCACGTCAAGAAGAGATTTTGTTACAGAATCCTTAAGCAATAAAACTGATGACAGAGGGGAAAAGTCCTCCAGGAAGATCCAGCTGCCACCATCGGGGTGTCATATGGGGCCAAGGACTCCCAGGGGTTGTGGGGTCCCATGGGAGTCTGTCAGGGAAGGGTTTGGCAGCCAGGGTCCATTCCACCATCCCAGCCAGGAGCAGGGCAGCTGGGGACCCGTGGGCAGCCACCGTCCAGCACTGGGCAGCGCCCTGGGGACGGCCCAAAGCCAGGCTAACCCATGGGCCCTGCTGCTGCAGCTCAAGGCCAGTCAGGCTTTGGACACAGATTTTAATTTCAGGTGCCCTCTGAATATCAGTATTTTCTGCATTTCTGGGTTATTTTGTTAGCAATCTGTGTATATATGACACAGCTGCAAATATGTGGTGCCAAGATTATTTGGTGCTGAGGCCGAAGTGCTTCAACGCCAAAGGACAGCAATTACTATAAATGCTATTTATGTAGCAATTTTGACCCTCATATATTTGTTAAATCGTTTGCATCCAAAACACATCTCCTCTAAAGGTTAAGGAGTTGACAGAAGAAGAAAGCAAGCCTGCCTTACTTACTGTGGTTTCAGCAGGCATGAGCATACATTAGGAACTTCAGGGATGACACAGGCTCCACACAGCCAGTACAGCAAAATTCCCACTGACTTTGTAAAGCTTGTAATTCTGACCTGATAGAGATCCTCACTCACTTAAACTTTTAATAGTAAGCGTCCACTTCTTCCTCACTAAAAACATTCTGCTCTTACTCACTGCTCTGTACCATCCACATAGAAGGAAATCTTAACTCACAGAAGGCTCAGATATGGGCCTGAGCAGCATCTGAGGCCAGTGTGTCTGAACCCCCTGTGAAGGCAGGATTTTTTCAGCTTGCAAAAACACAGCGAATTTTAACTTTGCTGATGCTCTTCATTTATGAAACATATATATTGAAAAAAGTCCTTTCTTTCCAAACCAATTTTCAAAAGACCTGCAGCTAAGGGTGACACAGATAAAACACACTGACTCCCATAATACTGACTGTAAGAACATCTGTTTTTCTCTTGTTAAAAGATGTATATACAACTTTCCACAGACTTTAAAGCCTTTTGACTGTGAGTGTATTGAAAGCACTGATCTGTGTGTCAATAATGTAGCTGCAGACAAGGACCAGATCCACCTCCAGAGCGTTTTTTGACAGTCTCCAGGCTTTGCTCTTGAAATGCAAGTAGATGCTGAATGTGGGAAAAGCTAAAGCTATGCTGCTTGGCTCAGAGCCCAGGACTGAAAGATTTTGATTCACTTTTCCATCTGAAAAATGTACTTCCTCACAGAGCTTCAAGGGGTTTCATACTCAGCTAGGGAGAGCCAGGGTGGCTCCGCCGAAGTCCATGAAAGTGTAGGCATAAATTGTAGCTCCGTATCTAACATTCATTTTCCCTTAGTAAGCATTAAACTCATTATAGATGGATGGATCAGACACAACAATCACAAGAAACTATTTTTATTATTTAGTCTTTCTTATATTAATCTGCATCAAAGGGTCAGTATTTAGATTTACAAGCAGCTCCCTCTCTGACTTCTTTTGAGATAGCTTTTCTGTTAGTGCACAGAAATTGTATGGGAATTTTGGGGAAAGAAGTTGTTTGCCTGGAAACTCTCAAATGAATTATCAGGGTTTCTTTTGCTGTTACTTTCCATGGATTTTCTCATATTATAAAATCAATGTCTCAAGTCAACATGTGTCAAAAGTATTATAGAAAATTCAATATATTGTTCTATTGGAAAATTACCAGAATTAGACTACTAAAGCTTAAAAAAACCCCAAACTCAAACTTGTAATATGCACAGTCACATGCACATACCTCAGTTCAAGTATTTTATTTTCACTAATAGCTTCAGCCATGCAGAAGATGGTGGTGTTCTGATGGAAAACTTTGGTTAGCAGATGTGTGTTGCTTTATTTTCTCCTTGCCATTTGCAAGTTTTTTGGAGAAAAGTCAGTCCTCTTGATGCAAAAATGCAGCCCCAGGGCACTGTATGAAAGGATCTGGTAGCTCAGGTTCTTTCACTAATCCAGGTCAGCACCTGTCCCAGACACAGACTTTATCCTGTAAGTCTCTGTGATGATGTGCAGCAGGAAATGCCAAGTTATTATCCTCCTTTACAACGCTGAGTGAAATCTACAAAGGATGCAATAAAGTTAATTACTAGGCATTGTCTTTCACTTGGAGGTAAATCTATGACTTCTTGGGACTTGCTTCTTTGCTCAAGGCCTAAAACATAGAAGTATTATGAGACACTAAGTATAACTATCAAATCATGGACTGGCATCCATGCAAATGGGAACATGAATTATATAGAACCACGGAGCCACAGAATCATTTAGGCTGAAAAGACCCTTAAGATCACTAAGTCCAACCATTATCCTGACAATGCCAATTATGGGTCCTTTTTATCTTTCTCTCCATGACTGCACAATAGTAACTTGATGAGAAAGTAGAGTGACTTCTGGGACAGAGTACCAGAGTCTTCTGAACTTTGTGGTCACCTTATGCCTTTCATTTATCATGTAGTCATAGAATGGCTTGGGTTGGGAAGCACCTTATATATGATTCTAGTTGCAAACCCCATGCCATGGACAGGGACACCTTCCACTAGACCAGGCTGTCCAGGGCCCCATCCAATCCAGCCTTGAACACTTCCAGGGAAAGTGTTAGAACTTTATGTATAGCACTTTACAAGATCATAAGATAATTCATGTTGGAAATGCAATTCCATGTTCAGAGCAGGAATGAGAAGAGGGTTTAGGTCCTCCCAGAGGAGCCTCTGCTTTTCTTTTTCTTTTGCCCTCTTCCTGCATTGTCATTATTTTTGCTGCAAGTCCTCCTGTCACAGACTCCATAGCTGTCATCTTTGATGTAGGCATGGGTCACAGCCATTTGCAGCCTTGGATCAAGTGTGCAAATTCTGTGAAGTCCACGAGAGTCTGGATATTCTCTGTAGTGAGACTGAGCAAAAATAACAACTTAATCAGGACAATTTTCCTCAGTTCTGGCAAAGCTGCCAGTGCCAACCAAGCAACACTTCTGCAATATCAGCAGCCTTGCCAGACTGAGTCCTTTTCTGAGTACAGTGTGTGTAAACAAATAGGGAGGAAAGATTAGACTTTCCCTCTCTCCCCTTCTGCCTCAGCAGCCTCAGCAAGTCAGGTAAGTGCAAAAAAACTCTCACAGGTGTTGTTTTGCAGGTGTTGTGTATGGAAAGTCCAGTGTCATCTCGTACTGACCAAAGACAAGCACCTTCTGAGTGATGTCTACTTACAGCCAGTGGCACAGCGCTGGAGTGTACTGAAGGGAAGGAGGGAGCAGGAACACTCCCAGCCTGGTTAGCTCTCTGCTGCCTGCAAGGTGCAGGCACTCCATGGCTCTCACTTGAGCAGCACCCTGCACAAATGTCTGCACCTGCTCTGGCACAGGAAGGATTTTTATTACACATTTCATTAGCGTTGGAGAAAGAATTTTACCTGGCAGATTTTCACTCTTAACAAGGTATTATCTTTTCACTAATGTGATCTAAGGTGGTTTGAGAAGTATCATATTTAATAACAGATTTATTTACTGCTGTGCAATCCATTGAGCAGCCAGACAAAAGACGGGTTGCAGACCCACAATTACCTGCTGTTGCTCAAATTGCAAATCATGTGGTTCCTATTGGAAGACTATCTGTATTTTATCAGGGTTTTTTCTCATATTTTTGTTATTTTCTAGCCCAAAGAGACAGCAATTTACATTCCATATGTTAACAGGCCTGAGTCGAGGAAGAGGGATGTTTCCTATTTTTCTCCAAAATAACATTTCGTAACATTATGAAAGAGAGAGATTTTTGTGTGGAGGGAGTGGTGGTGGAAAATAAGAATGTACCAGTCCACAAGCCTGACATAGTTGGTATGTGCAGAACACATAAAATAACTTTGATTTCCAAACATGACAAGTTCTCTATAACCATTACTTCATCATGAGGTCATTTACTTCATCAAGTAGCAATTTTTGTTAAAAAATGCCATAAAGAAATGTCTGACATACATTATTTCCTGTGTGATTTAATTCCTTATGTTTAGAATAGAAAACAGAAACAATTTTCTGCCCTTATATTTGCCATTTGCGCACTCATTTCTTATTCAGCATGATAGATATGCTAATGTATCATTATTTAATGTTTGGTTGCTACATCATAGAAATCTCTTTGCAATATTTTCATAATTCAACACGAATCCAAACATTGATGTGTAAGAGAAAAAGTAAAGACCTTCAAGTTAAACTTATGTCAATCTTTGTACAAGGAAATTACTAACATAAACTGTTTATTTTTTTACCTCAGGTAATAAAAAAGTCTGGCAAATTCTAACCCACATGATTGTTTCATCTGCTGCACTTGCTCTGGGTTTTTTATATGCTGAAGAGCCATGGATCACAGCAATAGGTTCTGGCACTTTATTAGTTGTAAGTAATTTGAGATTAGTCTAACAGATCTGTGTTTTTTCTGGGCAGGTGTAACACCTCCTGAACTCTTCACAGACAACCTGATTATGAGTCACAAACACTGGGCAGTAGGTCAAAATAATAATTCTGATCTAACAAAAAAGACATGCCATACTGGTTAGTATCACCTGTCATTTGTCCATATCTGCCCCACTGATTATTTTTCTTCTTTCTTTTTTCTTTTAAAAATCACTTGCTGATAGATGCCTCAGTTCCTGGAGCCCTATGAAAAGGAAAGATTTAGCCAGAATATACACACTTTTCAGATCCACATGAAGATGTTATGAGCAGCACTTCTCCTGTTTGCCTGGGAGATACTGTTGGCAAGATCAGCAACACAAAACCAGAATATTTTAGAAGCTTAGTCCTAGCCACTGGAGGTACTAAATTCTTAAAAATGCAGCACTGCAGCCTATCTACAAGACAGAATTATGACACATGAAAAGAACATATGACAAGAATGGCAGAGAAACAGAGTGGGCAAATTCATTCAGTTGTTACAGGAGACGCTGAGAAACCAGATATGGTGAACTGTCCCCATCTCTGTGGCCCCCGGCATGTAATTTAATCCCTCCTCCTACTGCACAGTTGGATAGTTCATCCAGAAGGGGCCCAGGAAATAGCACGGGTCTGCAGAGCAGCTCTCACAAATGGCCTTGATTTCACTCTATGATGGTAAAATACATCTAAATTATGCTTCGACATAAAGAGCCATATTGCATATGTGCATGCCCAGAGCATATTGCAGCTTTTCCTACCACTGTATACCTAAAACAAACTTGAGATATGTTTTATAATTTATAAAATTAGCATAATGCTCACATTTCTAGTCAAAATCATAGTACATAAAATTTTCTTACATTTGTTCTCTTCTGTTTACAAATTTTCACTCTAGATTTCTGTATATATTCCCTAGACTTCATAAACCCAAAAAGTTAAGTCTTTATAGAAAAGTCAAAAAAGGAGTGTTGCTACTTTTTGAAACTGTTTATTAAAAATATCTCCTCCTCTTCATAAGCCTCTTGTTCGTCTGTAAAATTCAAAGTTTATTAGGAGAATGCTGAGTGGATTTGTCTGTGCTTATTGTAATGTATGCTTATCTTCTGTATAGCACACCAGGCAAATACTAAGTGAAAAGGATTTACATGTGTAGCTTCAGACTCGTGCAAAATTGCCACTCTTTCAATAAATTGGGATCCAACTATCATGAGATTTGCATCAAGAGTATGAGGTTTAATGAAAGCAATACCTTTTGGTGCTCTTTCACATTTCGTTTCTTCTAGGAAGTGCTCAGGTAACATTTTTACTCTTCTCTCTGAAGCCCTAAGGACTAGAAACTACACTCAAAGGCATGAAATGTGACCTTATTGCCTCTTAAAACACATCTGGGATTTGGATTTTAAGAAACACAGCAGTACAGTACAAGACTTAGGACAAATCCATGAGAGTTTTCCAGGTTGTCTGTACTCAGCCTGGTTTTTTTTTGTTGTTTTTTTTGTAGAAGTCATCTGGCAGAGAAACATGGCTGAAAGAGCTAAATAAAATAGTGAGAATCCTGAAGGAGTGAGGATGGAAACATGGGAATGTGGGGGGTGGGGTGTTTCTGAGTTAAGCACTTGCTAGGAGAGGCTAATGGGAAGTAATGAGAAGGAAAGTGGGGGAGTGGAGCAAAAGTTGTGGAATGAGTGAACTGATTCTTGTTAAGTTTATGGCCAATTAATGTTTGCCATACTTGGTAATCAAAAGTTTAGCAAGGGTTTCTCTATATTAAAGGCAGTTCTTTGAACAATAGAGCCCTTTTTCTGCAATTCACAGCTGTCAGAGATTATTTCACTCCCTGTATAATTCAAAAAAGTGATGCCTTTAATTGGCAGCATAAACACTGTTGGGCTAGTGTGTACTGATCTTGATTTAGATGCTCAGTGTATGGCACAGTTTGCATCTGTCAGGATTTGTAAAGAAAAGCTGCATGAAAATTTTTTGACTCACATTGGGGGACTGGGGGGAAAAACAGGATTCCAAAATGTCCCATACACAGGCTTGAAACAGGAAAATAGGAGATAAAGATATCTGGAAGATCCTTTCACAACTGTCATGTCCCAGGTGAAGTGGCTCTATACAGAGCAGCACTACCATAAGAATAAATGGCACATGAACTCTTCATTTTGTGCCCTTTTTTACATTAATCTTACCCTCAATATTTTACGACAGTCTTAGTTCAAATTAGTTATTGGGTTGACAGTTTGCCTCTTTGTCTGATTATACTGCTTCTTATAAAACACTTAACAGATTGAAGCACAGACCTCTGTGTTACTCCTCTCATCCTGTTTTGTATTTGTATTTTTCCACCATCTCAATTAAACCCAGAGGTGTATCTGGACCATTCATTCTGTGAGGACTTCACAGCACAGGCATAAAAACCAGCTAGTACAAGACCATAGAGTGGCTGAACACATTGCATCTGCAATAGCCTCTACCCCACTAACATTCAGTTGATGTCCAGGTACAATATGGAGATCTCCAAACTTCAAAACACCAAGATTGCCATGAAAGAGAAAATTAAGATATACACAGACTGAGGTTTTTTCATAAAATAAGCCATATTTCAAATAGAAGGAAATGTTCAGAATTAGCAATGGCATGTAAGGAACAGATGTTTGTTGTTTATTCTTCCTTTTGTGTTGCTGTGGGATACTATTATAAGCACCTGTTCTTCCTCTGGCACAGATCAATATGTCAAAGTAAAAATACATCTAACAGAGACAGTTTGCCTCACAGGAAAAACTCATTCATTAATCCATCACACTGCAGTTCTTTATGTAAGCTATAAATATAATCTATCAGAATCAAAATACACAGCAATTCAACAACTTTCAGCATCATTAAATCTTAAGTTTGCTCTTGAAATTGAGTCTCTCAGCAGATGGAATCACTTCAGCCTGGTTTGTCTTACTTCTGCAAGGCATGGTACACTGAAGGATATAGGAGGAAGTAATTTTCAGCAGAACATCCTCCTTTTGAAGGAGAATGATGGTGAGAAAATACAATAAAAAACTGATAAAAATGAGAAGTGAGAAATCTATGTCTCCTGAAATTGAGTTTCATCCATGGAAATTGATCAGTGTTGATTTTGTTACCACAAACTCGCAGTTAGAGCTGAAACATTCTGTTGGGGGGTTTTGCCTCTTTTTTTTTAGCTTTTTTCTCTTCATTTTGTGATTCAAGCTGTTATACACTTCACTGAGGAAAATTTAGCTCCCACCTCAGGAAGACACAATTCAGTGATAGACAGAGGTCACCAGTGAGCAGAAAAGGAATGGTCTGTACAAATCCATGCAGTTTTCAACAAGCATCAGAGAGCTTTAAGAGACATCAAAAGAGGAATGAATGGGGACTTTGTCTAAGGGAGGACAAGAATTGAGAAGATTGTCTGATGAAGAAAAGCCTGCACAAAAGAAAGCACAGAAATATTCTTTAAACAGGTAGCCTGTGCAACATGGGGGGATAGTTGGATGAGGCAAAGGAGACAAAAAAGTTTGCCACAGAGAACTGAAAAAATATTATATGGTAAAGGATACTGTGAGAGGAGGATGGAAGACAGAAGGACTCAACTTGCATTGCTAGACAAATATAAACTTGTTAGGGACTTTGGAAGAAAGAAGGAAAGTCAGCCAAATTATATAGTTATTTCGAAACTGGAAAGAGTATGAGGAAAACCAGAGGAAAAACCCCCTGTACAGAGGACAGACAGCATGTCTCAAAATACTTTATATTTCTACCTCATAGTTCTCGTCTCTTGTGCCTTGTGTGCACTTAAGCAGGATCCTGCATAACAGGTATGCTGTCCACCAAAGCACTGCTGTATCCCGATCTGCCTTAACAGACAGGCTCTCTTGGCCTAGAAAATCCAATTTTCACCTTGAGAAAAAGCCCAAATTATTTAAGGCTAGGAGTTTCTTCTGAAAGAGCACCAAATAAAGTCAAACATCAATTTGTTTAATGAAATAAAATGTTTGGGGAAAAATAATTGCTGCTCTGAAACCTGAACGAAGAAAGACCTCCTCAATGTGGGAAACTTAGAATCATATAGATGTATATGTAAAAAAATTATTTCAATATTTAATTTGAATTGTCAGTGTAAATAACAACATCTGGTAGGATTTGGCATTGTAATTTTAAGAATAATCCCAGCTGAAACAGTGATCCAAATATAATCAGAAATGGGGACATGAGTTAGAAAATATTGCTCCCTTCTTTATTTCCATGCATTTCATACTCTGTAGAAGCTACCAAATATTTGTGATCTATATTGGTATGAAAGGTCGGTCAGCAAACTGTTGAAGTAAGCCTAGAAATATCAGTTGTGTGCACTTTTCATACCCTTTTAAAAGAGAATTTGTATGGCAAGGGCAAAAGTAGTGAGGTATTAGTTGTTTACAGGAACATTCTTGACTTTAGGCCATCAGGCTTTTTACAGGGAGGAGTCAGGAATGTGCCCTGTAACAAACCTATTATGATTATGTTTGTCCTCTTTCAACAACAACAAAAAAATCTCTATATGTGAAACATGCTGAAATTTCTGCAGGTCCACATGCATCTTAAGCCATTTACTAGCTGGAGAGAATTGTACCCTTTAAATCAATTGCTATTTCTAAAGAGCTGGTCACCTAGATGAAGTGAATGAAACACTGGAACCTTTGTCCACCAAGAAGTGTGGGGTACAGTTGCCTGAACCAGCAGTTTATTAACAGGGGGAAGAGATGTACATTGGCCCAGTCTCCCCAAAGTGCTAAATACTTTCTGACAGATGTTTAATAACATTTGCACAATTCAAAAGAGGTGTTCAACATCTCACAGGAGCAAGAAACAGGAATTTAGTCTTNGTACACTGAAGGATATAGGAGGAAGTAATTTTCAGCAGAACATCCTCCTTTTGAAGGAGAATGATGGTGAGAAAATACAATAAAAAACTGATAAAAATGAGAAGTGAGAAATCTATGTCTCCTGAAATTGAGTTTCATCCATGGAAATTGATCAGTGTTGATTTTGTTACCACAAACTCGCAGTTAGAGCTGAAACATTCTGTTGGGGGGTTTTGCCTCTTTTTTTTTAGCTTTTTTCTCTTCATTTTGTGATTCAAGCTGTTATACACTTCACTGAGGAAAATTTAGCTCCCACCTCAGGAAGACACAATTCAGTGATAGACAGAGGTCACCAGTGAGCAGAAAAGGAATGGTCTGTACAAATCCATGCAGTTTTCAACAAGCATCAGAGAGCTTTAAGAGACATCAAAAGAGGAATGAATGGGGACTTTGTCTAAGGGAGGACAAGAATTGAGAAGATTGTCTGATGAAGAAAAGCCTGCACAAAAGAAAGCACAGAAATATTCTTTAAACAGGTAGCCTGTGCAACATGGGGGGATAGTTGGATGAGGCAAAGGAGACAAAAAAGTTTGCCACAGAGAACTGAAAAAATATTATATGGTAAAGGATACTGTGAGAGGAGGATGGAAGACAGAAGGACTCAACTTGCATTGCTAGACAAATATAAACTTGTTAGGGACTTTGGAAGAAAGAAGGAAAGTCAGCCAAATTATATAGTTATTTCGAAACTGGAAAGAGTATGAGGAAAACCAGAGGAAAAACCCCCTGTACAGAGGACAGACAGCATGTCTCAAAATACTTTATATTTCTACCTCATAGTTCTCGTCTCTTGTGCCTTGTGTGCACTTAAGCAGGATCCTGCATAACAGGTATGCTGTCCACCAAAGCACTGCTGTATCCCGATCTGCCTTAACAGACAGGCTCTCTTGGCCTAGAAAATCCAATTTTCACCTTGAGAAAAAGCCCAAATTATTTAAGGCTAGGAGTTTCTTCTGAAAGAGCACCAAATAAAGTCAAACATCAATTTGTTTAATGAAATAAAATGTTTGGGGAAAAATAATTGCTGCTCTGAAACCTGAACGAAGAAAGACCTCCTCAATGTGGGAAACTTAGAATCATATAGATGTATATGTAAAAAAATTATTTCAATATTTAATTTGAATTGTCAGTGTAAATAACAACATCTGGTAGGATTTGGCATTGTAATTTTAAGAATAATCCCAGCTGAAACAGTGATCCAAATATAATCAGAAATGGGGACATGAGTTAGAAAATATTGCTCCCTTCTTTATTTCCATGCATTTCATACTCTGTAGAAGCTACCAAATATTTGTGATCTATATTGGTATGAAAGGTCGGTCAGCAAACTGTTGAAGTAAGCCTAGAAATATCAGTTGTGTGCACTTTTCATACCCTTTTAAAAGAGAATTTGTATGGCAAGGGCAAAAGTAGTGAGGTATTAGTTGTTTACAGGAACATTCTTGACTTTAGGCCATCAGGCTTTTTACAGGGAGGAGTCAGGAATGTGCCCTGTAACAAACCTATTATGATTATGTTTGTCCTCTTTCAACAACAACAAAAAAATCTCTATATGTGAAACATGCTGAAATTTCTGCAGGTCCACATGCATCTTAAGCCATTTACTAGCTGGAGAGAATTGTACCCTTTAAATCAATTGCTATTTCTAAAGCGCCGGTCACATCGCNACCAAGAAGTGTGGGGTACAGTTGCCTGAACCAGCAGTTTATTAACAGGGGTAAGAGATGTACATTGGCCCAGTCTCCCCAAAGTGCTAAATACTTTCTGACAGATGTTTAATAACATTTGCACAATTCAAAAGAGGTGTTCAACATCTCACAGGAGCAAGAAACAGGAATTTAGTCTTGACCCCAGAAAGTAAAATGGAAAGTTCCCTCTGCTTCGAATACGACCCGAAATTGGTGTAGAAAATAAAGAAGCACTGGTAGTAACTCTTCCAAAGAAAGCCAGTTAATTTAGCCCTACAAATATGAACTGAAGCCAAGCTAGCTGCACCTGCATAGTCCTCACAAGAGGGAATTCAGAACAATGCTGCTCTTGCAGCTGATCAACCTCCCTGCATCCCTATCCTGATGTGAAATATGGAGGAAATTTATTATGCCCTACAGGCCCTGCTCTCAATTAAGCTAATGTCCGTTTGTAACAGTCTCGTTGTTAACAATTTTCTCAGTCTGAATTTGCAAGGGTGAGACTGTGAGCAGAGTGGGACCGACACCTGAGAAAGTTTTATGATCTCATTGTTTTGTATTTTCTAGCGTCAAGAGTGACAAAATCCTGGAATGATAGCAGAGGTGGCATTAAACAGCCATTCACAGACTACAGGTATGGTTTAAAGTGATCACTTGTTCAAAGGAGTGGTTTCAAGATAAATGTCAGGGATGTATTACACCTTGTTTGAAAAAGAGGAATGTGATAGGAAAAAATTGCAGCCTTGGTAATATGTCTCATTATAGTATGCATAAAGACAATCAACTACACCATCACAGCACACTTTTGCATCTACAAACATCTTTAATTTTGCAACCCTAGTTCTCTTTCCCTGATTACATATCAACATTAAACAAAATATTTAGCTACATTTTTTAACTTTCTATCAAATAAATCAAGTAACCCTTTGTTTCTTGTGCTAAAGGACTACAGAAGAAGCCTTACAGTTGCATGGTACTTCACATATGCTAAGTATCACAATGCAATCGTGAAGGAAAAAACCTTATGAAAATGCCTGATCCCCCTAAAACACCACAGTCTCTCCTTTAGTCTCTCATATTCTCATACCCACTGTATCAAACGTGTGGAATCGTTCTGAAGAGCAGTTTTACTCTGATGGGCCTAAAGAAACCTTTCTCAGAACAATGAAGTTTTCCTAAACAGAAGAGGAAAGGAAACAAGGTCTTGTGCTGCAGCTCATCATTTCTGCCAGTGGAAAAGAAGAGAGTTGGCTTGCTTACATAAGCTTCTTTTTGCATGTAATTTTCTTAAATCTGATTAGGATTATGTAGGCTTTTTTAATTTCAACAATCCATTAAAGTTGTGTTCACTACCTATTTACCTAGGAGCTTTCCTCTCTCCTTTTTTCTCCGCACACAGTAAAAAATGAAGTACTTTTATGGCTGAAAAAGGCAGAGACATATCTTATGTCCATAAGAAATGCCTGTATAAGTTTGATTACAGAATTGTGAAGGCAACATGCTGACAGTTTTCAGACCAGTGTTGTAAACTGTACCCTCAGAGAAGGCAGGCCACTCATTAATCCCAAATCTCAATCTCACTGTGATCAAATGACAATGATGCCATCAGAGCTAACCCAGGGCCTTTTGAATCCTAGATTATCTCAGGTTTTGCTCAGACTTTGCATATTGGAGCTTCATAAGCTTTTGTCACTGGATAAGATGATTTCTATTGCATTACTGTGCTTTTATGCTGCATTCCTCAATCATCAGTTTCCTAATACAGCTTCATTTCAGCTATACTCTCTAGCTTCAGGAAGGTAATTCTGTTCTGTTGTCAGGAGCTGGGTACAATGAAAAGATGAAGTTCCCAAAGTCTTTTCCTTCTTTAGCCTTACAAGTGTTAAAGGTACATATGCAG
>VZTR01010721.1:8476-22453 GCA_013400775.1 Chaetops frenatus | reverse complement strand
GGATGCAGGCAGGGACACAGCAGTGGGAGGGGGCTGATGTGCTTCTCCCTCTGCCTTCACTTGCAGTGCAACCAGCTAGAGGAGCCTAGGCACAATTTAAACTTCCCAGTGCACACGAGGGCTTGCTCTCTGTTTCCCTGCAGTCATTTTTGGAGGAGTTATCCTTCTCTGGTAGCACACATTGAAACCCGTGACTTGGTTCTGCCAGCTTTAGGGGAATATGTCATCACACCCACATAAAATCCCAAAATGTCATAGGAACAAAAGGAAACAAACAGCAAGAGCATTCTCATGCCTCCATTCCAAGCATGCAGTTCCCATTCACAGCTTTGGATCTGAAAGCTCCCTGGCAAGCATCCTTTTCACATTTTACACCCACTGACTATGGGTGTGGGCATGTGTGTGTGTGTGCATGTGTGTGTGCGTGTTTTTGCAAATATCCAGTGAGAGCTTTTTTTTTTTTGGATGAGAGAAGCCTTCTGAACTGATACTTTGGAAGCCATCATGTGGTGTTAGCCAAACACTAACATTATTCTGCTTCACTCACATACTGCTGGAAGCCAGAAAAATGAGGCAGCTGCCTGCTGCTGCTGCTGTAAGTTTGCCAGGCTGGCACTGCAGCACTTGCAGCCTGCCATCAGCTCCAACCAGCTCACAGGTAGCAACAGGCAAACATCATTCACATTTATGTCTCAAGAACAAATTGAGCTCAGCAGCTGTGAGGCTTTCAGCAAAATTCCCATACAGTATTTTGTTTATTTGCTGAAATAAAAATATACTTGTAGAAAGAACATTGACTTAGGATGAAATGTGCACGTACTTCAGGATAAAAGACTTTCATTAAAAATGGAATATCACTAACTGGGACAACCTCCCTCTTTAACAAATACAATTTTAATGTATTTTTCTTTTCTACTTTTAGTCTAGCCAGATATGTTTTGGGTTGTCAAGATTACATGGGATTTAGTGCCCTTGAGACAGTCATGTTTCCAAAATGAGTAATTTACTTGGAGCATCTAGAGATTCCAGATTTTTTATTCTTACCTAAAAAAATGTTTGAATAACAAATAAACTAAGCCATTTCCCCACTATTGCTGATGCATGTGGCTCACCTGGTATTTGCATTTCTGACATGATTCTATTGTTGTGTCGCTTCTGGGCAGGATATTTTCAGAAATTAGACAACAGGAAGCAATCTAGAGAGGTTTCTCCCAAGAGCTCAAAGACTGGAACACAGCTTTTTAATGACTTTGAAAAGAGAATTTCTAGATATCAATCATGCTGACAGTTCTTTCTACCAGAGAGTTTTAATAGTCCATAAGGTTCCAATTTGTCATTATTTTTTTTCTCCTTCTTTAAAAAACAAACTTAGTCATTTTGGAAATAGTTGTGGGTAGTACTAAAAAACATTTCCAAGAGAACATCTTACCTAAGAAAACCAACCAAAAATGTGAACAGAAGGAGAAATCATTTCAGTCTTTAGTTCCTTAATAGCATATTTTGGAAAGCAAAAAAGCATAAGCCCCAAACTGCTGTCACTACTGAAAGGGGTAAGAAACAGTTGAACAGCACATTTTGAGACAGATTTTTCTGCACACTTTTGCAGACATGGGCCAAGCTCTGAGCAGATAAAGTCAACCAGAGCCTCCATTCCTATAAATCAGCCTAGTTCCAGAAAAATCACCAGAACTGTTCCATGACAAATAAGAAGAGGTCTGAACCTCAGTATCTCATAAACATATATTTCAAGTGACAGATTATTGCATGCTCTGAGTTCTGAAGGACAAGAAGGAGTATTATGGGGGATGACCGAAGGAAGTGATTCTGAAATAGGGTAGAAACATCCTCCAAATTCTCAGAGTCAATAGTCTTTCATTCGGGTTAGACTTCCACCTCTTGAGCCTGTCCCATGCAACTGCATTGAGGGTTAACTGTCAGTGCTCCTTCCTTAGGAACCTTGTGGGGCCACTTGACTGCCTCTGCAGGATGAATTCTAGAAACAGGCTAGCTGTTCCCCACAGCACTGTCCTGTAGTAACAGCAACATAAATCCACTGACTTTCAAAGAGCTACACAAAGATTCAAAGATTCAATTAATGGTTTATTTTTTTTTAAATTCACCTTTATCTGTACTGAGGCAGTATTCTAGGACAAAGTATCTTCAAACATCATCGAGTACTTCTTCATGAAGAGATGCATAGTACATGCAGGTTGGAAGCAGGGGGGAAACAAAAGAAACACCCTCTGAAGGGAAATATCCTCAGACACATGCACACAGATCTAAACCTGAGGACTGTGTTTCTCTCCTGCACACTGCAGCCAGAAGCTGAAGGAGCACAGTTGCCTTTCAGATTTGCTCCCAGCAATTTAAAAGTCAAGGTGAAACCTGGCAACTTTATTGCTTGTTGTAAGTGCCAAAAGCTTTTTCACTGTCTTCCTTTAGCAAAATCAGTTCTTAAGCCATTTCTACATTTTCATTTAGATATTGATCTATCGTATTCTCAAGACATTGGAAAGATCTCTCTTGGCTTGACTGAGGATTAGATCACGCCTTTGAAAACACATCAGTGAGAAAAAATTCAGGAGAAAAGAAAGTAGAGACAGACAGGAAGTAATTTCAAATTTTGCTGAGTTTTGAATTTAAGAAAAAAGTTTTCTTCAAGAGCAGATAACTTTCCAGCAGATTGCCTTTTCAAAGAGGGCTTGGCACAAGCTGGGAGAAGGGAGCACAGAGGGTTGGCAATCACAATACTGGTGCCAAAGGCCTTACATAGGTGGTGCTGCATTTCAAAATCCTTCTCCCAGTGACAGGACACCAAGGAACACTCCTTTATTTCTTTTTTGGGCAGCTATTGGCAAAAAGAGGGTATTGTGATTAGACAGTCATTCATAGATTTATGGAATCCCAGAACCATCTAGGCTGGAAAACACCCTTAAGATCATTGAGTCCAACTGTTAACCTAACACTGCCAAATGCACACTAAACCATGTCCCCAGGTGCCATATCTACACAACTTTTAAATACCTGCTGGGATGGTAAACTAACCACTTCCTTGGACACTCTGTTACAATGGTCAATAACCCTTTCAAGTGAAAAAATTTTCCCTAATACCTGATCTAAACCTCCCTTGGTGCAATTTGAAGCTGTGCATAAACATATATACAATTCAATTCTCAGTGACAACTGAAACTGGTAATAGTAAAAGGCTGGAACAGTGTTCATCTGTCTACACTATTCCTACACTACTCATATTTAGTAGGGCACATTCTCCATTGATAAAAAGTTCAACAGAAAGTTGAGGAGGACCTGTTTTCTCTTCCCAGTATAGGCAAAACATATAATTCTGTGTATCCTTTATCCAAGACCTCAGAGCAATGGGATACTCTGGAGCAAGTTAGCTGCTTGAGCTTCCCATTTTTTGGACAGTTGTGTAAAGACAGCATAGGCTTTTAGATTGATGTGAATACCACATCCAGCCTTGACAAAGGAAACATGACAGGCAGTCATATGGACATCAGAATCAGAGAAGCTATAGTCATCCACAGATTACAGAACTATTTCTATTTAAAGGATGAACCAAAGGCCTAAGTGTGAGTCTTTGTGCGACTTACTGGTTAAATAACACCTGTTAAATACCTATTTGCTACAGTAACTGGCTAATGTGATCCTCAAAAATCAGACGTGCCCTGGTTCTAAAAATCTGAAAAGTAGCCAAATTTGTACTATTTTTAGTACAAGAAATACCATTGTGTCTAAATCCACTTAACTACCTAAGTAATATTCTTGAACTTGAAAATCCAATTCATTTTACGCTTCAATAGGTAGGTGCAGTGAAAATTTCAGACATAGCAGCAGACATGGCATTTGTAGCTAATTAAGGAAAACTGGATTGAGCCCAGATGTGGATTATGCAAAGTGATTACTGGTGTTCTTTAGAAGCTGATAATTTGAAAGCATTTCCTTGTGTTTGTTCACTTTTTCCAGTAAACCAAGATAAAAAAAGATTCTGAAGGGAGGAAAATAGGTTTCTACAAAGTAAAACTGTCAGTGACAATTATTTCCATCATTTCAAATTGACATGTATGGTAGTTAACGATTGGGTCACAGCCATTCTTTCAATCAAAACTTGCTGTTGAGCTGTAATCCAATGCAAGAACTGCATATAGCTTTCAAGCATGGAATGACATTAAATGTGGAACCCTACACAATAATTCCCACTGGAAATGTCTGTGAAATAGTAATATTTCATTTGTGCTGGGAAAAAACAGGCAACATAATAAGGACTAATTGTTAATGGTAAGACTCCACTATGCTTAATTCCAATAAGCTGCTGAAATGAGTGAAGATATTTGTCAAGTAAGAAGCCAGTCAACCTGAGGAAAAGAGACAGAAACAGAATTTCTAAAAGACAGAGTGCCAGTGCTGTGGCAGGACCTTGGATACAGCATGAAGAAATACGGAAAATGTGTTGCACAAATAAGCAGCAAAATACTTGTAAATCTCCTTTTGAAAGAAAATTTATTATTAGATTTTCTGATGGCTTATCAAACTGCCATCAGAATATTGGAGTGGAAACCACAAAAAAAAAAAAAAAAAAAAAAAAAAAAAAAAATTAGGCAACTTGGAAATCAATTTATGCTGATTTTGTGGTGGGAAACTTGCCCATGTGCTTGATTTCACAAAACTGAGAAGTAGTTTGGCAGTATCCATAGTAGCCTCTGCTTTCTTTCTTTTTCTGTCTGTTTTTAAGGTCCACTGATCTTACTGTTAAATACTAGCAATTTGGCATAACTGAGCCTTAGAATTGAGTAAGAAAGTTTCCAAAGAGAAAAGCTGTCATTCTGCAATGCAATCATTACAAATTAACATGATTTTTTAAACCATTATGTCCCTTCTGGGTTTTTGTAATCATTGGTTGAATTACTCTCCTCTATTTGTTGTAGTTATGTTGACAAATACTGCAGCATAAGTATAAAACATATTTTGATTATGAAACAGATGGAATTTTCCATTTCCATTCTGCTATGGTGAACTAAATTGGACTCTTTTACATTTTCTGTTTCTGTTCCTAAAGACATTTAGGATGATTATTGTCCTATAAACAGAAGGAGTTTTTACACTCCACAACCTTCTCAGGCTACTGTCCCTGGTAGCAGAACATAATTTGCAATTCTCATTCCCACCAGTCACCTCCACCCTGTGAAAGCCCCAGGACACCCCTGCAGCACTTGGTATCTTTGCCCACATGGTATCTGAGGCCCTGATAAAGGTAACCAGATGTGCACCTGGTGGGTGCCAAGTATAGAAGCAGCCCTATGGGCGGGAGCAGTGTGAAGACAAGCGAGGCAGTGGAGCAGACATCCATGAGCCCGCAAATGCTCCTTCACTTCCCACTGCAGTGGGAAGAGCAGCCTGTGAGTTTGCAGCCAAGGAAAGAGGTGAGAAGCAGATGCAGACAGTCTGTGAGTGCAGTGCAGCAAAAACTCACTACTAGTCTCAACAGCCCCAAAGCTCAACTGCTGTCTTCTTCTTGGAGGAACTACAGAAAAAGATGGTTTTAAAGAAAACAAGTCTGTTTGGGGGGTGTTTCCCACAAGTTCTTTCTGAACAAGAGAAGAGCATCATGACAAAAACCACAAAGGCACTTGTTTGCCCCTCAGGGAAGTGATGCAAACCCAGTCATCTGGGAGATTTTCAGCTAGTTCTGGACAAGACAAATGCAAGGGCAACTGGGTCTTGGGGAAGCAGGTTGGTGGATGACAATGTTTGCTTTCTTTAGTATTCTTATTAAGAAGATCAACAGCAGGCACGAATTTATGAAAAGTTGCACACTGGACACTTGTTAAGATTCAGAGCAGAACTATAGTGTATTAAAAGACTTGTTAGCAAAAGGGACTTTATCATGTTTTATAAAACCAAAATACAGACATTTAGGAAAAAAAAAAAGAAGTAGTGACAGGGGAATAAATAATTATCTTGCACAGTATTGACCTACGCATAATCAAAGTGAGTGTGGATAGAAGAACTGGAGCTTTAATATTTCATTTGTGAGTGTAACTATTGTCCTCACAGTGCTGGATTTACAGATCTGCACATATAAAATACCACTAGGAAAAACAGGGAAACTATACTTTATACTCATTAGTCTGATATAGAGCTCCTTCCTTATACACAGACATATGCTGCTTTTCCACGTACTCATAAACCATCTGCTCTGTTCTTTGCTTACATTTTGGCCTCAGCACAAAACAGCTTTTATTTTCACAGTTAAATATTCCCATACACAGCAATATAAGTAGGAGAATGTATAGTAGCTGTGTATGGTATCTGTTTATGAGATCAAGAAATAAACTTGTCTGTATAGATAGTACTGCATTTTATTCGTATTATTAAAACCTTGACTGTATGTTTCCTAGTTTATTTTCACTGCTTGCAGGGACAGAAATTTTAAAAGTGGTAGCAGGAGAGAAAGTTAAAGGTAAGGTTGATTTAAAAGTCTTACAGTTTCAATAATTTACAGTACTATTAGTATCAGACAAAAATGGAATCTAGGAATGCACAAGAAAAAATTCTGCTCTGATATCTTTCCTTGTAATAGCAGTATTTAGCCCATAAATTTACCTTGATAACATCTTAGAGACTGAGGCTGCAGCATCAACTAATGACTCATTCCTATACAGAGCTCTTTAAAAAGTGCATGGCTTCATCATAGGTACCAAGTATTTCTTCACAGACTTTAATTTGTGTAGTCAGAGAGATTTCTGCAGGTAAAATAAAGGTGTATTTTTGATGTGGATGCAGTGATAGCCACATAAATCCTACAAAATGCAGTGTAGTGATGAACACAGTCCCAAAGTTCTTAATCTCTATTCTGGGAGTACATGACAAGGCACAGAAAGGTGCCCTTTGAGTAGTGTGTGTAAGATCTCCAGGATCTCCTGCTCTGGATGTGAGCCACATGACTTTTGCACAGTTCACTGCCTCAGGAGACCCACCAAGGCCATGTTGGTTTTCTCAGCCCCAAAGCCCCTGACAGTGCCCTTGCCCCACTCCCCCAGCTGAGACCAGACATCCCCTCCACTCACCTCCCATCTATAGCAAGTCCCCCTTGAAGCACCAGTGAGGTCAGGCCTCAAGACTTCTTCTGAGAACTTGCCAAATGCCAAATTTCGGATGGTTTCAACTCAAAACCAGATTTTCTTGAAAACAGGCCCAGTTTCATTTAAAACGTGTTACAGACTTCAACAAACAGAGTCTGGGTTTTGACTTTCTTGTGAAACTTGAAACCACATGTGTTTCGCATGGTTTAGGTTTTTGTTGTGAATATCTTGCACAGCTCTATGGGAATAGCCTTTTCTTGTGGGCTTTTAGCATTTCCTACCCCAGCCAGAACCATAAAAAGCAAAGGCTGGAAAATATGAAAACTTCAATTATGTGGAAAAAAAGGGGGACTTAACTTTTTAAACCTCAGACAACGTTTGTGTTCATTTAGCGTACAGAGTGAAGTTTTGAATTAATTCATGTTTTATTTTAGCTGTTAGCCTTAATTAGGTGCATTCAGGAGAAATCACTTCCCCTCTAATATAAAATCATGGAGCTTGCGACACATGGAAATTATAAACACTTTGAGTGACTTGGGAGATGGGTGTTGGCTTTGCAGCAGCCGAAGAGCAAATATTTACAGTACATTATGCTTCACTTCACGTCAAAATTATTATCTTCCCCTTTGGAATAATCTATTTGCCAAAGACAGATTTCAAGTAATGTTAGTGCCCTCTTCATCCATTTTGTTACAGACAATTATTTTTCCCACATTTCTATATTGAAATTTCTTGCCCTACCTCTCTGCAGGATCAGATGAAAACTGAGGAAATTCTTAATTTGCCATCTCTTTTGTCTCTGAAGCACATTGTGGCTTCCGACAAACTGTTCCACTTCTGTGAGCCTCTCTTTCTTTTTTCAAAACAAAAATACAAATACTTAACTTCCCAACAGAGATATTAATTCATCTCCATAACAGGATCTTAAAATATAAATTTGTATGTAATATTAATTAGTGGTATGATAATTACTTATTCCAAAAGCCCAAAGAAACTGTTACTTTACAGATTACTTAAATTAATGCTAAAATATTCCCATATTTGGTCTCACAGGGTTCATTTATGGGAAACTAAACATTAAAAAAGTAATATTATTACATAAAGGAGAATAAATAATTACATAGGCCATTTCTATTCCCCTGATATAACTTCTGCAGCGCATCATGTGCTATTAGGTTTTGCAATAAAAAGTGCAGCAACCTGGCTTTGCACTTACAATAGCTAAAACCATCTGTGTACGTGTAAAACCTTTGCTGGCAGGTTTCCATGTGTGGTTCATGCATTCCTTCACCTGTGCAATTTGAAGCTGTCAAAAACTAATTAAATAATTATGTGGTTGTTACTGCAGCTGTGTGTATTCTTCATTACGTTATAAGGCTGCGGTTTGAGGCACACTCCTGCTCTAGGTTTCAAAATATTAGTAATGGAAGGTGTGTTGTCACTGCATGTTCAGCTGCTGCCAGAAAAAGCAGAAGGGAAAGGAACAGCCTTTCATGTCAGTCTATCATTACACTTCATGCTGTATGTTCCCCTCATACAGCACAGAGGTGAAAATACAAAATGACTTCTTGCAGCCTCTTTATGTTGGCCAGAATTTGGCAGGCATGGCCTGTCCTGAGTACAAGACAGAGAAAAGCCCCTGCAGTACTTCCACAGGAGGTGGGTGCATATCTGAAGCCTGTATGTTGTTCTGTAGTGCCGCTCAGCCTGGCGAGGTGATCTGGAGGCTGATAGCAGAAGAAGAGAGAGGCTTCATCACCCCCTTGGCCAAGGAGGACACTGCCATCAGTCATGTTCTTGACTCACTCCCTGACCCCAAGGAAATCACTCCCCAGGCCAAAATGCCCTAACAGTAAATCATGGATAACTCCATATTACCTCCTCCAAGAACACATCAGCAGAGTTTGTTAATGACAGTGATTCAACTTGATCTCAGACGCAGGGTGCTACCAAGATGCAGCACAGTATAACAATATTCTGTCATTGTCAACAATGCTAAATTACCACATCACTACTCAATTGCACTGGATTTTTAGTTGAAGAACAAGGACCTGTCACTGCAGTAAAATAATCTCTAGTCATTCCTCCCACCCTTACGTTGGAAATTATTCTTGTACACAGAAAAACATGGCTACTATTTACATGGAGTAAAATAGCATATATGAGTACCAGCAGCCAGCCCTGCCTCATGTCTTCTGCCCACAGGGAGAAAGAGGAGGGTAGCAATCCCAGTGAAGAAGGCATCTGAGATCTCTTCTCAGAGGAAGACATTTCCCAAAACTACTTAATGAGACCACTGAGGCAGCTAAATCCAGGTAGTGCTGCTCTTCACAGACCAAACCAGCCCATATCAAAGATGTTTCCCACTGCTACAAAAGACATGCCTTGTTTGCATATGCAATGTAAAATTTACAGTCATCTTTTGGAGGAACGGTGCATTGCAGCAGCACCAAAGCTGCATAATAGAGAATGCCTCCAATTTATTATATTTTTGAGCAACTTTACTTTTGGTAAGTTTTCCCTCTAGTTTATGGAAAGGTCTCATCATCTGCAGTTGTCTGCTTGGCTGAATGTTCAAAATACTAATAATGTTCAAAATATTAATAAAGGGAAAATTCCAGACGCTAATTTTCTTAATATTATACTCACAGCATAATACAGGAGTGCAGATCCTTTCCTTCTAATGTCTTCAGATGATTTATTATTATCAGTCTGGATGCCACACTGCCTTCCCCAGTGCACCTGACAGCCATGACAAAGTTGTTTAAAATCATCTGTTATCTTTTTTCTAGAACCTTTTTCAGACTTTCCTTCAGAAAACTTATAGATTAGTCATAGTAAAATTCCTGAAAGCTAAAATTAAAAGAGAACACGCTGCTTTTCTGAAAACCCAAGCTGGAAGCTAACCTAATTCTTTCAGTTTTCAAAGGATACTAGGCAGCAATGCATGTCTTTGGGTCCCTCTTGTGGTCCGGCAGCAACCAGCTGCCATCAACACACCCTTGCATGATCCCAAACACAAAAACACACGGGGAGACACACATGCTCCCAAACACACGGCCAGATCCAGCACAGACAAAGGAGGAAAAAGGTGCCAGTATTCCATGGTCCATATCAATTTCTTATCATTACCAAAACTAATGAAATTCCAAGGAAATATTATGTACTGCAGTGCTACGCCATTTTCTTGTTGAAACCTTCTTCATTCATAAATAATATTTATTATTTATGAAACGGTCGTAGATTACAACACAACATGCATAACAGGTGTCAGGACATGAGTGTTTCAGATAGTTTCCAGATACACATCCAAGATAGCATATTTGAGATTTTGAATAAATGTATACTTAAGATTTTGTGCATTCAAGATTTGTATATGGTATATTTATATTTTCAAGATTTTGAAGACACTCTTCTTCTGAAGCATAGCCTTTAGGATTACAACAAAGAAAAGTTTGTTTGGGGCAATATAAATTTAGTTTTGGGGACATCTTTTATATTATTAAAATATGAAAAATAACCTTATCCATTCTTTCTGAGCTCCAGCCTGTTGATAGGATAACAATCTTGGAAATAACTTCAGACATCTAGGCTGTAGCTTGAAATCACAAACTTGGGGAAAACAAGAGAAAGATGGAGTGAGAAAATTTTCTTTAAAATGAGTGGTCCTGGCCAAACCAGCAAGCTCTTTTTGGTACCTGTCTCTATCCAAGCACCAAGAGGCAACCAAGTACCAAGAAAGGCATATGCCATCAGGTTCTGTGGACAAGGTATTCTGGAGGTGCCCAAGTAGTGCTGTGTTCCCTTTCCACCTGCTCTTGCTACTATTCCAGATCCTCAGAAGGCATAAAAGGGTCGGAGACATATGAAGCAGCAGCTGGGCAAAGAAACCAGTTAAACATCTGAAGTCATAAAGAACAGCAGCATGTGGGATCAGAGGAAAGTGTGCTAGTGAAAGAGGCTGATCCCAGACAAAAAGGCTGCTTGTTGCACCCCTGCATTCTCCATCATCCAGCTGCTTGCACTGGCCATATCCATGTTCAACTTTGCTAACTAATGGGAAATGTGATAACTTCACATCCTTTTTACTGCCCAAGTACCTGTCATCTCAAGGCCTCAGAGGTCTCTCACCCCTCCCAGATATAAGTGTGCAGTTTTGCCCATGTTCCTAAAAAAAATTTCCTGATATGCCACTTATCCTTCCTTGCCTCTGAACAGCTCCCCAAAACTGCCAGTGACTTCTCTGAGACCCCTTCTCCTAACTCCCCCTGATCCCTCTCAAATTTCCTCACCTACCTGCTCCATCATCCCCAGCATTAGGTCTAACAGTACCACAAAACCACACTTTTCTGCCCACAAATAGTTATCTTGCTTTCACCCATAGGGAAGTAAAATTCAATTTTGCCTGTGCTACAGAGAAGCCTTAAACTACTTTGAGTTTATTTATAATGTTGGCTCACAGTTACTTGTCACAAACGGACCGTTAAAGGAAGAACAGATTTTCCCCAGACTAAGAGCAAATGTACTAGTACATTTATCAAACATCCATAGGCGTAGTGTGGAACAACTTGCATCTCCAATTTTGCCAGCCAAACTCCCAACACACTTTTACTGGAAACTCTAAATAGCAATATACATCAATATCTTCAGCGAAACATCATTGTTTCTTTCCAAATAATCCTCTAATCCACATACCTAGTGGCCCAACATTAGAAAGACAATCTTAAAGCTTTTGACTTAAGACTGTTCATTTTCCTAGCTTTCCCATTTCAGAAATATTTACATCTTCCCACATTCCTCATCTACTCAAGGGGTTTTTTAAACTTGCCTAAATACAAATAACTTGATGCATGTGAAAAGATAATACAATATATTTCTAACACAGGACAATCTGTAACACTGGACAATGCATATTTTAAAAGGATTTTAAAAAAAAGAAAACTAGTAGAATTAGTCTTTAATGCATTATTGTTGTCCTGCTTCCTTTTAGAGGAAAGGCAGACATTTCCCACAAAAAGATAATGTGCCTCCACTGCTTGGAAAACCACCCCATAACAATGTTAACAATTCCTTAAATGCCAGAATTATGTAGTTACGGCTGGCTGGAACTAAACCTGCATTTCCTTATGTCAACTGCCTTCTTAAGAATACATATGCTTGCAAGGGGAAACTAGTCCAAATGTGTTACCCTATTCAGTAGTTCTCTTTATTCCTTGGTCTACTGCTTTGTCAAGAGGGTGGATCTCGTAAGTGAAGACTGACAGACACCTCGGCCACAGACACCACAAAGTGATTGAGTTTAAAACAATTTTTTTGTTGACAGGACAAAAAGTGCCAGCAAACCCTCAAATCTGGACATGAAGACAGAAGACATCAGGCTGCTCAGGGAATTAGTAATCAGTTCCAGGGGAAAATGTTTTTACAGGTGTTGGCATCCATAAGTGCTGGTCACTTCTTAAACATCACCTCTTAAGAGCCATTCCCAAATGTCACTGGTCAAACTGGAAAGGCAGAAAACCAAGAATGTGTTCCAGGAAGTAAGGCAAAGGAGGAAGGTGTACGCCCAGTGAAAGCAGGGTCTAGGACATGGGAAGAACAGAGAGATGCTGCTTGCCACTGCAGTGAGAAAATTCATGTGGCCAAAGCTCAACTGGAGTTGAAGCTGCCAGAACTGTGGGGAACAGTAAAAAGAGTTTTTTCAATTATATTAGTGGCAACGGCAGCGTAAAATAACATCAGTTCATTTCTGGATGGTCACCTCACAAACAAGGACATGGACAATGCAGAGGTATATAACACATTCTCTTCCTCCCGTCTTCAACACAGTTGGACTGTTCTGGGTTAGGTTTCTCAGGGAATTTCTTCCTATTTGTTGTCAGGGAGATGGTGAATAGATAGTGATTAAGAGACAGAACGAGTAGCTAAGTGCCTTGACATACCGTTGAAATGGTTCTGGGGGAGGGGGTGGAATGTGGGTTTGGCACTTCTCTGCCGGGGTAGGCAATCTTTGCACAGCTTGGAGGGGAGATGGCTGTGGTTCTGGGTTCTGGGCAGCTCCTGGTCAGGGGCTCGGTGCTGCTGTGGAATCCATTCTCCTTGCTGCCTGTTGTTAAGTCTGCTGCTTGCAGGAGCTGCTGTTTGACTGGAACTCTTCAGCACCCTCCATTGCTGGGAGACCCTCACCATCTCTGTGACTGTTTCAGGAGCAGACTGGGAATCCCACCTTCTCTCTCTGTCCAGAGAGAGGGTCCCTGCTGCTGGATGACTGGAACGTCGGCGGCTGCCTCTGCCAGGACAGCCACACTGCACACCTGGGAATTTCTGCTACTGCTTGGTCGTTGCTTGCTCTGTCTTGCTACATACATATACATTTTCTAGTAAATAACTGTTATTCCTTTTCCCATATTTTTGCCTGGAAGCCCCATAATTTGGAAATTATAATAATAATTTGGAGGGAAGGGATCATCTTTCCATTCCAAGAAGGTTCCTGCCTTCCTTGGCAGACACCTGTCTTTTAAACCAAGACACAGACCAAGGGAGTCTCAGTGCCCTGAGATGGAGGACCATTAATGGCAAGAATGGTGAACTCCCAGTCAACCCCGATATTGCAGGATGTCCTGCTCTAGTTGGATCCCTACAAATCTATGTGGCCTGATGAAATTCATCCAAGAGTTCTCAAAGAGCTGGCTGATGCAATTGCAAAACCTCTCTAGATAATTTTTGAGTGGTCTTGGGAATCCAGAGAGGCCCCAGATGTCTGGAAGCTGGCTAACACTGCCCTGATGTTTAAGAAGGGCAAGAAGGAGGACCCAGGAAACTACAGGCCTGTCAGTCTCAACTCAGTGTCTGATAAAGTTATGGAGAAGTTTATTCTGGG
>VZTR01010716.1:8387-27980 GCA_013400775.1 Chaetops frenatus | reverse complement strand
AGGCGAGCAGGTGAATGTGAAACCGCTACAGAGCTATAGTCATGCACTAGTGGGATGGTTTCCAGGAAACCTGATATATATTCTCAGCTGAAAGAGCATAAGCTTATTTGTAGGCTACTAAGAAATTGGTAGAGATTAAAAAATACTCATTAAAAAAACACTGTTGTTTGTGTTTGCCAAAGCACATCTGATCTGTTGGCATTTTAAAAACAGAGAAAGCCAAGACCCAGAGTCCCTACGTGGCTCCTATGCAGCAAATTTTTTTGCCAATGTCCATCAGAGGGTTACTAAATATGAGCTCCTGGATATTACGTAATGTGTTCCCTAAAAGGTAGGGTTTTAATATGACTGGTGTGACTCATTGTGTTAAAATCTTGCTCTTTTTTGCTCATTTTCTGCTTGGGCAAAAGTCCAGCATAGTTGGAACTGAACTAATATGTACTTATTTTGACAAACTGCCTTAGAAGTATTAGCTAGATAATGTGTTATACCACTGTGTCTTAGCATTAAAGTAATGAATTTGACAAATAAACAGATCCCCTTAATTTTACATGATGATCAAGAACATTACAACTCAAAGAGATGCTGGGAGATTCCACTCCCTCCTCTTTCTGCATTAAAATCTTTATGAAAGAAAGGCCTCTTTGAGGGTTACTATAACATAAAATGTCACATGCCATCTCATGCTGACCACAAAAATAGCTCAAGGCGCCACTCTGCTGCAATTGCCAGCTGTAAGATTATGATGTTTTGACACAGGTGAGGCAAAGACTTCCAGGCACAAATAGAGTGAAAGTATGAGTTACACAACTATTTTCTCACACAAATACCATGTATTATTTATACACCAAAAATGTAATAAGAAAAGGCTCTTATTCAGGCACCTGAAACTAAGTTTGGCCACCAATTCATTTGCAATGTAACAGCAGAATTTGACCACCATTATTTAAATATTTCTACTCATTTATTTGTCTTCTGAGTAAATCTGCTTGTGCTTTCTGCTCTTCCTCATTGAACAGTATGAATTATGGTAGAAGATGATTGAATACCAACATTTGCTTACGTCGCACTGTCTTTCATAATTGTGAGAGAGACTCTATCCCCCTTTATTTACCAAGCCATATTTTACTGCAAGTGGTGTGGCTGAAGATATGCTGGGCTACTTATGAAGTAGAATATAGTATATTTGAAAATAATAGTCACATAGGTCTGTGTTTTGGTCAGGTGAAAGGGCATCTTACAAATACCAAGCAAGTATTTTCTATGATAGCTGTTTGAAATGTGTATGGACTACACAGATTTTTAAATGCAACTTGAAACCAGATCACTATGTTAAAAAAATGTATAAAAGGTCATTGGATAGTCACCTCATTCTTCCTTTGTGTGCAAGTCTGTTTTGCAAGATTTGGCATTTCCTTGATATGCACCCCTATAATATCTCTTCTCTAGCAATTAATTAATTTTTTTGTTGGTTTTAGAAAAGATGGAATTCACAGCTGCAGTAAAAAGAACATCAGCCTAATATACCAGGTATTATACTTCTATAGCAGAATCCCTCACACATGTCTAGGACCAGTTCCACAGTGCATTAAAAAAAAATTCATATTGGCCCATCCTGCTTCACAGATTTCCACAGGTTGTTTGCCAATGCTGAGTTCTGCAAAAGAAAAACACCCCTGTTGAAGGTGTGTTCTCCTGCAAGGGAGGGTGCCTGCCCATGTATCTCTGTCATCCATATGCTCTTGAGGCTCAGGGAGCTGGTCCTGATCTGAACCTTCCGTGTGCAGCTTTTTTGGGCAAAAGAGAGGGATAGGTCACAATCCTGCAGCCTTGGTATTAACATAGATTTGTAGGAAGGAAGGCTTCCACATTGCACTCCTCAACAAGAAGTAACTGAAGTACTCACTGAGGTGGCACTGAGGCATGAAAACCTCTCCTCACCACCACTACCAGTGAATTGAGTTCTCCTAACCCTAGTGTTAAGTTGAAAGTTTTGATAAGTGTCCCTATATAGCAGGAGAAGCTGCAAAACTGAAACCTGCCCAGGATTCTGCTAATGGGCAGCAAAGTGTGAGATGCTGAACTGACCGGATGGCTCCAGGCTGAATTTTTGATTTCTTAAAAAGGTGTAATAACAGTTCTTTGCCCCACTGAAGTGTCATGAGTTTACATATCGTAATACCTTTGAGGCACTTTGTTCTGTGGTGAGGGGGAGAAAGGGTAGATGGCAAAAAGGGTAAGTACCATACACCCACTAAACACTGTAATGTGCTCTCCATCCTGCCTCTGTGCCCACCCTGGTCTACATAACTAGAGAGAATCATATAATCATTTTTTTTTGCCAATGTCCATCAGAGGGTTACTAAATATGAGCTCCTGGATATTACGTAATGTGTTCCCTAAAAGGTAGGGTTTTAATATGACTGGTGTGACTCATTGTGTTAAAATCTTGCTCTTTTTTGCTCATTTTCTGCTTGGGCAAAAGTCCAGCATAGTTGGAACTGAACTAATATGTACTTATTTTGACAAACTGCCTTAGAAGTATTAGCTAGATAATGTGTTATACCACTGTGTCTTAGCATTAAAGTAATGAATTTGACAAATAAACAGATCCCCTTAATTTTACATGATGATCAAGAACATTACAACTCAAAGAGATGCTGGGAGATTCCACTCCCTCCTCTTTCTGCATTAAAATCTTTATGAAAGAAAGGCCTCTTTGAGGGTTACTATAACATAAAATGTCACATGCCATCTCATGCTGACCACAAAAATAGCTCAAGGCGCCACTCTGCTGCAATTGCCAGCTGTAAGATTATGATGTTTTGACACAGGTGAGGCAAAGACTTCCAGGCACAAATAGAGTGAAAGTATGAGTTACACAACTATTTTCTCACACAAATACCATGTATTATTTATACACCAAAAATGTAATAAGAAAAGGCTCTTATTCAGGCACCTGAAACTAAGTTTGGCCACCAATTCATTTGCAATGTAACAGCAGAATTTGACCACCATTATTTAAATATTTCTACTCATTTATTTGTCTTCTGAGTAAATCTGCTTGTGCTTTCTGCTCTTCCTCATTGAACAGTATGAATTATGGTAGAAGATGATTGAATACCAACATTTGCTTACGTCGCACTGTCTTTCATAATTGTGAGAGAGACTCTATCCCCCTTTATTTACCAAGCCATATTTTACTGCAAGTGGTGTGGCTGAAGATATGCTGGGCTACTTATGAAGTAGAATATAGTATATTTGAAAATAATAGTCACATAGGTCTGTGTTTTGGTCAGGTGAAAGGGCATCTTACAAATACCAAGCAAGTATTTTCTATGATAGCTGTTTGAAATGTGTATGGACTACACAGATTTTTAAATGCAACTTGAAACCAGATCACTATGTTAAAAAAATGTATAAAAGGTCATTGGATAGTCACCTCATTCTTCCTTTGTGTGCAAGTCNTAATTTTTTTGTTGGTTTTAGAAAAGATGGAATTCACAGCTGCAGTAAAAAGAACATCAGCCTAATATACCAGGTATTATACTTCTATAGCAGAATCCCTCACACATGTCTAGGACCAGTTCCACAGTGCATTAAAAAAAAATTCATATTGGCCCATCCTGCTTCACAGATTTCCACAGGTTGTTTGCCAATGCTGAGTTCTGCAAAAGAAAAACACCCCTGTTGAAGGTGTGTTCTCCTGCAAGGGAGGGTGCCTGCCCATGTATCTCTGTCATCCATATGCTCTTGAGGCTCAGGGAGCTGGTCCTGATCTGAACCTTCCGTGTGCAGCTTTTTTGGGCAAAAGAGAGGGATAGGTCACAATCCTGCAGCCTTGGTATTAACATAGATTTGTAGGAAGGAAGGCTTCCACATTGCACTCCTCAACAAGAAGTAACTGAAGTACTCACTGAGGTGGCACTGAGGCATGAAAACCTCTCCTCACCACCACTACCAGTGAATTGAGTTCTCCTAACCCTAGTGTTAAGTTGAAAGTTTTGATAAGTGTCCCTATATAGCAGGAGAAGCTGCAAAACTGAAACCTGCCCAGGATTCTGCTAATGGGCAGCAAAGTGTGAGATGCTGAACTGACCGGATGGCTCCAGGCTGAATTTTTGATTTCTTAAAAAGGTGTAATAACAGTTCTTTGCCCCACTGAAGTGTCATGAGTTTACATATCGTAATACCTTTGAGGCACTTTGTTCTGTGGTGAGGGGGAGAAAGGGTAGATGGCAAAAAGGGTAAGTACCATACACCCACTAAACACTGTAATGTGCTCTCCATCCTGCCTCTGTGCCCACCCTGGTCTACATAACTAGAGAGAATCATATAATCATTTATGTTGGAAAAGACCTTGAAGTCTTTTCCAACCTAAATGAAGAGTCCAGCCACTAGCCCAGCACTGCCAAGGCCACCATTAAACCATGTTTCCATGTGCTACATTTATGCATCTTCTAAATATCTCCAGATATGGTGACTCCACCACTTCCCTGGGCAGCCTGTGCCAAGACTAACAAAGGGATATGAATACATATATTACCATACGAATATACCTATTCAGATAAGAGTCTGGATCAGTTTTGGTCCTATTCCAGTCTCTGGAAAGGATTTTTTGAGCGTGATGGGTTTTAGCATTAGAGTGAATGAATGAAACTCTATACTCCAGCAGCATCCGCAGGAGGGAAGGGAGAGACAGGGGTGTTAGAGAAAGGTAGAGTGCACATAAAACTGGATAATGTCACCTGCTGCTCCCCATCATGCAACTTAAGAAATGCACAGGAATTTACAATGTGGAAATGTTCTGCTTTGTAACTACTGAATTTCATGGTTGCGTATTTGCCACTTGTGAATTTGTAACTGGATATTGGCAATTCCAAATGACTGGGATGTTTCTGCACACGTAGCACTTGAAAAAGTATAGTAAAAATGAGAGAACCTGAGTATTCACTGTAGAGGGCACAAAAGGAAACAGAAATGCTAAGAACTGTTGTGCAGCTAGCTATTAAACTGGAACCACGTTAAATATGCAAGCATGAGCTGATATGATTCACAAAGCATTTCCATATGGATATAATAGAAACCGTTATATTGTCCAAGTTAGAGGCTAAACCAAAGCGTTGTGGGCAAGGCGGTTAAAATGTAATGAAGTAATTAGAAACTATTGCTAGGGCAAAACCCAACTAATATTTGATCCCCTCATGTTACTTTCTACAGAATAGGATTAGATCCAACCTGCCAGTACTGGTATTATATACCAGTATGTGAGAGGTAAAATTTGCAGAACTAAAACAACACCTGATTTCATCACCTCTTCTGAAATATTGTGAGTGTTACAAGTATTAGATGACCAGAATGTAACATATTACTGCTACCATGTAATATAAGTGACAAGCTGTGGTTGTAGCATTCTAGAATTATTATTATTATGGTTACTGTTATAATTATTATTATTATTATTAATTATTAATAATATCATCTTGCTGCTACTATGATAGTACTGGAAATTGCCTTTTTATTTTGTGTTTTCTCAACATATATTAAATCAAGGCTCATGCATCTATCTGCTTGGGTGTTCTTAAACCTACTATCCTATCCTGATTTTTTCCATTTTAATATTATTAGATGATATCTTATTAGCAAATCATATCATACACATGTGTGAATTATAAAGGGAAAAATTGAAAAGAATGTAAAATTTTAAACATAAGACCCCAAGTATTAAAATTTCCAAAATTAATGTTTTTTTTTTAAAACACAGTTTTCTAAAACAAATATATATATTTTGCTTATAATTGTGGCTTGATTTTTTAGAATCATCCTGATTCAGAAGGAAAGCTAATTTCTAAGTTGCACCAAAAATCAAGTAGAAATCAACATTTAAAATATACATACTGTATGATGCATTCATGCCATATGGCAAAAAGCTTAAACTATCTGCTTCCAGTGATGTTTGTGAATTATAATCAAATCAATGGTTAGCAGAGTGAGGAGTTAATTTCCCTTTTCCTTTATTATTTTCAACCTTTTACTCTCCATACTTTTGGATTAGGAAGTTTTTCCCTTTCCTTTAAGGCCCTTTGTTTGCAATCCGCTGGCCAAATTAATCTGTATGCATCATTTTCAGTAATATTGAGAGTTGTACCTTCCACAAGTCTTTGGCACTGCATGATGAAGCGCTCTATTTATATTAAAATGAAGAAGTTCCTAAGGGAGACATAGAACAGAATGAAACAACAAACAGAGCTTTAGAGAGTGGATATATGAAGTGACAGCAACAGCAAAATGGTAGCTCTCGTTACGGGGTGGCCCAAAGGGCTGCAGGAAGACTTATGGCATGAGCCACACTGGCTTGAACTTGGCAGCTCTTAGAGGCTTAAGTACTTGCCACAAGAAGATGTTTTACAAGGCGGAAGTTAATTAAACAATTTCTCAAGATTGCACATCTTGATTTGGGTTGTCATTGACAAAATACTTTGTGCGAGGCTTTGCTATATATAAATTAGGGGAATTATTTTAACATCAAACCATATTTCTTAATTTATATCAGCACACAACTATATTGCTGTTGTTATGATTTACTTAGTCTAGATAATAGGAGAAACAAGACGTGGACGTCGCATTATACAGCAACTAATGTCCTTCTGTTTTCAACTTGAGGGAAGGGAGAAAGTGAATTAAGCTGCTACTGAAATGTGCCCTGCAGGTCAACTTGGATAGGATAAGAGCACTATAAAGTGGTTCATTGTGGCAGTGGGGAAGCTGTTGTTAAATTGCTTGGAGGACTCTCTCAAACCAGTTGTGGTGAGAAAAGCAGTGACGTTGCTGTGCCCTCTCTTCTGATGGTGCAAAAAATCCACATGGCCATCCAGAGGTACAGGAAGAGCAAAGGGATAGGAATTATTAAAGGTGAATTTCATAGAAAAATAATATTTTGCAAAGTGGGAAAGAATATCAGATATTATTTTTTCAAGAAAAAAACAAGAGATGGAGTAGGCAGGAGAGGACATTGCAAATTGCAGTTTTCTTTGCACATCAAGGCCCTGTCTGGGCCAGCAGGTGGGGGGATATGGTGCTACCAGGAGGGGAGAGTTAAGACTGAGCATCTGCAAAGGGAATGCTCATTTATCTCTTTGTTTTCATCACGTGATATTTGACTTCATGTTCTATATAAAGGAAATATTTTGGAAGATTCAGCCTCTACTTTCTCAGGTTGTCAATTAGCTGGTTACAACTTCTCTCTGAGAACCAGGGATAGAGCCTGTGCTTCATTTCAGCACAAACCAGAGGCAGGCTACACTTGATATTCCCCAACTCTAATAGCATATGTGCAAGGAACTTATTTTCAGTTTCAATATGTGCTACAAAAAGAGGGCACCTTCTGTTGGAAATAAATAAAGTTATGGTCAGATACTTTAAGGAGCAAACTTTCTTGGGAAGAGATTAAATTTTCCCTGTGGATACAGTCTTGCAGATGACTATAGCACTGGTAGAGAGGAAAGATCACCTTTTACAATGCAAAGACAACTTATCCTGTTCTCATCCAGAAAGTTAAGCCCAGGGCATACTCTTCGCATACTTTTTATTTATTTTTTTCTTTTTTTAAATGACCATTTCTACAAAAAACAAATTTTGAAACAAAAGTTTGAAACATTTAAAGCCACTTTCTGTCTTCTAAATTTACCTTCCCTTTGTTTGAGAATGTCTTTTTTGTAACAGTTATTGCAGAGGACAGAAATTGTCAGTCAAGTAGGAAAAGCTCCAAGAAGCAAAAGGTAGAGTTGGCTTTTTGGCATCCAGTCCTTTACTATATCTGCCTCAAGTCATGTTGTCTGATACACCAGCATGCCTGCCACAGAAAATGTACATCGAACAAGACTTTCTTGTCCCCACTTAGGGATCCATCACTGTGGAACTCCCTTGGCATTCCATCCACTTGCCATTGCCCTGAGATTAGCAGGACCCTGCAGAGCTGTTTTTCATTACTAATGCTCATACCCTCAGAATAGTGGAATTATTATAAACAAGGAGATTGAAGGTAAAGATTGGATTATTATTGGATAATAATTACCAAATAATAGAATATGGGGGGTTATTGTTTTCCTTGCTATCAAGAATAGGAGAGTTATAAAGAGATTCAGGGCTGTGTAAACTCTGTCCAGGGACAGCTGTGCAAATTGTCCATAAGGGGCAAAGTTTGAAGGGAATCTCCTTTTCCAAAAGGGCTTTTTTCCTTACAGCCTTTAAATTCTATACATGGACTATGAGCACAGTTTTTAAAAAGTGTTTTCTTTCATCAATATTTACAAGCCTTTTTACCAAAACAATTGTCCATTCTACCTTGATCCCACACCTCATTCAAAATTTGATCAGGTTTATGGTTATAATGACACCATTTCTGAAGAGATTGTATGTGAGAGAGACTTGGGGTATTTTTGATGCATCAGCCAGTCCAGAGTGTGTATTTGTCTCTGCGCTTGGGGATGGCTGCTAAATGATCTGACCTGCATTTCTCATGTCAAACTGTCTTTCAGGCATCCACCTTCAAAACACCTGGAGAGAGTGCAGCTAATCAATTGGAGAATGGCAGTGATGTGGGACTTTCTCCTTCTGGCAAAGAACTGCAGAAGAGGTACTCCTTTTATTTCCACATATTTGCATTTTTTTCTCTAGATAAGCCAGTTTTGCTGAGCTACTTTGGATGTCTTGGAAAATGTTCTTATGTTCTTAACGTGTTTTGGCAGCAGTACAGTTTTAATTTCTCTGGCATACATTTATGTATTTCCTTGATAGAAATAACATCTCTGTCAATGAAACAGAGAAATCTGTAAAGTTTGGTAATTGTCCAAGCATAAAATAGGTGTTCCAGAAGAGATTAGGGAAAGTTATGAATCAATGATACTACCACCTATTTAGAGTTGGATACAGGAAGAAATTAAGGAATGATATTTTTTTAAAATGTGTTTCACTCAATGATTATTACAGAGCCCTAAACATACATCCTTAAAAAGCAGAATATCATGCCAACTTAGGTTAATTCTTCAGAGTTCATGGTGTGGCTAATTCAGCTAATAGGGAAAATACTGTGGGATGTACCCCTTGTGACCTCTAAGAGTGAGCTGGACCCCAGAACTTGGCACCAGACTCCTGTCGCTCCAGAATGTCCACATGGAGAAATAAACCCCTCCTCCTTTAAAAATGAAACTAAATTGTCCAGCCTGCTGATCGTTGGGCCAGGTACAGTTTAACCAAGAAATCTGTAACAATCAGCTGAAAACCATGTATACCTCTTAATGATTAAAATGCTTGAGACAGCAACAGTAAGCATAAGTGACACTATGTAACAGCAATTACACATTATTGCTTAGATCTCCCACTAATGTAATTTCAAATAACTATGTTTGATGCCATGTTTCACTAAGTCACTCTGTAAAGATTTCAAGTAAGAGAGATCAATTTTAATTAAGCACATGTTTTAGAGATCATATAAAAGTGGAAAGAAAAAATACTTATCTTTTACTAGTTATTGAATATATTGTAGAAGATTAATGTTCTGAATTTTTTAATTAGTCTTTTTTCGTGATGTTAAAGAATTTGGAATTAAAAAAGACCAGGAAAAAGCTAATTGTTATCTGTGAAAATTAATCAGAGTAAAAAAATTAATATATATGTATTAAATTCAGATTATCTTTTACTTTTACTCTATGATAACTGTTACAGCAAATATCTTTATGTGAAATAATTTATTGTCTAAACTTGCTAATGTAACATAGTTTAACTAAGCTATACTTTGAGTAGACAGCAAAATATTAAGATGGCAAAACAATGTTTTCTTCTAGAATGACTCAGCACTTTAGCATAACTCTAGATTTGCTTGTGTATTATTTTCTATCAATGTAATTATTACTTCAAACAAATCAATTCTTCCTTTCCTGACTATAGAATATGACTACAAAAAAAATTACTGACAAGAAAAAAATGCTATTTCCAATGTGTAAAATGCATTTTCAAAGAAAGAAAGAAGAAAAAAACCCAACAGGACCCATAAATTGGCCACTGACAGCATACAGGTAGAAGCAGGTTGAGCACATACAGCCCCATGCTTGACTGCTTCATTACCTGTCTGGCACAGGAAATGGAGCATCCCAGGTTTCTTGCTCTGTGGATTTACCAATGACCTTGGTGTTTCAATGGGCTTCCAATGGCTTGTAAGTGGATGAGGTGGAACTTGTCTTCTAGCATGTGAACATTAGCAGCAAAGCCTGCCCTGGCCTTGTCTTCCCTTCTCACCTGAAATGTCTCAGGCCAGCCTACCAAAACTACCCTACAAAGCTCAGCTCAGACATCCTGGGCCCTCTTGCTTTTGCTTTCTGGATCCCATCCATGATCAGAGGTCTTTGTGGGTAATAGTTAAAGTGTAGTGAAGGGTCCTTACTTATGGAAGGAGAACCTTTCACCTGTAGTCCCTGCATTGTTACAAAATTTGGCATTAGTGAATATCAAGAGAAATGCAATTTTTAATGTAAGGAAGATGCAATAATGAAAAACACAAAACAAAAACCACAGTATGTAAGGTTAATTCACTNAGGGTCCTTACTTATGGAAGGAGAACCTTTCACCTGTAGTCTCCTGCATTGTTACAAAATTTGGCATTAGTGAATATCAAGAGTTTAATGTAATTTTTTAATGCAATTTTTAATGTAAGGAAGATGCAATAATGAAAAACACAAAACAAAAACCACAGTATATAAGGTTAATTCACTTCCTCCAGAAAGAAGTGGAAGAGAAATTTCAACACATTTTGATTCATCAGGTTTTAGTTGCTGCTGTAATCATTTGACATTATATATGTGACCACCCTGAACAGCCTGGTCACTAAGGGTCACTGAGTAAAGTAATGTTTTGTACCATGTTTTGAGGAAGCTATGTTTATTTTATTATTCATAGTTGTGCTCCTGTTGCTATATTTTTATTTAAAAATTATCATATAATTTCTCAGAGGCTCAAAACCAGAGATACGGTATGTAATGACTGGCAAAATTTGCCTTTCTACTATAAATAATCACTGTAGGAAAATTAAGGTGCAAAACCATGCCTGCTATAATTGTTGCATACTTATTAGCAGCTTTCCCTTTCCATATTCTCTGGGTATTTGTTGCCCATGATAATGTGAATACTTAAGGGGAAAGTGTAATTAGAGACTGTGTAGTTCATTCAGTAAACATTTCTGAACTGTTTGATGTGACTGAACTGAGCATCACATATAATTTTACACTTTTATCCTACCAGGCAACTGACAGGTCTCTAATCTCAGCCTCAGAGCTTTCACTCTGCTTGAACTTTGCTTCATAGAGGTCATTTTCCAACCACTTGGGAGCAGGAGCCACGTCCATTAAATCCCACAGAGTCGATAGACGCGATAATAGCTTTAGGCACATTTTCTTAGAACTCAGGGGAAAAAGACAATTTCAATAAATGTAAAGCTATAGTATCTACAATCCACAGAATATGTAAGCAAATCTCATAGGAACATATTTCTTTTACCTCCTGGCAAGAATCTCTTTTATAATAAGATGTATTTTTTTATTTTCACTATCAACCTTTGATAAGGCTGAAAAGTCACACAAGATGCTTAAGGAAGAGAATAAGGTGGAGGAGAATGCACAAGGTGAAATGACCATCATTCCCTCAGGTTTGTATATTGCAGACTAATAAGTAGTCTAATGCATATTTCTCCCCTCAAAGAAAGGCAGATGGTAATAGGGTTACGTGCATGGTGATCTGACCATCATATTGCAAATGAGAAGCCAAATGTAAGCTCAAAGTACAAACTATTGATAGGAGAAAAGCAGAGACTAAGCATCTCTAAATACATGCTATTAGCATGCCAAGTAGGCTTGTACACATAACATTTTTATGTATTTTACATTTTATAGATTATAGCTCATCAAAATAAACTTGCAGGCTGTATCTGTCAAGACAATTAATAGACAAGTTCCTCTGTTGCAGATGTCTAAGTAGGAAGGACAGTTCTTCCCTTGACATGGCATGAAAGGAGAAACAACTAATATTAAAATAAAATACTATGATTTATCTCAGTTTGATCATAGCTGACTATCATAAAACCTCCCTCCACAATAAAACAAACAATCCCTGCTTGACTGTTAAACTCTCACAATGAGATTGAAAATAAACTTTCCAGTTCTTTCAACATTTTTGCTATTGTCTTTGATTTTTTTTTTCCTTGAGATATTTGTGGTGCAAAGGAATAAATCTTGAAAGTAAAGTATTCCCTCCAGCAAAATATTTTGCACCATTTGCCTTGGAGAATTCACTGCAGGGAAGAGAAAAGGAAGGAAAAAAGAAGCCCTGCAGAGTAGCTGGAACAGCTTCAAATTCAATAGCCTATGAGATTTTCCTTTAAATGATCCTTCTAAATATAACAGTTCAATAGATCAGTGGTCAATACGAATGTTATCTGCAAGCTGGAGCTATTTATTTCTGCTACACTGTTCCAGTGCCAAATGTTAGCCTGATGTTTTATAAGCCAGCACACTCACACATACACTTATATGAACATTAGGCAAAAACAACTGAGCAAGTGGGGCTGTTCCAATATTAAAAGGAAAACACAGCTGCTAGATCCCAATACTGAATTTTTATTTTTATTTTATTTAAGAGGTCCTTTGAGGAATGGTCAGAAGAAGGTTGAACCTGAAGAGAAGAATGTTTCTGATGGGGAGTGAGAATTTGTACAGCTTCTTGACAAAGGTGAGAGAAACAGAGAAAAGAATTCTGTAGAATAATTTGACTCCATTCAAAGCTCACAGTCGATATGGCAATTGTATTTAGTGTCTGTACAGTAGCAGAAGGTTAAAAGCTTTTAGCAAATAAATTTCAAAATGGAAAATGTATTAGACTCTGGGAGAAGAATGCAAGCCAGGAGCTGCCCCCTGCTTTAGTGGCTGCTCTGGTAGAGGCAGTGCTGTGACAAGCTTTCCTCTGGTCCAGGCTCCTAGGGTTGGACTGGAGCTGATGCAGGAGCTGCAGGAGGACCACAGCCCGACATGCAGCATGGACCCCCGAGAATTCCTGGTGGCAGAAAAGGGAGGTGAGCTCTCTTCCTTGTTCTGAGAGGTGTTGGGCTTGGGGGAGGATGTAGGAGACAGCATTTGCTAGACTGGGTGTCATCCCTGCCCCCATTTATCCAGTTGTTTTGGAAAGTAGCAGCCTGCAAGTGTTTACAGCATCTGCAAGTGACACAGATAACAGAGATGACCCACCTGCCACATCACATTTTCCCACTGTTGATGTGTAGGCTGTGAGCCACTGTCCTGCTAGGTCCTGGGTTAAAACATATTTAAAGTACTTGGCCTTCCTTATTTCTGCTCACCACTCTGAGCACCATTTTCTGTGCACAGTTTATATTCCCTAGGAAGAGTTATATAAGATCTCTCTTTGTCCTAAGATTAGTGTTTGTTCTTACAAGTTCATCTGTGGCTGTCCAGTAAGTGGAGGCCATTGGGAGTTCTGACACTTGTTTCAGACTTGATCAAAACATGATCTTCAAAAGTCTGAACACAGCAGTCAGTGTGCACAGCCTGGTTTCTTTGTGCTTCCAGATGCATCACATGGGAATCCAAAGAATCAGGTCTTCAGTTTTTATCTTGTAAACAGCACAAGTGACATTCTTATTTTCTCCTAAATTTCTAAGCAAGAAAAGTCAATTTTGTCCTCCACAGATTCACTGGATTGCAGTTATCTGAATGCAAGGTCCTAACATGTTGAGTGAGCCATGTGCTAGAAATTGATATTTTCTTGTGGAATCGAGTCTGGACAGCTAGTTCTGGGATATGATTTGGCTCCTCAGGTACTTTATGCACTTCAGTGGTGGTGCAAGAGCCCAGGAAAAACTTCTGGGAGAAAACATCAGAGAATCACTATGGATGGAGGGAAAATACTGTCAAAGAAACTAATTAAGGAGAGGAAAAGAGCTTGAAAGGTTTGCTCCCTGTTGAACTGAAGTTGGTTATTCTGTTTCGAATCACGAGTGCTGAGCTGATTTTTCTATTACAATATTTGTGGTTGCAGTCAGGCCAGAAGTGCATATTCACACTCAGGGGACCTTATTCTTGTCTTTATTTCTGTCTTTTGAGTGACAATTTTATTTAAGCAAGCTGCCACCTCTACTTCATTACCCTGGTCTGTTTTCTTCTATTCAAGCTCATACCTTGGCCAATCTTTTTGCCATTTCCTCTTACATATTTTGTCCTCACATCTCATTCAAAGATTTATAACTCGTATTTCCTCTTGCCACTGCCTCCTGTTTGGGTCGTTATAAGCAAGTAAGGTCAGTCTAACTTCAATAGCAGCCTGTCAGTTAATTCTATCCACCCCACCTATCTCTGACCAGCTTTTCTCACCCAAGGTCCTCTCACCCAAGCTGTGTCTAAATCTAGGACACAATATTCTTCCTGATGTTATAAGCTCTGGTCTTTTCTACACTCATTCACCTCCTGTCATAGAATAAGTGTTCTTCATTTGGTGGTTTGATGGCCTTATTTTCTAGCTACATGTGTCTCTGTGTTCTATGGCTCCAAACCTTGGCAGCCCTGCCCTAGAAAGGACTTTACCTTACCTCACATTTTGATGTGCTGTATGGAATACCATAAGTAGTCAAAAGCTGATTTTTTCAAGTTTTTTATTTACTTAAGCAATTCTCATGTCTGGGAAACCAAGTAGGGAGTGATTTATTTATTAATAGTACTTTGCTGATACATGTCCAGAATTTATTTTTCTCACAATATATCCCATGTATGAATAATAAATATAACTGAAATAATAACAGATTTACCATTTCTATGATCAGTTTATGTCCCCATGTGATTCTAATATAAGGAATCCATGCTGGAAAAGAAGCCCTGAAGTTTTATTATGTCTGTACTCTAATCCTAATCCTCCAATGAAGAAAAAAATCCATCTGTGCCAGAAAATATCATGTGGAAACCAGGGACTTTTCAGTTTTTACTGCTGCTGTCCCAAATGGAGGTATATATGTGAACACTGCTGAGCTCAGAATTATGGTCCATGACCAGAAGTGACATATGCAGTGCCAGAAGACCTTATTCATTACGGAGACTGGTTTAAAATGTTTATGCTTTACTTGAATGTATGGCTGATGATGGCTCCCAAGGATTGTACTGGCACACAGGGATTGCTGGGAAGAAAATCTCTCCTTTATTTTTGCCAAATTTCCACTAGCACAGAAACAGTGAAGAAGGATGCTTTGTTGATCCTGGGCTGCTCATTATTCCTCCCAACCATTTTTTATTTATAGGGCCCATTGCCTTTCTGTTAACTTGCTCTTGTGAACTGGTACAAAAAACTATCTTTATAACTTGTAGTCAGAGAGAAGTTCCTTCTTAGGGCTTAAACATGCTCTAAAGAGAAAAGTACGGTAATTATTTCTGCAGCAAAATTTAACAGCTCTTTAGGACTTATTGCTCTGCATTAGATAGGCAACCCTCTAACAAAAGGATTTCTAAACAGTCATGTACTTTATAGTGTATATTGATGGTCTAAGAGAGCTTGTTTCCAAAATATGTTTTTTTTTAAATCCTTTTTTAATATGCAATCAGAAATAAAACTGAAGCATTAGATGCAATTGGTGAATTCACCGAATTATCGAATTCTACTCCATTTTAAGTTGGTCAGCTCCTTGAAATGCTCTAAGATATGTTTTTATATCTGCAAATGTAAAATGATCTCTGGGAAGAGCATTTTTTCTTAAAAGGCAGACATAGAAAAGGAGTTGAAAAATGTAAAAATGGTTTTTATAGTGTAAAAGCTGAGAGAAAAAGCTGCAAATGGGATCAATCTGCCTTGCTCTTGCTGCCTTAATCCAGCACCTCAAGAATCAATGTCTCCAGTCAATCCCTCCAGATGAGGTGCTGATTGAGTTCCAGCCACTTGGAATGGTAGGAAGGGAGTTGCTTTTGAAAATAAAGAGGCTATCTCCTCAGAAGAGTAACTTTATCTTATGTAAAATGCTCAAAGAGCCATTTCTAACACAGGAGAATGTGGAGGGCAGAGTGTCTGCAGTGTGGGATGGAGCTCAGCATCATCACTTCCTCAACCAAATCTTACTGTCTTTAGTCATACAAAAATTTCATGAGATACTTGTGACTAAAAGGCATAGTTGAGACATGTGTCTCTGTTTTCCATCCTGTAATTTCTGGTTTACCTGACTCTCTCACAAAAGAAATATTACAAAACAATGATTTTTAGAGATGAGGTCTTGAGGATGCTGCTATAGTTGTTCACCTAGTAGGAAAGAAAGTAAAAAATGCCAGGAAAATAAGAGAAATCTATCTGTTACACTTCTAAAATATCCATGTCACAGATGTAAGAAGTGGGAACACTTCCTGATTTATTAAAGCTTTGTCTTTCTGGCCATAAGCAGCTATATATTGCTGGTAAACAGCCCTTCAAAAGGTATGTGATCATCCTGCAGTTTTTCTTTTCTGCAGATTGTGCAGATCCATCTAGGGCTAGAGTACATTCTCCACGGGCCATGGACTGTGACTATCATGTGAAAAATACTGGCATCCACAGTGAAGTTACTGGGGCCACAGAAATGTTCTGCTACTGTACCTATCTGTTAGCACTTCTGCAAGAAAAGCTGCATATTCGGTAATGAAACAAAACTGAGGATTTGCAGAAGCTTTTTGATCTCTCTAGGATGGGTGGGGCAAGTCTGCAGTGGAGCACGAATCACTAGAAATGTATTTCGTCTGGAAAAAACCTTCTGGTGTCATCATATGAAGATCAGAGTGATGCCAACCCAGTCTTGAGATGTGAATAGGTGTGTTCTCTGTGAAAAGGGTGGATAGATTGTGTATGTGTGTGTGTCAACTATACAAAAGTCTTGGGGTTTACTATTTAACATTAGTAGATTGTGGTAAATATGCTAGAAAGACAATCTTTATCCTGGTAAAATGCAGAGCCATTTTAGCACCATGCCTTTCCTCAGGTAATATGTCCTGCCATGCCAGCAGACCTAAAGAGGCCAAACATGGAAGACCAGGATGCCAGGAAAGTTACATTTTTGTGCTGCTCTCCCCTGCTGACAAGGAAAATTCTCAGCTGTAACAATCCCACCACTGTTAGCAATTATCTGCAGAGTGCAATAGCCAGTTTCTTCTTTCCTTTCTGCTTGTGATATGGGGTAAAAGAGTTAAGTCTATTCCCTGTCCTTAGCTGTACATATCTTCATGTGTAGACAAGGTACCTCAAAGCTCAACATGGCTGAAGAAACCTTTGGATGTCTGTATGAGGCTCCACAGAGAAATTTCTTCCATTAGCATGCCTGAAAATAAAACAAAGGAAATCCATTCTGATCTTTCCCCAGTCCTGCTCAAAGAGCAGAAAGCCTTCAAAAACCTCAATATTAGAAAAAATGTTATGGTGGTTGCCAAGTCATGCACTAAGAAATTAGTAAATATTAAAATGGAGTCTTCTTTAATAATGCAGTTCTTTCATGCATGTAACTTGGGACTAAACTTTTAACTGAATAAGCAATTGAGAAGGCAAAATGTTCTTATAATCGTTATCTCATTATAGTAATATGATGCTCAAGAACTTTTCATCATGCAATGTGTGGGATATATTCCAATTTGGGACACATGGAAAATGTGACAAGGAGAATGTTGGCCAGAGATCTCTCAGTTCCGTTCAATCAGAAATTATCCCAGTGCTATCAAACTGTCTGGTGTTAGAGGAAGGTTCACTCCAGAATAGAGGAGTAAAATGAGAAAACCTTTTTTCAGAGCAAAGTTTGAATGCTTTTCAGTGTTTGCCTAATATTATATAATGGTTTATTACAGTTCTTTAATATTTCTGTATGATGCGAATCAAGTGCCCAAAAAGAGATACCTTGTGTCATTCTAGATATCCCAATTGGAGCAATCAGTGTGAAGCTGGTACAGGTGACCCATGATAGATTGGAGGTCTGAGCCCTTCTGCAATGACTGGGTGAAAGGGATACCCCAAGTGACACTCAGTATCTGTGTTTATGCACCTTGTAGTTACTCTGATGATTACTGTTTTGCTTCAAGAAAGGAATATGTGAATGGAAAAGATACTATGAACAGTTTAATTTTTTTTTCTAATTTAAAGAGAGCAGTTAATTATGGGATTGAGTTTTCATGAGGAAAGGACTGACTTTATCAGTCTGAATACACCTAGAGGTCTTAAACCAAGCCCTTAAATATGGACTTCTCTTATTCACTGAAAACAAGATTGACGTAATATCTTCATCTACCTTTGTTTGCCGTCATGTAATCCAAGCTGAGGCTTCAAGAGGAATCAATTTGGTAACTTGTATATATATACACACTGTGCCCATCAAAACATCCCCACAGACCAGTGACAGACCAGTCACCGTGGCAGAATAAATTAGTTTATATTTGTACTTACTTTGCCTTGCCCTTGGGTTTGGTGGCCCATCGATAGATAACATTAGAATTTTTATGGACAGCATAAGATTAGAAGGTGAGGTTTTTTTGCAGTTACTAGAATATGCTAAAAGGCATATTTCATTTTAAGCTTGCTAGCCATAGGTTTTAACTAACTTTCAAATCTAGACAAAGATATTTCAGGCTTTCATAGATGTTAGGACAATTCCGAACTACATAAAATATTGGAAAACCAGATGTAAGGACAGGAGGATGATTCCCCACTTTATTAACAGAACTGAGGAAACAATTTCATTTTTCTGTGCTGACACCTATATTTTCACATGTATTTCTGTGCTAAGTTTCTCTTTCTCACAAGCAAAGAGCTTAACATGGTTCAAATTAAACCCAACACATTTAAATGAATCACAAAACACTTCCAGTGGCTTCATCTGGCTTTGAGTCAGGATTCAGATCAATGTCACCAGCAGCAGGCAATGTTGGGAAGAGTGTATCCTTCGAGAATGGGAAAACATTGATTTATTTTGCATGCCCAATTAGTTCCATAAATTTAGCAACTGTGTTCAGGTATGTAATACAGCACTCCTCCTTTCAAAGCTGAGGAACCTGTAAAATCTTGTAAGAACAGGACTTTGATGTGAAAAAAAGTGGCCTGATCTCAAGTGATTAAAACCCACTGGAAAAAATCCCATTGACATTGGGGCAAGCTTGTCACAGAGGACCACATACTTATCTTTCAACAAAAATGAATCCTCTGGGGTTTCATTTGTATTGGTTGTTTTGATTTTTTACTCCATAGAAACCTTTTTGTTGGTTTTATAAGTCCGTTCATTTTAAATGAATCTGTGACTTGACTCGCTCTCATAAAGTTACTGAAAATCATACACATCAAACAATTAACACCGTAAAAACAGGCAGCATCAGAGGTGTAAAACTCCACTGCACCTTAAACATTGGGTTTTCCCTTTGGGGACAGCTCATGTTTCTTTGTCAAGGTAAAAATATTCACCCAGGTGCAGATGAAGCCAGTGAGCCTCCTGCTCATGAGGGTGAAGGTTGCCACGCCAAGCACAAGCAATTAGCAGCGCGGTGCTCGTGCGGCTGCCGGCCCCGG
>VZTR01010715.1:697349-727660 GCA_013400775.1 Chaetops frenatus | reverse complement strand
AAGGAGGACAGTTTGGGGGGAAAGAGTGTGGTTTGGGGAGAAGTAGGATGGTTTGGGGGAGATGTAGGATGGTTTAGGGGGAAAGAAGGTGGTTTGGGGGGGAAGGAGGATGGTTTGGGGGGAAAGGATGATGGTTTAGGGGGGAAGAAGGATGGTTTAGGGGGGAAGGAGGATAGATTTTGAGGGGAAGGAGGATGGAGAACCAGGATCTGGCTGCTCCCTCCACAAACCATGCAAACCCCCAGGCCACACTGGCAAATGATTCCTGACTGCAAACACTGGGGGTTTCTGTCTAAAACCTCAAGCCCAAAAGGATGGAACAAAAAGGTGTGACAGACATGGATCTCCTGCCACGGGCCACCACTGTCCCCTGGCTCCCAGCAGCAGCACTGGAGTGGGATGAGAGCTGGAGGAGCCCACCCCTGCTCCCAGGGACAGCAGAGCTGTGGAGGGAAGGCTGCCCAGCCCTGACATCTGAGGATAATGAGTGCTGACATATGAAGATACAGCCAAACTGAAAGCTACATCCTATTTAGCTTTTAATTTGGCTGCTCATAGAGTGGATTCTGAAGCTCTGTTTCATCACAGCTCTTAAAACAGATCTGACTTGCAGGAAACAAGCTGATGTGGGGCTGCATTTCTGATAAACCTGACTCGAACACAGCTCCCACGTGCCCTGACAGCCTCCCTGGGAGATGCCACGCTGGGCAGGAGTGCTCTGCCCCCAGAAAAGACACTCCCTTTCTCCTTGGGAGCCTTGGCTAAGCCACACAGCCTGGGGGGAGACCTGGAAACCAGAGGGACACAGTGCTGCACCTGCCAGGGCATGGAAACCCCACTGTCCAACCTTCCCTGGGCCAGCACCACTCTGGGAACATTCTGAGCATCCCTCTGAGCAGAGATGCCAGGGCAGAGGGGAGTTGCTGTCTCTGCCTGGCACAGGAGGTGCCCTGCTGATGCCTTAAGTTTTAAGGGTTTTTTTCTGTTCTGCTTTAGTGTGCAGCTCTCAGCTGCATATTCAGTGTCACTGAGTTTCCTTCCCAGGGCAGTCACACACAACAATTCTCTCCAGACCAAGATTCAAGGACAATCCTTCCCAACCTCAGCCCCAAAAGCACAAACAACATAAAAAAGAGGAGGCCAAGCAAGGAGGATGGAACTGCATCATTGCAAGTTATTAATTGGGCAATTCACCTCAATCTGCAAATGGAGCAGAACTGATCAAAGTGTGAAGCCCCGTGGGCAAAGCCCCTTTTCTGTGTCCATGCTGAGGCCCATCCTGGCAGGGGCTGCAGCCGGGCTCTGCCATTGCCAGGGTGGGGCCTTGGAAGGCCTTGCAATAAATAAATCCCTGCTTTATTCCTCTCCTTCTGGCTGCCCTCTGCTCCAGCTCACACTGATCAGGCATCCCTGGTGCCCCCTGCTCTCCTTGGAGCATCTCCCCCTCCTGCCCAGCCCCAGCCTTTCCTCTCCCACTTTTCTCCCGGCACTGAACCGAACTGGGGAAGGGCAGTGAAAGGTTTGCTGCCTGCAGCTCCTGCAAATCGCATTCTGGATTCCCTCCGGGGCAGAGGAAGAGCACGACAACCAGGACAACAATCACACGTTACTATTTTCAGCTCTGCTTCGGCTTTCTTCTTTTTTTAAAAGCAATTGGAGACTAGAGGCCCCTGTGATCCCCGGGTAATGGCCTGCCCTCTATGCAGAGTGGAATAGAGTTAGAATGAACGCTCCAGAAACCCTGACAGCCCGTTTAACAAGGTGTCTAACATCCCATTTCCTCTGCACTTCCCCTCTCCTTAATCCTTTTATGCGAAACTCACTCAGGAGTAAGCACGTGTGAAATTGAGGACTCTCTAATACACATTGCTCGACACAGGCTCACTGAAATGGAGTGTCTCAGCCTTGTTCCGTCAAACAGTGCCAAGAGGAAGCCGACGTTAATCAAAGAGGCTTTTCCCTGTGTCCAGGGCTTTGTGCACCCGCAGAGCAAATAAACAGCTCTCCTCTGCCACGGCTCTCCCAGAGCTGGGAATGGACAGGGGAGAAGGGCAGGGCACACCCAGCTCTGACAGCTCCCGGTGGGCAGGGTTTTGGTTCTGCAATAACAGCTCTGGGCAGCACAAAGCAGCTCCCCAGGCCGCCTGGAATCCACAGCTCCAGGGGATCCCTGCAGCATCCCAGGACAGCAGCAGCAGCCTGGGCCACACGCAGCTTGGGAGAGGAATGGAAAGGATAGGGCTGAGCTTTGAGCAGGTCCGATCTCCCCAAAATTGGACTTTATGCAAGGATTATTCCTGTAAATTCTGAGCTCCAAGCAGCCCGGCTGCAAGGGTTTGCTGGCACCAGTGCTGTGATCATCCTGTGATTCTGTGATAAATTCATCACAATCAGCCCCATTCTGCGGTGTAAAAACACAATTTTCCTCAGCAACTTGGATTTCTCAGCAGAAAGTCTTTTTTTTACTAGAGCAGGGGAGGAACACCAGAAAGGAAACTGAAAGCCCTGCTGATAAATACTTCCAGTAGTTTCGTGCCTTCTTTTTAATCACAGGCCAAATCCACCCCGGAGCTGAGCAGTTCACTCCTGAGCACGGGGTGCAGGTGATGCCAGGGGGATGATATGCTGCAATTGCAGGCAGACAGACCTGATCCAATGGGTCAATTATCTCCCCCCGTTACTGTGATCCTGTCCTAATTAGGATCTCACACCGACCAGATACACCAGAAGTCAATGACAACTTCATTTATCCAAGGGCTTCGGTCTAGGAAAGCTGTCTGGTGTTTTTAAGTCACCATCAAGTAGGTATTGATCCGGGGAAGTCAGGAAACCATCCTTCATTTGTGTGCTTTAGCTGGAATTTGGGGTGCCTGTTGCTGCTCCCGGGGTGGCAGGGCTGAGCAGGGTGAGCAGTTTGCAGGGTGAGCAGTGAGAACTCCTCATTGTGCCCCAGAGACTTTCTGAGGGTTAAAACCCACGGTGAACCAACAAACCTTTGGATCAATGAGGGTTGCAGGGCAGTGATTTGCACCAGTGCTCTCTGCTGGGAGAGGAGCCCGGGAAGGAAGCTTGTGATGGATGCCCGAGGTTTGGGGTGGTGTGGAGAGACAGAGAATCCCTCTCATTGCACGCTGGAATGCAGATTGCAGGGCTGGAGACGATGAGCAGGGCTAAACCCAGAGCCTCCAAATAAATCAGCACACAGTATCAGGCCCCCAGGGGATGAGCTCCCCGTGTTATCAGCACCCCGTGTAAACGATAGCGTCCCTCCGGATCAGCCCGGGCTGGGGAGCTGAGCAGATAAGGCACTTTTAATCTGCACACATCATCAGCTGAAGGAGAAATATAAAATGCTAATAACAAATTGGAATTCAGTCTAAAAGNCACCTTTCTTGCCTTTGGGGAAAATAAAAAAAAGAGTGAACCGTCCCCTACTCCCGCGCCCGCCTCTGCTGTTCTTCTTCCCCTGATATTCCCCTCCAAAATGCTCCATCACAGCACTTTAGGGGGTGAAATCTTCCCATTAGGAGCTTGGCTCTCATTTTCCCTGCCCCATTCATCCAAGTTTATGTTTGAAATGGATCAGTTTCCTGGTGACTGAACCCGGAGTGGATCTCCCCAGCCCTCGCTGGCTGCAACACCAGAACAGGTAAGTGCTGCCATACATCATCTTAAAAGGTGGCTTATCTGGAGAGGAGGTGCAGGAAATATTGTGTGAGGGACTGTCTGCATCCCAGGCACAATCGGATTCCATTTTTCCTTTTGAAACAGGGAACAGCAAATCTGTGGCTAATGCCTGAAAAAGTCACGTTTCCCTTGGCTGAGGGGGCTGTGCCAGCCTGGCCCACGGCAGGGAAGTGCCCAGGTGGAATCGTTCCTAATTGTCACCATTTACCTGGCTCAGGAATGCCCCACACCACCAGCTCCCCAAAGCCTTCTGCTGCAGCACTGCCCGAGGCTGGGGGAGCTCTTTTCCCTATTCAAACCAGCATAATTTCAAGTGGAAAGGCAATTTTTCTGCCTAAGTGTGTGTGGATCCCCAGGACTGCCCCTGCAGGGCTGCAGTGCTGAGGCCACTCACATCCCTGGGGTGCAGGGCTGGCAGGCTCCACGTGGATCTGTGCCCAGCAGCACCTGGGGCTGCTGCAGGTCTGGGCTGTGAGCTTTGGGATCGGGTTTGGGTCAGGATTTGGGTGCTCAGCCCTCACCAGAGGCCTGGCCCTTCCTCCTGCACAGAACGGTGCTTTGGCAGTCAAACCATCCATTGCTGGAGCCTCAGCAAACACTTCTGGGCAGAATTGAGAGAAACCCCAAATATTTTAGTCCATTTCTGCCTATCCCCCCTGCACCTAAAGCAATCAGCAGCTAAAGCAAGAGCCCTTCTGTCAGATCCCAGCACAGCCACGACCCCAAACAGCCCCACCAGTGCATTTGGGTGAGCAGTGGTCCCCGTGAGCTGTCTTACTGTCTGTCCTGAGGTTCCAGAATCAGCATCCCACCCCAAACAGAGGGCAAGACACACCTGAGGGTGTTGTTTTCCCTCTCCTGGGCCATGGTGACAGTGCTGTACACTGCAATTACTCTTTCCACGTCCCTGAGTAACCCACACTGCCCAGCCCAGCCCAGCTCGCAGCTCCTCCAGGTCACTTAAGGCTCCTTCTTCCACATCCCCAGAAAAGTCCATGGCACTACAGAAAATCCAGCATCAGCACAGAGATTTGGGGTTAAGCCACGGGCTGTGCAGCCTGTGTAAGCCCCAGTGACAGTGTATTTATTTCCTCCCCTCGCTGCTGCTCAGACAGGGCAGATTTCCCATTACACACACGGCCAAATCCGCTGTATTGGGCAGGGAGATTATTGAACAAAAGTAAGTGATAAAAGCACGGGCCAAAAAGATGTGTTATAGTGTTTTCCTTTGAGGCAAAGACAAAGAAGACACTTTGCTGTTTGTTGTGCCAGAGAATCATCTCTGATTGTTTGTGTCACGGTGGCAGATAAGTGCAAAGGAGATAGATGTTCTGTCTCCCAGGCACAGCTCTCATCTGTATAGTATAAATTTATGCCTGCTGGTTGCAAGGCTCATGATTCAGAGCCTGTGTGACTGTGATCTGAGCAGAGGAAGCCACTGCCTTCACGCCTGACGTCTGTCTGCTTCACTGGGGCTGTCACTCAGCCCCTGGGCAGTGTCCCCTCGTGTTAGTGTCACCTGGGCTCCACACCCAGGGCTGTCCCATCCTGCTCCAGCCAAGCCCAGCTCACCAGGCCCTGGTGAGGGGATATCTCGTCAGGGATACACATTTTCCCTTCTCTCCTGCAGTTTGGGGCTCCTTACTCTTCCCACTCCCCAAACCTGTCGCCCTGGTTTTGAAAGCCTTCTGAAAAGTTGATATTCTCGAGTCAGATTTTCTCACACATTGTACTAAAAACACCAGTTTTGTTTACATTCCTTCTTGGAGAAGGGAACCTGATGGACTGGTCACTTAGCCAGTCCAGTTGAGAGGTGGGATTTCATCTTCCAATCCTCTCTCACTTTGCAAACCCTATAAATTGTATATCCATAATAAACAGGTCCTCTTTTGGGGGCTTCTGCTGTTCTCTTGACTATGCTGAAACCGTGTCCTTCTTTTCATGTCCTGTTGCTACACAAACCCAAAGCCATTTCCCTGCACAAAGCAAGCCCTGGGGCTGGAAAGGAGGGAAAGGGCTTGGGAGGTGGCTCTGAAATCCCAGTCCCCCCTTCCCAGAGCTCTTGGGGCACTGCTTTTGGTTCCAGAGGAGTGATCTGAGAACAGCAACGCTGCCCAGGCTGCATTGCAGAAGTCACATCTGATAGCTGCCTCTTTGGGTGTTCAGTGTTCACTGAGGCACTATCGAGGTAAATATATCATCAAAATAGAGATATTCAAACTGAGCTGAAAGAGCATCTTGGCCTTGGTGCTCCCTCATCCAACCCCAACCAACAGCACCTTTCAGGGTGTGCTGGAGGCTGCCAAAAGCAGCCCTGCAGGGGTTAATGAGGCAGCAGGGAGCTCCCTGCCCTGGCAGAGCTGTAGCTGGCACCTATTAGTGCACACACAATTAGCAAGGACCTGATCTCAGCCCAGACCTCTCCTATCCTTTTCAAGTCCATCTCTGGCTTCACTTGATGGTGCAAAGGGAACCAGATCTGTGCTGCTCCTCAGTGTCCTGCTCCTCCCTCCCACCAGCAGGGTGTGGGTCCTGTTCCTGCCTGCTGCTGCTGCTCTGGGACACAGCTGACACCACTCCTCCCCTCTCCTCCTGGTCAGTCCTGCTCATTTCACACTCACAGAATCCTTTGGGCTGGAAAAGACCTCCAGGTCACCGAGCCCAACCTGTGACCAATCATCACCTCATCATCCTGAGGGTCACTGTCAGCTCTGGTGCCACCATAGAGCTGGTGGGGTCCTGCCCAAGGACAGGGAACAGCCAGCCACAGCTGGTGTGGTTGGAGCTGAGGCAGAGGCAGGCAGGAAACACTGACTGAAGAGGTTTTGAGAACAAATTCTGTCAAAGCAGCAGCATCAGAGAGACCTTTCTGCACTTTCCCCACCAAGTGAGGCTGCTGGGACTCCTCCTTCCCACACAGAGCCTGGCTGTGCTCTCAGCTGGGAATCTCTAGGCCCTGCTTCTGCCTTGTCCTCTAGAGCTGAGTTTGTTTATTTGGGTCTGTAAACAACCCCAATTTCCCCCAGCTCCTGATTGCTTAATTTCATGCCCCTCTGACACAAGGCTGGTATCTCAGCCCATCTGCTCAGGCCCCTTCCTGCAGCAATCACTCACACATCCAGCTCCTCCCCTCTCCACCAGCTTGGGGTGAGCAGCTCCAAGGGGATCCCGGAGGAAATGAGCTTTGCTCCCATTACTGGACAATCTGGAAGGCTGAGGGAAATGAGGGCTAAGCCCAGAGGTTTAATTTCCCCTTGTGATGATCAAGGGACTTTAGTTTGGTTTTTTTTTTTTTCCCTTTTGGTACCTCTGAAGTTGGAGGGAAAACAGCCAGAGCCAAAGACAAATGAGAAAGTTCACTGGAGGCTCCGGATTTCCCCACAAATCACCTTGGCCAGGGAAGGTTTTATTGCAGGAGTTTCTGGGTTAATCCAACACGGGAGCAGAAGTGCTACCAGCCCTGGAGGCACATTCCCTGCCTCAGTCAATGATTACCTGCCACCCTGTATTCCTGAAATCAGACCCCAACCAACCCCTCATTCCCAGGGCACCCACATCTCCCAGGAGTTTTATGAGCAGCAAACTTGAAAAGTGAACTCGTGCTCCTCGTTTTGGGTCAATAAACACCAGCAAAGCCTCCAGCACAACTCAAGCATTCCCAGAAGAACAGAGATCCAGCAGTGGCTTTGCTACAGGGCTCCTGTTGCCACCTCTGGGGTGCCAACACAGAGGAGAAATCCTCCTAATTCCCATTTTCCTCAAGCAGTTGCTGCTGAACTCACAGGAAAACGGGGAGCCAGGGCAGAGCTCAACTCGTGCTCCATTTCAGCCTCTCTTGGGGTAACCTTTTCTCTAAGTTTCCATTCCTGTGTTTGCTGCTGTTGCTCTATGGCTGTGTCAGGGATGTGATGAATCCTGGCATTCCAGTGGTGCTGGCAGGGAGACCTGGGAGAAACCCAGGAAATTCCTCAAGCCACAATAAAAACAAAATGGGCAACACACAAACCTGCACTTGCCAAGTCCTCACGGAAAAGCAAAATAACAAAAATAATGCTCTTTAGCAGAACCCCAATTACAGCTTGTGATTTTACAGGCTGTGCACTGAATTAATTTCCCAGCTCAGACGATGGGGATTGGGAGCCTTTGGGAGCCCAAATCAGACCTGGGCATGCTGGTGGTGCTGGTAAATCTGTGCTGGGCAAGCTTAACTCTGGTGGGTGGGCTTCTGGCCAAGGAAATTGCCAGCAAATATCCCCCCCATGGATGCCAGACTCGACTTCTTGGGGAACTCTGCACCTCTTACCCTGGCACCGAGTCCCTTGGAAAGGAGGGGTTGGCTCCTGTGTCCTGCACATTGTCTTAGAAGATTGATTTTCCACCTGTAAAAGTGATCTACGTTCTCCTTCCTCTCCTGGATGCCTTAGTCAAAAGAGAAAATGGATCTTTTAAAGATACATGTATCCATCACTGTTATTTACATCCTAATATGCGTACGCAGCTCTGCTCCAACAAGGGAAATGTAAATCAGATGGACATCGTTCCCTGAATGCCCTAAAGAGCTCCATTCCCCCCAAATTAGAATAGAAAATGCTCTTTTAAAATGCACCTTTAATATGTAAAAGCTGCTGCATCCTGACTCTAAATAAACCAAACTTGAGCTACATGCCAAATATCTCAGATAAAGGACAGGTGAGATGGTGGTATCTGGCCAAGGAATCGGTCCTAAACAGCTATTTATATTAATGCAAAGAAGGTACAATGTTCTTCCTCTTGATATATGCTGCAGTGGGATATAGTTTCGTCCCACTAGTGAGAATAAAAACGTACAGTTCATGATAGGCAAAGTCACATGTGTGAGATAAAAAGCTCCAACTATAATATATGTCTTCACCATGTATTCTCTTCAGGATTTTCTTTAGATCTTGGGATGACAACAAGAAAACACTTACTCAAGGTTAGACACTGCTCTCTGGGCTTTTTAATAACCATTGCCTCTATCCTGGGGGATTGCGTCGGTGAAATAAGGCAAACTCCACTCCAGAGCCTGGGCTGGCAGAGGCGCGGCAGAATCCCTGTGTGTGCCTTTGTTTCTGCCTGGCTGTGCATGCCAATGAACTCTGCCGGGCTGGGCTGACGAGCTGCCCATCCCTGGAAGCTTTTCCGAGAGCAGGAGCAGAGCTCGGGCCGGGCAGGGGCCGCCTCCCCCCGCGGGGTTCACTGGCAACCCCGCCGAACTTGGAACACCACCATAAAAACAGCAGTTTTACCGCTCGTACCTGTTAAAAGGAGACCCCTTACCCACTACGAGACGGAAATATTTGGTTTTTAAGCAAATCTGGTGTACAGCAGGCGGGCAGGGCGGGCTGGGAGGCGCCTGGTGCTGATCTCAGCGGGCACGGGGCTGTCCCCGCAGGCTGCCGGTGCCCGTGCCGTGTCCCCCCAGCTCCAGCCCGGCTGCTGATGCGATCTGCCCGTGCCCGGGGACCGCGCTCCCTGCCCCGCCCGCTGCAGCTCCCGGTGGAACCGGGAGAGAACGCGGAGCAGCCGTGCGGGAGGAGCACAGCCTCCCTCCTCCTCCTCCTCCTCCCATCACTGCCGGGAAGGGGATTTTGGGGCTGGCAGGAGCAGGGAGCACCGCGGACGGAGCCTGGGGCAGCGGAGCACGGCAGTGCCTCGCTCCCGTCCATCCCACCCTGCCAAGGGCTCCGTGCCGTGCGAATCCAAAGCGCGCACACACAAAGAGTGAAGCCAGGAGCCGGCCTCAGCTCAAAGTCAGCGTCACAGCCGTGGCGCTGGGCCCTCAGTGTGGTTTTGGGCTTTTATCCACTGGCCCTTCACAGGCACGGTCTTCCCTCTTCACAGGGAAGTGCGAAACGTTTGATGTCGGGAGCTGGAATTGTGGCGCTGGCGCTCCCAAGGCAGCGGACAGACACAAACCCACCCACAGAGCGCTGCTCCCCCTCCTCCGGGCTCGGCACGAGGTGCTCCTGAGGGGAGCTGAGGGGAGAACTTGTTCCTCCCTGCCGCAGCTGGAGGCTGCAATCCCACCGGAGTCAGGATTTCACTGAGACGCAAAACTGATTTTAAAAGGGGAGCTGTTGAGCTCCGTTCTTCCCGCACTTCTGGCATCCTTTAAGCATCACCTTACCCCTGACTGTCCTGGCACTCCACGCTGCAAACACTTCCCGCTTTTCCCTCTCTTGCTGACAAGTGACAGAGCCACGTCTGTGCCCTCTGCCCAGTTGCCGCTTTACACCACGAGCCACGGTGTTATCACATGCTCGGCTTGATATTCCTTCCAGCCCCAAAACAAAGCTTAATCAGGCAGTGAAAGCAGCGGTGAAGATGAAGGATTCTGGGGATGGTTTCCCTTCTGGGTTGCTGCTTTTTGACACATCCCCTGGTCCAGCAGTAACGCGTTCCCCACTTTGCATGAAGAAGGAGATCAGCACAGAGGTTTTGTTGCCACCCCAAGGGAAGGGCAGCACCGGGACGCCTGAGGGGACAAAGGACAGTGCAGGAGTCCTGGGATGGCCCCAAGCTCCGGTGTCACGGCAGCCGGATGGAGACGAGCCAGAATTCACCTAATTTACCACAATCTCTGCTTATTATTATCACCACTAAAACCTGGTTTGTAATTCAACGGCGTTAATTGGCTCCGATCCCCGGAGCTCGGGGGAACCAGCGAGCCACGCCTGGAAAGCAACACCCGGCCGGAGACTGCAGGAATTCCCGGGATGCAGCACCGGGACAGGCCCGGAGACTGCCGGAAATCCCGGGATGCAGCACCGGGACAGGCCCACAGCAGGGCAGGAGGGAGAGCTGGGCACCTCTGCATCCACTCCTGCTGCCCCAAAGATTGGTGCAATAGACCCCAAATGGCTTAAAACGCCCAGCTCTCCCCGTGTATCCAGCACGGCGCTGTCCCGCTAGGAGAACACGTGTCCAGCCGTCATCCTGGCCACCCCTCAGCTGTGAACGAGCCGGGATATTTTGGAAGGAAAAACCGCTTTGCTCCTTCCTGCCGCTCTTGACCCCGCCAGCGCGCAAACATTTCCCAGCGCCTCCGCTGCCAAGAGAGACGCTCTCATCAAGGAGGAGTAAATCACAATAACAGGGAAATAAACCTTCCCCTCGAAATGATTCCCGGTTATTTATTTATTTATTTATCCGCCTTTCCGCACCAGTCTACATCAAAGGGCGTCAATTGCGGCGCTGGGCTGGGGCTGGAGGCTGCTGAGCATCCCCGGCTCCGGGCGAGCATCCCCGGCTCCGGGCGAGCATCCCCGCCCCGCCCCGCTCCGCTCCGCTCCGCTCCTTCCCGGCGCCGGAGGGGCGGGCACGGGCCAGCCGAGGCCGTTTCCCTTTAAATCTAACTCAGGTAATGAAAACGCACAAGAAAATAGTGCGGGTGCATCTGGGAGCAGTACAAAACAGTTAGATCTTCATAGAGCCATAAAGAAGTAAACAGTAGGCTGCTATGAAGATCTATGGGACCCCGCAGTGCCATTGTCTTCAAAAGGAATTAAAAACAAATTGCTGAGGGCCAGCACATAATTTAGAGACTCACGGCAATTTTATGACTTGCTAATGTTCCTAATTACATGCCCGTGAAAGGCTTAATTAATTGGGGGATGTAGCAAAAAGTGGAGCCTGTGTTTGTTATCATGGTTCCACTGCATTGATTTTAGTGCCTATGGAGAATTTAGGGCCTCTTTATTTGCACAAAGAAAATGCAAGTCTCTCGAAAAAATGCACATTAAGATCAACCCCTCGCTGCTATCTAATATACTTTCCTCTACTTAACCAAAGTGCTTGTAATCATATTTTGTAAATGTTGGTGCCGTTAATTGCATTGTGAGAGAAAATAGGTTCCGCTCCACTGGTTGTGGAGAATTTTATAAAGTTCTTTTCCTGCTCCCAATTCTGAGGACTCGGAGAGAAACTCATCAGAAGTTGCTGTGGTGGGCAGGGAGCGCTGAGGCTCTGCTGCTCCCCACGTGTGCCTGGGCTGGTGGGTACTGGGGCAGATCCTGCACCCAACTCAGGTTTTCCTGAGTCATTCCCAGCCCACTGGGCATCCCTGTGAGCCCTGACCCACCCTGGCCATCCCTGTGAGCCTCTTTCCCTCAGGAAACCAGGACAAACCAAGCTGAACGTTTCTGCTGAGCTGTCTGAATCCAAATTGCGATTGCATTAAAAACCACAAACAACACATTTTTACCTCTGATGTTTTAGTTGGAGGTGAAATCTCACCACCGACCCTTCTCTCCCCAGGTACCACCAAAACCACCAGCAGCAAACTGCAGAAACAGCTCCAGCTCCAGCATCCCACACAGGCAGGGAGAGGGCAGGGGGAAGGCCAGGCAAAGAGAGAAATTTGGAACAGCAGTTTTGCTTGGAATAACGCTCCTTAACAATCAACAGCTAAATTTCCAGGGATGCAGCCTGGACAGCCCCTTGCTGCTTCCTCCTCCTCCCCTCTCCTGCACTTCCTTGCAGCAACATTGCAATGAGGAGGAGGGGGGGGGGAAGAAAAGAAAAAAAAAAAAAAAAAAAAAAAAAGAAAAAACAAGTTTGTGTGTTGCTCTTGAGAAAAGCAGACGTCTCTCGAAATATAGTTGGTGCTTTGACGATAAGACCTTTGACAGAAACATGAATGACATGAATACTTTGATCTCTAGTCTCAGAAGCTTCAACAGCAATTATGAGTCAAGAGGGGTGAATATGGGCAGCAGCTAAAGCAATGCCCCAGAGGGTGCTGATGCAGTAATTAGAGACAAACCCCGAGCATCTCTGCCTGCACCACGGCAGCAAACCAGGGAGGAGGTGGGCCAGGGGGAAGCTTCATGAAAAAAAACCAACTCTTATTCTTCTGAGAGACATAAAATCGACAAGACTTTATACATTTCAAAGCAAAGCTCTTCAAAGACAGGTAAAATGCTAATTCTGCTAATGTAGGTTTTTATGTATATGCTCTGAAAAGGTAAAGCAAATTAATCACCAGCTTTACCCCCTAATATATATCTGTGTTACAAATATATTACAGCATGTCAGATCTCAGGAGATATATCTGAACAGCGGTGGTTAAAAGAGCACTTCCCTTTTCATGCTCTAATACAGTTATTTTGATCTTCCAGTCTTCATATTTTTTGTTCTCATCAAAGGAATGATGGTGCCAGAGATTAGGATGTTATTTATTTCCCTCTCACTGTCCTACCCATGTTAATCACTTCGAGTGTCAACAGCTGCAGCAGCAGCAGTGCCCGTGAGAGGGGCCAGGCTGCCTCTGCTGCCTGCACCTCCTGCCCACCCTCACCAGGATCCCTTGGGCTCACCTCCAAAAATCCCCTGACCCCCAAAACGATGGAAATGCCACGCAAACAGAGGGCAGGGAGGGAGCAGAGGGGTGCTGGGGGCACACAGCCCCATCCCCGGCAGCAGCAGTGCCCAGCTCAGCTCTCTGCACCCCTGGGGTGGCTGTGGAGCCCAGCAGGAGCAGGAAATGCTGCTGGAGGGGCAGAGTGGAGTTAGGCACCACCAGAAATCCCTGTTCTAAACCACACAGAGAGCCTGGAGACCAGGGGAATGGAGAGGACACACAGGGAAGGAGGCAGAGGGACAGGAGGTGGTGGCCAAAGGGTGCATGTGGCACTGCCCAGGCCAGCCAGTGCCATCCTGGCTCTTTGAGCAGCTCCCTGTGGTTTGGCCACTGGGTAACTCGGGTTTGAGCAGTGTCCTTGCCCTGGCTGAAGGCTGCCTCATCCTCAGAGGGTTTGGCTCTCAGGCTGAGGGTGAGTTTGGATCTTGCCCATGGAGTTTGGGCTGCAGGATCACAGGGGCTGTGCCCAGGCTGGGGAGAGCTCCCTGCTGACCCTGCAGAGGACAGTGGCTTCAGCAGCTCCATCCAAACCCTGCTTTAAAGGATCATGTGAGATGCCAGAGCTTAAAGACCAAGCGTGGTGGCTGCTGGCTGCTCCTGCAGGAAACCAGCAGGGATGAATGGATGAATTTGTTAAGAGGGAAGCTGGTGATAAGCAGGTATCTCCATAATTATTTGCAGAGATTAACAGAGCAGGTGCACTTGGGGCATAACTAATCCTTGAGAGACAAGGAGCAGGCAAAGACTGCAGGAGCTGATGTCTTTGGAATAGGTTAAACCAGTGACATTGCCCACCATCAGCATTGTGCTCCTTGCCTTTAAAATGCTGACACTTACAGGTTTGATGGTAACTAGACTGCATAGGGGCACCTTTGCTTTCACATCAGATCTGCTGACATGAACAAGAGTCGATTCAGATGGGCATCCAAACATTAAAGTCCTTCCCTATTTCCATAAAATGATTGGCAGGATGCCTACTGCTAGGAGCTGGTAGTGCTGCTGATGAATGGCATCTTGATAAAAACTTTGGGCTGTTTTAAGGGAAAAAAAAAAAAAAAAAAAGCACACTCTTATTCTAATTCACTCAGCTCCTGACATGAGTTGTCTCATCTCTAAAAATTAGCCCCTGGTATCTTTGCTGGGTGTAGAGAAGGAAAGCAGCTTCCAGGGGCTGGGGCAGGAGCTCGGTGTGCCCTGTGCCTCACCCCCCTCCTGGGCAGGCAGCTGACCCCACTGTGGGGCATCTCCCCCTCCCTGGCACTGAAAATGTACAGCTGGGGACTCAGCAGAAAGTGCCCAAAACACAGCAAAGGTCATCCCTAGGGAAAGGGCTTTCCCTTTCCAGGTCTCCAACTACTGAAGCTTTCCATGGAGCCCTGCGGGTAAAATCTCTCTGGAGCAGCAGAATTCCAGGGTCATTTCTAAGACACAGAGAGCCAAACCACGGAACCAGGTCCTCCCTGCAACTTAAAAGTGAACCTCACTCTGCCCCCACAACATCACAGGCTTCATTTAGCAGGTGAAAGTCACCTAATTAGGCTGAGAAGCACCAAACAGTGACACAGAGAGCTCCAGGAGCGTTCCCTGCCTGCACAAAGGAAACGGCCATGGGTGAGGGTGGTGAAACCTCAAAGAATCCTTGGAGCTGCCAGAACCACCCCAGGCAGAACCTGCAGCAGAGCCCACTTCAACCCAGCCGTGATTTATGGAGCTGCTGCCCTCCCTTTCTCCTTCCTGCCTCAGTGCTGCCTCCAGATGTGCTGCCAGCTGTGCCAACAGCAGCACCGAGACCGAAGGAACACATCTGCCCACACGGCAGGGCTGTGCCAGCCTGGCACCACCTCCAACCCTTCCCACAGCACTGCCACAGCCCAGCCCGGCCCTGCACCCAGCAAAACCAGCAGTGCCACTTTGTCACCACAGCTCAGAGACACAGAACCCGCCCTGAGACTGGCACTGAGACCCCCCAACACCCCAGCAGAGCCCCAGGAGCCTCCAGGCAGCCCAGGGAGAGCAGGAACGAGGTTTTTCTTCCATCACTTCCCTGCCAGAACCTCCCCAGGGCTCCTGAGCACCCCTTGATGCCTGAAGTGGCTCCCTAGAAACAGAGACCAGACAGGAGGGAGGGAATAAAGCTGGAGATTTATCTGAAGGGCCAGGAATAAAGGTGGAGATTTATCTGGGGAGACAGAGGCTGCTCCCACAATGGAGCCCAAGATGGGCCCCGAGTCACGAGTTCTTCACACCTTTATAGGTTTGGTCCATTTGCAGATCAGCATCAATTCCCCAATTAAAACTTCAGCTAATGATGTCATTTCCCCCAGCTTACCCTCCCTTCTCAAGCTGTTGGGTTCCACATTTTGGGCCCAGGACAGGCTGGGTGTCCTTGGAGAGCAGCTGGGAGAGGCTTTGTTCTGTCCATCCTAACATGAGAGAGCAGCAGCTCCCAGGCTGCAAAACCCTGCAGAGTCCCACACTGAGCACTGCAGGGTTTGGGAAATGTGAAAGTTAAAATCCAAGGCATTGCCCTTGGCCCTGGGGTTGGTTGTCCCCAAGCCCCAGCACAGGGGGGACACAATTAAGAGCAGTGACATCCTTTCCCTGGTTCCCATCATGGTCCACTGGAAGTCACTTGGAAAGCCAGGGCTCCAAAGCTGCCCGGCCACCCTGGGATGTGACATCGTGGAGAATTTACTGGGGAAACAAAAAAAAACCCCACGAGTGTGAAATGTGGCTGTCGATAAAGTAATCCTCAGCAATCAGGCAAAATTAATTGTGTGAACATCATTGATCAAACCTACTTAATACATCGAGTTTGTGGAAAGCTGGGATGTAATTTCATTACCAATCTGCTCCCATCCTAATGAAATTTCTAATAACACTTTAATTTTGATTTCGGTTAAGGAGAGAATGATGGAAATTTCCTTTTGCCTCTCTTGTAAGGTTTTATTTTATTGGTTTTCTGCGATACCAGGGATACTAATTTTTTTTTTAATTTGGCATTTTATTAGCAGGGGGCTTAATATAACAACACAGATAAAAAACAAAATTACAAAACAGACAAACCTTACAGAAATAGAATTGATGTCAAACTTAAGGAGGCTAATTTTAAAGAAATTGATTTATTTTATGAGTGGTGATTTGGGCTTTATTTATTTTTTTTTTTAAAGTTCTAGCTGATTTTCTGACCTAAAGTGATTTAAATAATACTGGTTTGCAGTTGCTTTTGTGTGGAGTTCTCCCAGAACAATGCTGGCAGAGGCAGCACCATGCCTGTGTTTGTAATGGGTAGATTAAGAGTGAGCAGATAAGGGTTGGGAGCAAAGCCCCCCCAATTTGGACACAAATTTCACCCTTTTGGGTCAAGTTTCAAAAGGCACCACTGAGACGCCCAGAGCAGAGCCAGGGGAGGGGTCAGAGGTTAAGCAGGGGAGTGAGGGAGCATCAGGCAGGTAACTGAATGGAGATTTTTGGGATTGGCAGGGAAACCCTGCAGGAGGTGCCCCCTGCCCCAGGGCCCTGCCTGGGACCCCCCTCACCCCAAAGGGGGCAGAGAAAAGTGCCAACATTACAGGAAAATCAAACTGATGGATCTAAGGATTGCAACTGAGGGGGAGCATCCCCCTGCCTCCCCTGCAGCCCTGGATGCCCTGGGGGTTTGTGCTGCCAGCTCGGTGCCAGGGGAAAGTGGCAGCCAAGGGACAGGGCCTGGGGCCACCTGCCCTGTGCCAGCTGAGGGCACCACGGGCTGGCAGCACCCACCCACCCACACACCCACCCACGGGGCAGCTGTGCCAGGACAGGGCTGCTGTGCTCACCCCAGAGCCCCCAGGAAAACTGCATTTCCCTGGGGGCAGGGGAGAAGCCTGGAAACCCAAAAGGTTCTGTTGGAAACCCCAAAGGTTCTGTTGGAAACCCCAACAATTCTGTTGGAAATTCCACTATTCTGTTGGAAACCGAACAATTCTCTTGGAAACCCCAACTATTTCTTTGGAAACCCCAAAGATTCTGTTGGAAACCCCAACAATTCTGTTGGAAATTCCACTATTCTGTTGGAAACCGAACAATTCTCTTGGAAACCCCAACTATTTCTCTGGAAACCCCAAAGATTCTGTTGGAAACCCCAACGATTCCTTTGGAAACCAAACAATGCTGTTGGAAACCCCACAGATTCTGTTGGAAAATCCAACAATTCTACTGGAAACCCCAAAGATTCTGTTGGAAACCCCAACTACTCCTTTGGAAACACCAATTATTTTGTGGAAACCCCAACGATTCTGTTGGAAACTCCAAGGATTCTGTTGGAAACCCCAAGGATTCTGCTGCAAACCCCAAGGGTTCTGTTGGAAACCTCAAGGATTCTGCTGCAAACACCAAGGATTCTGTTGGAAACCCCAAGGATTCTGCTGCAAACCCCAAGGATTCTGTTGGAAACCCCAAGGATTCTGTTGGAAACCTCAAGGATTCTGTTGGAAACCCCAAGGATTCTGCTGCTTTTCCTGCTGCAGTCACACAGGCCTTGTCTGCAGCCCTTGTGGGAGGGCAGGCCCTGCTCCTGGAGCCCCTGGGCACTGCTGATGGCTCCTCTGGCAGCTCAGCCAGGGGATGGAAATCAGCTGTCCTGGGCAGCAGCTGCCGTGCAGGGATGCTCAGGGATTTGTGGCCCCAGCAGGACGGGCTGGGCTGTGATGAGCAGACAAGGGAACACAGAGCGTGCCTGCCTGCTGCAGGAAGGTGATGCTCTTTGACTACTGAACTGGTGCCTGTCTCTGGTTATTTCCATTTTCAGCAATCTGATGTGTTTTGGAGATTTATTCATGACTGGTGTAGTGAAAAATTGGAAAAGGCTAGCGGGGTAGCCATGGCCTGGAGATCCAGCAGCTGATTGAGGCTACAACTGAATTACTGTCAGAGGCATCATGCAAGGTTTACTCTGGCGAGTGGGAAGTTGAATCTTTATATTAATAAGTGAACATGAACTATCAGAGAGACTGGCATATGTCTGCTGCCGGGCAGGGCTGGGAAGGAGCTGTCAGATCAAGGGGAAACTGGAGCAGACAAATGGAGAAGCTCCAGTGCCCCCTTCACGTGCTCAGAGGTGTCAGCAGGGCAGAATTCACTGGTGCACAAAGGCTCAGAGCTGCCTCAGACTGAATCCCTGGCTGAAAGCAGGCAGCGAGTCTTGGCTCTCGCTCCATTCCTCCAGCAAAAGTGAAAATTCAGCCCCTTGTCTGAAATAAAAACCCAAGGTGATGACACAAGGGACACAGGCTGGTAATGAACACCCAGAAATCCCAGTCCAAGCAGGAAAACCAGTCCTTGAGAGCTCAGGAAAAAAAACCTTTAACACAACCCAAATCCAGGAAGCCCACACCTATAGGAAGCACTACAGAAAATATAATTTTTGCTCTGTTTCCAAAAAGCAAAGGAAAATGTGCTGCTCAGTGCTGCTCACTGCCCTGCCCCCTTGGCACTGCCCTCCTCTGTGGCCTCCAGAATGGACACTTTTCAAAGCTGCCCCACATTTATTTCCACATCAGGCACAAAAAACTCCTTCCCATTTTGCTTCCCACCTCCTGGGTGTGAAAGGATGGGAGGAAATGTCCCTTTCCACAAGGCTGGCTCTCCCAGATGTGAACTTCTGAGAAAACAAAGCAAATAAGCAAGGGGGGTTTCAACTTTTAATTTCTCTTTTAAACAGATTTAACCTGTCCCAGGGCTCACTCCAGGCCTCCTGTGAGCCAGGCTGTGTTTAGGTGGAGCTCAGTCTCAAGAGCTCCTCCAAGGGAGTTCCCAAGGGAGGGGGAGCTGAGATTGGCCACGGTCTGTTGGGGGGGATCATGCACCAGAGCTCCCCTGAGCTCACCCCCCTCCTGGAGATGAGATCCCCCCTATCTTTTAGGGGTTTCTAATCTTTCTGCTTCCTCCACAGTCCCTTTGCTAATCATTAATGCCACCACTGTCCTTGGCACGGAGCACAAAAGGGACTTTCTCCTACCAGAAAAGCAGGAGAGCTGATTTCCTCATCATTTATGGCTCCAACAAAGTTGCAGAGCAGCAACCAAGTATGCAGGAAAGGTTGGGGTGAAAAATTATTTACAAAGTGAATGCCCTGAAGACACTTGTACTGGACAACAATTACAGCACCTTAATTAACTGAAATTTAGTTCACCCATCGACTGAGGCATGTCCAGTGCTAAAGTTATGCCACTACTGCTGTCTAGGACTGGTTAATGAATATAAATCAGATGGTTTATAGTTAGTGAACATGTAATAGGCTTGCAATGAGTTGAATTCCAATGCAAGATGCCCGGGGATAGGAACATGCCACCCATAAAATATATATAAATAACAGATTTACATTTCTACGAGGAAAAAAAACCAAAAAACAACCCCACAAAGCTCTGCTCCCATCTTGGTGTTCTCCCGTCTCCACAGACCTGAGCTCTGCTTCCCCAGCGAGACATGGGGGTGGATGGGGAGGAATTTAAGAGTCTGATTGCCCAAAAATGCAGCTCCTGAAAGGCCAAACCTCTCCTTGTTTCCTCCCCAGGCAGGGAGCCCCGTGCTGCAGGTTTGTCCTGTGCCTGTCCAGAGCTGCCTGGCAGCAGTGCCCGAGGGGCAGCAGCACTCAAGGTGACCCCTGAAGGTGCAGAGCACCTGGTGCAGGTGCCAAAGCCTGGCCAGAGGCAGCTGAGGCCACGGGAGAGGGAGGTGCTGCCTTGTCCGGGCTCTCAGGCACTGCCTGGGGGCAAAGCTGTGCTTCTGCCACGGCTCCTCCTGCACCAACCTTCACTGACAGCAGGAGGACAGAGCAGGCAGCTGAAGCTCCATCTCTAGAGATAATTCAGGTTAAAAAAACCCAAACAAATCCCAGCAACAACACCCTGCCCCTTGTTCTGCTGCCAGTCCTGAGCACAAGTAAATCCCTCCAAGCCCCTTGAAAAATAAGCTCAATTTCGTGCCAGCTGAGAGCTGGGCAAAGACCCCTGCAGCTGGGTGAAGCTTAACCCAGGCTTGGCACCATCCAAGGTGTTGTTCCAGGTCAGGTCAGGGGTGGGAGGATGCTGATCTTGAGCCTTTCACCCTGTTCCTGGCAGAGAAAGCTCCTCTGGGCCATTCCATGCTGGAGTACCCCGAGGATGCTGAGCCCCAAACCTCAAACTCTTGGGGAGCTGTTGGCACCAAGCCTGAGGCAGGAATAACCATCAAAAAAAACTCACCCAGTGTCAAGAAACCCGCCCCCCCCCCAGTCTCAGCTCTTTACATTTCACTGCTGCAGAAGCAAGAAATTGTGGACTTTATTTATTGCCCAAATTAGGTACAAGAAAATTATTTCCTTAATGTGAGACTTGATGAATGTTCTCAACTCTCCACCCTGCTAGGAAGAGGGGGTTACAATGAAAATTATTTACAAAGCATGTGCTACCCTGCAGGGATATTTATTCAGGCAGGGGATGTTTCCGCAGATTTTGTTGACAAAGGCAAATCAAATTACATTTTTGTGAACATTACAAGCAGCATCTTGATTTGCTATGGACATCAGCTGGCTCCTGACTGAGCCTGGGAAGCAGCTCGGGCCCAGCACCCTCCAGGCACCTAAAAAAGGTGGTCATTTTTTAGGAACAGATGGGTAAAGTGCTCTGCAAGCTGTTCATGCTCTTCTAAATATTGACTGGGGAGTTTTTCTCCCTTGAAAACGTATAGAAATTGTTATAAGAACCACGTTTAAATTAAAGGTGGTGAATGGCTGTGGGGGCAAGGGGAGCTCTCAGGAGGCCCTGTAAGACCCCCCAGATGGGGGGTGACAGCCCTCAAAGCCCTGGCAGAGCAGCAAATGGCAGGGCTGGAGCTCACCTGAGCCCTGCCTGCCCCAAAAAAACCCCCACCAGGTGTGTGAACACACAGCTGCAGGTGTGGATTGGCACACAGAGCACATCTGTAACCAACTGCATTTGAAATCCAGGTGTTGTTTTGGCCCTGAAACCCTTTCAGCCAGAGGACACAGAGCAGCAGCCCTGGCAGAATCCCGTCCAGCAGGAGCCCTTCACCTCCACTGATGGGGAGGAAAGGCTGCTGCAGGGTCAGGGCTGGGATTTTTCCTGAATTCCTGGATTAATTCCATGATAGAGCCTCACCCAGGGGTTAGCCTGAGATCAGGCACAGCTCTCTGTCCAGTTTTGGTTTGGGAAGAGCACAGGAAGGTTTCAAACATGGATTCTCACAGCAGGAAGATATTTTTTGGAGCTACTGGAAAACCACCCCAGTGCAACATCACCCATCCTCTGTCTGATTAAACCTGTGGGTCTCAAACTTGGTCTCCAATCAGGTCTCTGGGAAGTGCCAAGAGGTGACAGCATCCCTGTGCTCAGCCATCAGAGTGACTTGGGAGTGATTAGCTGAACCAGCATCTCACCCAACCCAGTTTCCATGGCTGGCCTATCCCTACCAGGGAAGACATTCACATTAATTTTTACATAATTAAATCAGGAATGACCCCTGTGCCAGTGAAATAAAACCTCAATTCTTCCCGGGCTTGAGCACACTCAGCTCAGTTTTAACCCTCAGGGCACAGAGCTTGCCTGGGAGGGACAGATCTGGCTGCAGGTGCTCTTCCTTCAGCCTCCCCAACACCCACCCTGCTCCCAGCTCCCCGTCACAGCACCAGAAAAGCCCCTTGCATGGACAATCCTGCACCTCACTTCAGCTTTCATGTTGAATTTTCTGGAAAAAGCCGAAAGCAGCAGCACAGCAACTCATTGATGAGTGATGTCCCAGCTCCACCATTTCCAAGGAGCACCTGGCTCCTGTGCACCGCCAGGAGCCACAATTTGTCCCTCTGTCCATCAGGAGCTGCAGCAAGTCCTGAGCAGCTGTGGAACCAAGCAGGCAGCAGCAGGGTGAGGGCCAGGCTGTCCCCCAGGTGCTCTCCCAGGAGCAGCTCTCCCTTCCCTGGCAGAGCCCTTCCCAAAGCCCTCAGCCTGCAGCTGCCACTGCTCCTGCAGCCCTGAGCACTCCCTGGGACATCTAACGAGGTTAATTACTGAGTGTTTCATTAACCAACCCCCCTCCCCCCCGTTGGAGGCAGCAGCAGCTCCTCACTTCTACTGGAACTTTAATTGGTGGGCAAAGGGGATCTTTGTAGAGACAAAGCCTCCTGCTTCTCTCCCTTGCAACAGTTTAAATCAATACCAACCCGGGGCTGCTTGGAAATACTTAATGAAAACTATTTTGACAGAAAATTGGCTTCTTGATGAGGCAAAATATTTGTTTGCAACGGAAAAGTTTCGTTTTGTTGAGAAGCCTGAACTTTTTTTCAATTTTTCCTGGGAGGTCAAATCTGGGCTGTCCCCCTTGTGCATCCTTTGATAAAGGGAAGGTGTGCAGGCAACCAGAGGGGTGAAATCCCATCCTGGGCTCTCAGGGCTGGACCAGGAGCCCTGTGACACCTGTGGAGGTCACAACCTTCCAGCTGTGACCTGTCCCAGTGTGCCAAACCCGGGCACTGAGGGCACAGGGGGTGTCCCAGGAGCAGGAATGGGAGCCCAGAGCTCGCTGCAAACCCTGCCCCAGGGCTCTGCCTGCGCGTTCACCTTGAGGTGAAATCAGTGATGGCAAAAAAACACCTTACTCAGGTCTTGGCTAATGATTATCCCATTAAAGAATCAGCTGACATAATATCATTTGCTGGTTTTATAAACCTCAGTGACAACAAGACTGATGGGGCCCAAAGCCCTGACAGCTCAACTACCCAGAAAAGAGGAAGGCACAGGAATTTTACTGTACTGGGAATTTCATGGCACTAAAAAACCCACAGCAAAATGACCTTTGGAAAGGCAGGTGACCTCTGGCTGTCCCCAGGAACACAGGGATGCTCACACCCAGCCCTCCCACTGGCTGCCACCTTTCCACCCAGCCTGAAAACTGCAAGTGGAGCAACTCACAGCCAGCCTGCCCCGACCTCGGCAGGACCACGAGGATGCAGCAGCTGGGAGGGCTCCTCTCCCTGCTGCTGGACCCCCCTGGAGCCCCCCAGAGCCCCCCAGAGAGGAGTTGTCCCCAGTGACTCCAGCCCCAGAGCAATGCTGGGATTCTGCAGCAGCAGCTCCGCATCCAGCCCTGGCTCAGGAGCCCAAATTCAGGACCAGGTGAGGGCAGCCCAGCCACTCACAGGGCACACACAGGTGGCTGCTGCCATTGGCCCATTTAACTAAAAAGAGGGAATAAAACCCTGTGTGATGCAGTTGCTGCCCTCAGCCATCCCTGCACCAGAGCCATCGGTGCCAGCAGGAGAAAACAGAACCTCACAGGACACTCAGGGTGCTCCTGATGCTCAGGGTGGGCACTTGGCCTGTCCTGCTCTTTTAAAAGAGGCAGCACACAGGTGAGAACTGGCCAGCAAGTGCCTTTCACTCTGGTTGATGAATGCACATACATATATATATATATAAATTTTTAAATTTTTTTTACAAGTCTAAAACAAAAATTAAAAAAAAAAATAATTAGCCAAATCAAATAAAGCACTGGCCTAAGGCACCACTGCAGCCCAGCATTCTGTATTATGCATTTTAGAAGGGGAGAGGGGGGGAAAAAAAAAAAAAAAAAAGCTTTGCTTTNCAGAAAAGAGGAAGGCACAGGAATTTTACTGTACTGGGAATTTCATGGCACTAAAAAACCCACAGCAAAATGACCTTTGGAAAGGCAGGTGACCTCTGGCTGTCCCCAGGAACACAGGGATGCTCACACCCAGCCCTCCCACTGGCTGCCACCTTTCCACCCAGCCTGAAAACTGCAAGTGGAGCAACTCACAGCCAGCCTGCCCCGACCTCGGCAGGACCACGAGGATGCAGCAGCTGGGAGGGCTCCTCTCCCTGCTGCTGGACCCCCCTGGAGCCCCCCAGAGCCCCCCAGAGAGGAGTTGTCCCCAGTGACTCCAGCCCCAGAGCAAGGCTGGGATTCTGCAGCAGCAGCTCCGCATCCAGCCCTGGCTCAGGAGCCCAAATTCAGGACCAGGTGAGGGCAGCCCAGCCACTCACAGGGCACACACAGGTGGCTGCTGCCATTGGCCCATTTAACTAAAAAGAGGGAATAAAACCCTGTGTGATGCAGTTGCTGCCCTCAGCCATCCCTGCACCAGAGCCATCAGTGCCAGCAGGAGAAAACAGAACCTCACAGGACACTCAGGGTGCTCCTGATGCTCAGGGTGGGCACTTGGCCTGTCCTGCTCTTTTAAAAGAGGCAGCACACAGGTGAGAACTGGCCAGCAAGTGCCTTTCACTCTGGTTGATGAATGCACATACATATATATATATATAAATTTTTAAATTTTTTTTACAAGTCTAAAACAAAAATTAAAAAAAAAAATAATTAGCCAAATCAAATAAAGCACTGGCCTAAGGCACCACTGCAGCCCAGCATTCTGTATTATGCATTTTAGAAGGGGAGAGGGGGGGAAAAAAAAAAAAAAAGAAGCTTTGCTTTTCTCCCCGTTGCCTGGGTGTCATGAGCAAGAAATGAACAGCTGACCTGAGTTTGAATTTAGAGTGTTCATTAATAGGATATTATGCCATATGCTCAGCACACTGTCTTTTTTTTTCTTTCTTTTTTTTTTTTTTTTTTATGCAGCCGCCAATTTGAGAGAATTTCTAATTAGTAATGGTATAATGAGAGTGTTCAGAGGCTAATGTGGTGGGTGGGGAAGCGAAATAGATCGCTTGGTGTGGACTGGAAATATTTCTGTTGGAATTCCCGGTGAAATAATGACCCGCAGTGAAAGGCTGCGGTCTCTGACAAATGAAAGGACTCCGGGGAGGTGGCGGGGACCGCGCAGGGAGCGTTTGTCAGAGCGGGGGGAAAGGTGAGAGAGGCTTGGGATGATCCCTGAGCCCCAGGCAGGGAGCGGCTGGCGAGGAAAAACCTCGGAGCTGCACGGGAGGGAGAGAGGGAGGGAGCACAAAGGAGGAGCCGGGAGGGAGAGCCTTGGCAGGGAAGGGATGCTCAGCCGGGTGATGGGAGGGGTTGGGAGTACCTGAGCCTTGGGGGGGGGGTTGGACCTTCCCTGCCCCCAGCAGCACCCAGGAATTGGTGGTCCCAGCTGGTCCCAGCGTGGGGACAGCCCCCAGCAGGACACAGCAGAGGGAAATTGTCGCCCTGTTTTTGAAAGCCTTCTGAAAAGTTGATGTCCTTGAGTCAGATTTTTCTCATGCACTGTACTAAAAACAATGGTTTTGTTTCCATTCCTTGCTGGCGAAGGAAAGCTGACTGACTGGGCACTTCACCAGACTGGTTGAAAGGTGGGAGTTCCTCTTCCAATCCTGTCACACTCTGCAAACCCTATATAAATGGGGTATCAAAAATAAACTGTCTCCTTTGGGGGGCCGGGGCTGCTCTCCTAACTGTGGAGGATCTGTGTCTTTCTTCCCTGCCCGGGTGCTTGCAGGGACCACAGGAAATATTCAGGAGCACAGAACCATCCGAGCCGGGGCTGAGGGAAGAAGGGACAGGGGGAAGTCCAGGCTGCCCAAAATGCAGCCTGGAAAGTGCTTTGGTTTTGTGTTTGGGGCTCACGGCAGCTGCTGTCAATGCTGCTGCAGGAAATGGGGATTATTGGGGCACGGGTATGTGGGAATCTGATGGTATGAAGTGTTCAATGTATTTTTAATAAAATGAAGCTCTGAGGAGCTGACAGAGAGTCCTGTCTGAGGCTGCTTTAGCCTGCAGGGGATGGGCAGGAGATAAACCTACATAAACCATGGCACAGGCCCAGAAGAGTCCATCCCAAAATCCCAGAACATCCTTAGACTTGAACACTGATTTTTACAGACCAGAAAAGGCACAGTTTTTCAGTGCTTTGCGAAAAGTCAGGCTGCAAGGCAGGAAAATGATCCTTCCCCCTGTTAAAAACACCAGAGCACTTACAAATTGGAAAAGAAAACATTTTCCCAGGAGAAAAGGGCTTTGCTCTGGTGTGGGTATGGGAATTGGGCTGTCTGGTCTAACACCATGAGCCTGTTCCTCTGGTTTCAGAGGGAAATCCTGAGGAGTGACAGGGAAAATCTGCATGTTGTAAAACCAAAAAAATTTTAAAAATTAAAAAAAAAAATTAAATATTAAATATTGTCTTTCTCCCATATCCCAGCCAGCAGCAAGTCCCTGGTGAGGGAGCACACCCTGTGCTGCAGAGGACAGAGCTCCCACTCCAGCCCTGCCAGCTTTGGGCTCCTCCGTGCAGCCTCTGCTGGAACACATGCAGATTTCTCCAAATGAGCCCTCGTTAATTTGCCTTTTGATTGGACCAATTAGATCTTTAACACTGTAGGAAATCATTTTTTACTAATGATTAAGCTACAGACCAGGAGCTTCCCTCTCCTGTGGGATGGTTTTATGGCACTGCCACCTCCCCTCTAAGGAAGCCACTGAAGTCCCACGAGCTCGGGGTGTCCCCGGTGCCTCCTCCTCCCAATGTGACACTCAGGGATTGGCCAGGGGCTGGGAATGGAGCCTGGGATGGGCAGGGAATCACAGAATTCCAGGAGGGTTTGGCTGGGAAGGGACCTTAAATCCCATCCTGTTCCTACCCCAGCAGCTTCCACTATCCCAGGTTGCTCCGAACCCCTTCCAACCTGGCCTTGGAAGATGGAGCAGAAGAATTTCTTCCCAACATTCAACCCAAGCCATTCCCTCTTTCCTGCTGGGGAATTGATGGGCATGGACCAGGCAGAGCAGAAAAACAAGGATCTGCTCCAGCCCCAAATCAGGGACCAGCCCAGGCACCGGACACCTGGGGATTGTGTAAACCCTGCTTGGAAAATTAAATATTCATAATGCTCATATTAGATTCTAGAGCACCTTTTAGGAAGGAATAAATGAGATTTGCTTTAAAAGGAGGAAAAAGGCACAGGGGCCATGTAGAACCAAGCCACAGCTTCATAAATAATATGTTTTTATGCCAACACTCAACAATTAAAAGGCTTAAGATTCGTTTTGGAGAACGAATCGAGCTTAAAATTCTTTCTCCTACCCCTCTTCCACATGCACAGGAAAATTAATGCACTCACCCAATATATTTTTAGAAGGGATTTATTCCTTGCTCATGCCACCCTTATTTTCCCAAGTAATAGCTGTGAGTGCTGCAGTGTAAGCAAGGGGGTTTCTCCCCCCCCCCCCCCCCACCTTTAAAGTAAATCTCCATCTTGTTGACAGCTGTGCCCAAAACCTGTCAGACCTCGAGGCTCTGCATTGTCTGTCCTGAGCTGTTCCCCCTCTCCCTGTGCCCTGAAGGCTGCAGAGACAGGGGGCAAGGTGCAAATAAGACCCCAACAGGGCTGGCACCTCTGTTCCCACCCACCACCACATTGCCAGCACTTGGGGAAGGCAGAGGATGGAAGGGCCACAAACCCTGCTGGCTCTCGGGAGGGACCCCCAACCCCACCAGGAGCATCCTCCTGCTCATTTCACAGCCCATTAGCCAGAAATAAATATTAATATAATACGATATTATTCTGATGAAAGTGAAAAATGTGACTATAATAAGGCTCTGGGTGCTCCACTTGGATTAATTTGCCCGTTAATTAGCCAGCAGCTCCTGTGGTCTGCAGCCCGACGGGAGCAGAGCTGGGGACTCTCCTTCAGGAGCTTCCTGAGCTTCAGGGAGAGCCCAGAGTGACACTGGGGTGCCATAAACCCTCTGGGAGATGGTGCAAGGACAAGGAGCAGCCCTGGATCCTGGGAATGTGCAGTGGGAATGGTGCCCAGGGAACGTGCACAGGGCTCTGGTCACTCGGCCCCAGGAAGTTCCTCCCCATCAGCGTGGAACACCCCATTTCAGGCCTTGGCCAGCAGTATTTTTCATGTTTTCTGCCTGAAAGCACTATCCAAACTCAGCCTGAACTTCCAAAGGGGTTCTGTCACCCCTAAATCACATGCTGGTGACCGAGCTGCCCATCCAAAGAGCTCCCTTCCCCAAAACACAGCTGATGGCTGTGCTGCATCCTGACACCTCCACAGAAAGCACCAGAGCTCTGTGGAGCCACCTGGGCACTGGTGGGAGGTGTGCAGGGGTCAGAACCTGGGCACTGGGCAGCTGTGGGAAGGTTCTGGGCTGAAAAAAATCATTCTCAGCACAGGAACCAGCTGTGGACACTGCAGCAGTGCTATGGACACTCCAACCCCTCCTATGGACACTCCACCCCTGCTATGGACACTCCAACCCCTCCTATGGACACTCCAAGAGTGCCATGGACAGTCCATCAGTGCTGTGGACACTCCACCCACGCCATGGCCACTCCAACCCTTGCTATGGGCACTCCAAGCCCTCCTATGGACACTCCACCCATGCCATGGACACTCCACCCATGCCATGGACACTCCACCCCTGCTATGGACACTCCACCCCTGCCATGGACACTCCACCCCTGCTATGGACACTCCACCCCTGCTATGGACACTCCAACCCCTGCTATGGACACTCCACCCCTGCTATGGACACTCCACCCCCGCTATGGACACTCCAACCTCTCCTATGGACACTCCAACCCCTGCTATGGACACTCCAACCTCTCCTATGGACACTCCACCCCTGCTATGGACACTCCAACCTCTCCTATGGACACTCCACCCCTGCTATGGACACTCCACCCCTGCTATGGACACTCCAACCCCTGCTATGGACACTCCACCCCTGCTATGGACACTCCAACCCCTCCTATGGACACTCCACCCGTGCCATGGACACTCCACCCCTGCTATGGACACTCCACCAGTGCTCTGGACATCTCTGCTCCATGCTGGGGACCCAGCACGGGTGGCCCCAATGTCACACGGGGCAGGGCTGGACCACACCAGCCCCATTCCACCTCGGCAGCACAACTCTGCCAAAATCACCCCCTCTCCTCCCTGCCTTCCTTAAACTCCCCACCCCAGCTCTGCAAACTTTCCCCCCTCCCCTGCCCCGTGCTCCAGCCTGACCCAGAAATTCCCACCAAGGCACTGCTTGGGGAACTCTCCCTCCTTCCCAGCACGTGCACGGCCTCCTGGGAGGTGGAACAGATAATCTGACACCTCTAAGGAGGTCTGAGATGAAAAATGGCATGGCTGTGACAAATATGTGTCAGCACAGCCCCGGGGCTGGCAGCTGCCATGCCCTGTCCCCAGCCACCCGTGCTGGCCCTGCTGGCATGTGGCCTTGGGAGAGCCCTGTCCCCAGGAAATGCCACTGCCTGTCTCCCTTTAAAATGTTATTTAGGAAGTTTTGCCAGCTTCACTTTGCACAGCCTGGTGCTGTTCATTTTAGGTTTGTTAGAAATGTTCTCCGGCTGAATACTGAGTGAAATAAATTCAAATCCTACTCTGCAAATGACACTGCACATAAATATTCAGTAAATTAGCAGCACACTTTTATAGATTTATCAGTCATTGCTGGCACAGAATGACAGGCAATGTTGTAGCTGAAATATTAATGCTGACAAATTAATGATTTCTGAGTAAATGATGTCATTTTTGCACCGTTTCATTAAAATTTACTCACTTTCAATATCAGCTTCATTTCTACGCCAAAAAAAAAATTAAAATCATTTTCATTCTCTTTCTCTCTCTCCCTTTTCTCTTCCCCTCTAGGAGCCTGTTTTGAACCCAAAGGGCATAAATTTCCTGCACAGAGGAAGAAGAGGGGCTGAAGTTTGTGGAGAGGGCAGGCAGTGGAACCCTGTTCCCCCTGGTAGGAGCCAGGTCCTCTCTCCACACCATGCTGGAGCCAGGTTCTCCCTGCTTGAAGCACAGATTGGACACTGTGGAACAATCCCTGCCTCTGCCAGGACCCTTAATCCTGGAGCCTTCAGATCCCCCAGCCCTGGGCTGGGGTGCAGAGGTGAAGAAGGGGAGGTTGGGTGTCCTCCCACACCCAAGAGGCCAAAGCATGGAGCAAACGCTCCATAAATTCCATTCCAGTTCCTCCATGGATTCCCCAAAGCAAAGGGGAGAGCAGCTTTGGGGTTCACAGCAGTTTGAGAAGAGAAAGCTGGCATTGCCCCCATGGAATCTCCCCACCTTGGAGCCTTTGCCACCAGCTGCCATCTTTAATATGCCACCTTGGGTATTTTTGGCAAATTACCCCATCAAAACCTTCCCTGCCCTGTCTGTCATCCCAGGCAGGACCTGTGACATCTCTGACAGGTGAGTGACAAAGACAGTTGCAGTGGAAAAAATGAAAAGTGGGAAGGGGGTTGGGAGGGGGGGGGGGAAGGAA
>VZTR01010715.1:664021-679838 GCA_013400775.1 Chaetops frenatus | reverse complement strand
CGCTCGGGGTGCTTCGGTGGAAAGGAAAATAAGGAGGAGAGAAAAGCCCTTCCCCAGCACAGAGACAGGCACGAGGAGTCCCCTCCCCTCCTAGGGCCAGCCACCAAAGTGCCAGAGGGGGAAATTGAAATAAAGGATGGAGAGCATCCGGGCAGGCTCGTCCCTCTCGGGCTCAGGGAACTTTCCCGTGTAAAGGAAGTGGGACACGGAGAGAAACAGGAGGAGCTGCAGCTTCCCGAGCTGCTCAGGAGTCTGACAAACCTCAATTCCATCAGCCCAGGGCAAAGCTGGGCATCCAAACCCCCTGGTTTGCTTTAGAGAATGGCTGCTGCTCCAGAACCACCGCCTGGGATGTTAGGTTATGGACAAGATTGAAATAAGTGGGAAAATGGAGCAAATAATATAAAAGGAAAAGGCTATTTTTCAAGAATTCATCCTTTCAGAGCAGGCTACAGCAGACAGAAGTGACAAAATTTCAGGTACTTTGATCCTTAGACAAGAAAGTGATCAACGATCTGACTCTACAAGTGCTGCAGGACCAGATCAGCTTTGGGGAGAACTATCACGTTCCTCAATCAAGGCTTTGTTCAGGTCAGAACCAGCAAGTCCCTGAATTCCTGCAAAAAAGAAATAACTGAGAGAGTGCAAGGCACCACTGGGGTCTGTATTGCCCAAAATCCAGGGCTCTGGAGCAGCAGATCCCTGGATTTAAGTGGCAGCAAGATCCATGGAGTTAATCCTGCCTGGCCTCACAGCCAGGAACTCACCAGACTCAGTTCCAGTGGCTCATCCACAATTTTGTTCTTTTCCCCAATAAATGGCATTTTGTTTTATAAAGACATTCTGCCTTTATTTATAAGACTTGTGAGTGATGGAGCATCTACCATATCCCCTGGCAATTTTATCCAATGGTTAATTACTGTGACTGTCAAAACACACACTTAATTCTCATTTGAATCTCTCTGCCATCAGTTCCCAACCACAGAACCTTGCTGTATATTTTATTTTTTTTTTCTCTCGTTCAGCTTTGGAGTCTTTTACTGTCTCTTATTCTTCCCTGAGTTGGTATTTGTAGATTATGACCACATTGCCTTTTAACCTTTTCCCATGTAAAGATTGGTTTGAACTCCTTGGCAGCTGACAGAAGATTATCCTGATGCACTTCTGCACTGCCGAGGGGCTGCAGGGAGGGACAGGGACTGCAGGCACGAGGGGCTGCATGGATATAAAAAAGGCAATCAAGCCCTAAAAAGTGACCTGTACAACCCCCTCACCATAGCCACGCTGCCTTTTTTTTCCACATTGCCTGAACCAGGGGTGTTTAAACACACAGAGGAGGAGAGTTCAGAGGGAAAAGGCATCAGAACACCCCCAGAAATGTGGCTGTTGGTCAAACCCATGGGCTCAGTGAAACCTCTTTTTGCTCTACCCACATCTGAACCCACAAACCATCCCCAGGATGGCACAGCCTCTTTCCCAGTCACTCCCAGTGCCCCCAGCTCCCATCCTCTCTCTGGAGGGAGAGGAGAGCCTGAATGTGTCCCCCTCCAGCAGAGCCTGGTCCCTCCCACTTCCAATTCAGTGGCAAAGCACCAACTATTACCTTTTAAACTCGTGCATTTTCAATACGTACAAAGAACATGTACAACAAGGTTTTGCTGTGGTCAATAATCCCTGAAATGATGTTTTCAACAAACCTCATTTCAAGTCTAGATCTGGAGTAGAGAAGTGATTGGATGAAAGGCCATTATATGACTGCTGTAATTTATTCTGCAGAGAGCTAAAACCACCAATTATCTGACATGAATGACACCACTTCTTTTTCTTACCAACACAAAGGTGCACAGTATCTATTTTCCGAGATCTAATTTAAATTTTAAAAAACCTCCTATGCTTAAATAAAAGGTGGTGGATACAAACCAGCCCGAGTCAGAAACACTGAGCAGGAGTGAGAAATCTCAGCTGAGGCAGGAGCTGCATCCCTGGGTTCCTCTTGGGATCCTCGGGAAGCAGCAGTTGTGGCTGCATTAATTCAGGTTACAGGCAGCAGGGCTGGGAGGAGTGGGCAGTTTATTGCTTTGCAACGGGCCTCTAAATGGGGGGGGGATTTTGTTTCCCACAAGCTGAAATGATTTTGGCATGCAGAATTTGGCAGGCACACACCCCACACTGGCCTGATGGAGTTTCTTATCTGGTCCCTTGGAAGGTGCAGCAGCCAAGTGCCTTCAGGAGGTTCTAAAGTCAACCAAAAAACGCCCAACAAGCTCCCTGTATGAAATCAGAAATGCTTGCTGAAGGGACAGCACCCTCTGCTGTGCTCCCCACACCCTTCTCTGGCTGAGGAAACCGGTGACCCACTTGCTGGACCAAATTAATTAAATCCCATTCACTCATTAACACCAACGGGAGAGTGAGTACTTATTTTAGAAGCTCAATTATTTCCCGTGCTCCCCTCCAGAAGAACCCCAGCACCCTGTCACCCCTTGTGTGGTGCTCCTGAGGCTGCCCAGGGGGCTGAGGCTCTGGGAGAGGTTTTGGAGCCCAAGAAGAGGCCGAGGGTCCCTGGGAGGGAGCTGGGTGATGCCTCAGTGTTAATTTATTGTAGGCAAAGGTTCCCGCTGCTCTAAGCAGGGCAACACCTTTAAACTGACAAATGTGAGTGACACAAGTGACAACATCCTGCCAGTTTTGCTGCGAGGGGATGGAGAGGAGCAGCCTGGATCATAAAACGCTGGCTTTAATCTCCCACCACCACAAAAAAAAAAAAAAAAAAATTACAAGCAAGAGCAGGAAGATAAATATAATTACAATATTCAAAAAAGCTCTGTACATATGTGTATCTATCTCGAATATTCAGCTGGGGAATTGCAGTGGCTTTGTGCTGGGGAAGGTGGGAACCCTCAGCTCTGAACAGGCAAATCCAGCTCCTCACTTCAAGCAGAGCCCTGTCAGATGGTTTGAAGGGGACAAATTGGGAGGAGACTGAGTTTTCCCCTCTCATGTTTGATTCAGTGTTGGTTTCTGGAGCTTGGTGCAGGACAGGGAGTGAATTCAAGAGTCCCTCTGTACCAAATTCAGTATCTGAGCATCCTGGCAGGATGGGCCAAGGCAGCACCTGCACAGGAGCCCTGGCACCCCCTCCCTGGCTCTCAGCACATTCTGAGGATCCCACTGACCCGCTCACCAGCAAATAACAGAAATTAATGTCTGATCTGGCATTTGGAAACCTCTGAATGAAATGGCAGGATCATAAATCCACCATGTTCCTTTGAAATGTCATTAGCATTGCCAATGCTTCGGGTCGAGCCTGAGCCCTAAACCATAAACAATCCCAAGGAGAACGCCAGGGCTCCGAGGTGAGAAAACCCCCCTTTCTGGGACAGGGATCTCCAGTTCTCTAAACTACTTTGAACTTCTCGCAGCAGCTCCTATTTATCTTCAACAACGACTTCATAAACTCCAATTCCGGGGCTAAAATGAAGGCAAACACTTTTTTTTTTTTTTTTTTTATGGAGTGCCTCAGTTCATTTGGCTCAATCCATCAGGGCTTTGTTGCCGTAGCGGGAGCGGAGCCGTTCACGCCGGGCGGGTTTATGCGGCACGGCCGGGCAGGGACGGGCACGGAGACGGCTCCGAGCTGTCACCTCCTCCTGCCCGTGTTTTACAGCCGCTGCTGCTGCTGCTGGAGGTGGTTTCTGCTTTTCCTATCGCCCTGACATCTGAGTGCCGCTCTCAATGAGGCCAAATGGCCAAGTTCTAGCGGGCTCTGGACATTGGGAATTAATCAAAGTTCAACGTTGATGTCCCGCGCTCATTCATCAGCGGGAGCAGCCAACAGCACTCCAAGGGAGGACACCTGGCTTTCCCTGCTGGTTTGCTTTCCCAGCTCTGCAGAACGGGGGAAGTTTGGTCACACGGAGCCAGTTTGGATCAGCACAGCTGGTCCTGTTTAGCATAAACCCCTCAAATTCCCTGTCTGATCTCGGGCATGTCACCAACCTGCCCGGGAGCCGGTGATCAGCTGGGAGGAGGGATGTGTGACACGCAGAGCTGTGTCTGCCGAGTTAAATGCTGGTTATTTTAACCCTTTCCTAGGCTCAGCCACAGGCCTGGGAGCTGAGCCATGTGCCCTGCGATTTTTGGCATCCTTCTTTGCCAGTACAAACCTTGAACGCTTCCATTTTTACCTTTACCCCACGTGCCTTCAAAAAACCCACAGCGGGCTGATGATGCGAGAGTAGGCACAGCGAGGAGGTAACTTTTTCTGGAAGCTTTTCAACAGACAGATTTGACGGGGTTTGGATTCCTCCTGCTGGGGAGGTGCCCGCAGCTCTCCCCGCTGCGGGCAGGAGACAAAAGCCAGGGATGCTCCTGCCACTCGCTGCTCCCTGCGCTGCTGATCTGCAACATATTGTCCGTGACTCACTGGCGTTCCGGGAGCTGCGAGGAGGGAGGGACACCTCGGCTGTCCCCTCGCTGCCAAAGCACTGCCCCGTGCCAGGCGCCGCGTTCTCCACCCGCGGAAAAAATAGGGCAACAGCCCTGGAAGCGAACGCTGGGAGCCTTGAGAGATTTAACTCATTAAAACGTGTGATGGAGATGTTCTCCCAGCCCCCCGGTAAGGAGGGCTAGGAAAGAGCTGCGGCTCGGTTTTCAAGTGGCTGCTGTTAAGGTGTTTTAAGGAGGACGAGTTTGCGTGGACGAGAGCAAGGGAGAAGGAGAAAGCACGCACAAGCAGCAGAAAGAAATATTACATGAAATAAAGAAGCAATTAAAGGGGGGGGGGGGGGGACGACAACACACAGACCCTTCAGAGTGATCGGCTCTGTCTAAGCAGGGAACTGGAGCATTTAACCTTTTGTTTGTGTTTCACCCAAACGTTGCCTCGCTCTGTGCTGGGGTCACAACCAGGTCGCTGTAAATCAGCGGGGCTGTGCCCTGCCGGCCTCCAGCCAAGCCCCTTCCAGCCCTGGAAATGGTGCTGGGGTGGCAACCAGGCACAAATGGCCCTGTGGTGGCAGCGGCTGCCGTTTGCCCCTGAAGAACCGGGAGAAATCCCGAGCAGAGCAGAGCAGGATGGAGTTTGCAGTGGCTCGGGCACTTCTCCATCGCTGAGCCCACGGCTGAGGTTAGGGCAGCTTTACAGCAGGACTGACCCACCCCAGGATCTCTGAGAGCAAAGTTGGCAGTTTGGAATTTTGATTTTAATTTGGGTTTAATTGTATCACGAAAGTAATATTTCCACAGTTGTGCTGGGGTGCAGGAATAAACCAATATATGTACCCTAAATCCCGTGTACTGAGAGGCCCATCCAAAGCTGGAAGGGCTCATTCCACAGGCTGCTTTCAAGGGGCAGCCAGAAGCAAGACTGAATTTCATATAATGAATTAATGAAAAGCTTGTCCTGCAAGCAAGGAATTTTCAAACAAAGTGAAGCTAATTTACTCAATCTTCCCACTTCTCAAAGAAATAGAGAATCCAAAATAACCAAAAAATCTTGTGAAATGGATCAGGCAGAGAGCAGTTTTGTCACTTAGATTTTGAAAATTGAGACTGATTTATAATGAACCTAATTCCTCCCCTTCTGCCCAGGTTGCCAACAAAAATATGTAACTTTTGGAAGCCTGCTGGGAGGGAAGGAGTTACTGCCTCCTTGGCAGTCGGCTGAACAAGTGCTGAGAGGCAGGAAGGGAAAGATTCCTGCTCCATCCCTCCAGACAGAGCTCAGCTGATTTACCTGGGAATCAAAGGAATTGTCTCAGTGCCTCTCTCCAGGCTCAAGCCCTCGATTTATTCCCTGGCACAGCAAGGCTCCCACACCCCAAAAACCACTGCAAACTGTCCTTCCACAGCAGCAGCCCGGCCTTTGGGCTGTGCTCCACTGAAACTCTGGTGCCATTTCCCCTCAGGGCAGGCACGATGTGTGTCACCCTGTCCCTGGGTCACTGTGTCACACACACACTGTGGCTGGGACACCCACACATCCCAAGGTCATGTGCAAACTCTTTTCTTCTTGATGCCTGAAGTGGCTCCCTAGAAACAGAGACCAGACAGGAGGGAGGGAATAAAGGTGGAGATTTATCTGAAAGGCCAGGAATAAAGGTGGAGATTTATCTGGGGAGCCAGAGGCTGCTCCCACAATGGAGCCCAAGATGGGCCCCGAGTCACGAGTTCTTCACACCTTTATGGGTTTGGTCCATTTGCAGATCAACATCAATTCCCCAATTAAAACTTTACCTAATGATGTCATTTCCCCAGCTTACCATCCCTTCTCAAGAGTTTGGGTTCCACATTTTGGGCCCAGGACAGTCTGGGTGTCCTTGGAGAGCAGCTGGGAGAGGCTTTGTTCTGTCCATCCTAACATGAGAGAGCAGCAGCTCCCAGGCTGCAAAACCCTGCAGAGTCCCACACTGAGCACTGCAGGGTTTGGGAAATATGAAAGTTAAAAATCCAAGGCATCATTCCAGCTGGAGCAGAGGCACACAGACACCGTGGCCATGTCTGCTGCTGTTCTTCCTCACTGCGTGTCCCTCACCCATATCACCAGCACTGCTTCTCCCCCAGCTCATCATTTGTGTATTAACTCTCGATTAGCTCTGAGCTGGCCCAATTTCTGGGCCCCCCTGCTGCAAGGCGTTAATGGAGGATTTGCAGCAGCAAAGCGAAACGGCCTCTTTGCCCAGGAAGCTTTCACTTAAACATCAAGCCAGAGCAGCAGAAACCCAGCAGGCACTGCTGCCCCCACCCCTCTGCCACCTGCAAAAGGGGAGCAGGGATCCAGGGAAGGGCAGCCTGGGGTGCTTCTTACACCCCAGTTCTCTGCCCCCACACATTCCCACTGCCTGCCCTTCCCTGCTTTCGCTTTCAGCTGCCAGCAAAATAAAGCAAACCCAGCACAGCCTCCAGAAACATCCCTGGATTTCACAGGCCCCCGGGATCACAGCATCCATGAATGGCTGGGGTTGGGAGGGACCTTAAAGCTCATCTCATTCCACTCCTGCCATGGGCAGGGACAGCTTCCACTGTCCCAGGTGGCTCCAAACTGGCCTTGGACACTTCCAGGGATGGGGCAGCCACAGCTGCTCTGGGCATGGTGCCCACAAAAGCCCTGCTGTGCTCCAGGAGCACTGGGCAGAGCAGGACCCTCTGCCACCCCCAGGACTATTTAATTTCTGTGTGCTGACATCCTCCTGCTGAACCTCCTCCCTGCAGCCAGAGGGACACCAGGGCAAGAATGCAATTTCCAGTATCAGCCAAAGCCAAATAAAGTGGAGAGCAGAGCCAAGCACAGGGCTGTGCTCTCAGACAGAGGGAGGGGGGGGCTCTGCTTGTTCCAAACATCCAGAAAAACCAACCCACAGGTTCAACACCAAACGTTAAAGGTGGCTTGGAGTTCTGTTCAGGCAGATTCCTCACTTAGGAAAAAGAGACAACCCACCCCAAACATCCCTAATGTGCTTTGCTAACTGCACACTGCACCTCCAATCATTTGTATGACAGAGAAGGAACCTAATCCTGAATCTGAAAAACTATGTGATGGAGGATTTACAGTATTAGAAGGCAAACAGTGGCAGGTGTAATTAGGAGAAAAATTTGTCATGCTCTTGACTCTAGGAGAGAATGAAAGGTCTGGAATAGCAATCTCCCAAGTGTTTACCCAATGTGAGCACACACAAGATGGAAAGCACATTTCCAACCACGGACAGATTAATATTTGATGCCAGAAAGAGAAATGCACGCTGTTCATGTTTATTTAGGATATTGTGAAATACAGTGAAATTTGCAATTTTATTGGATTCAGGGGTTCTGTGTTTTTGAAAAGTCCTAAGCTACTGTATGTTGGATAAGAAGCACATATGTTAGGAGTTTAGACATGCAGCTGCAGGGAATGAAAGGGCTTCCCCTCCCCCTGATTGGGAAGAAGGGAAAAAAAAAAAAAAAAAAAAAGAGATATAAAAAGATTAGCCGCAGGATAAACTGAGAAAACTCCACTGAGCTTTCTGTGTCTCTTAATACTAATTTTAGTGGCTAGAACTGACACAAAGGAAAATTATATCTGGGTTACTTTGTCAGCCACTGCAATTCTGAGGCTCTGTGGTGTTAAAGCAACACTCTCAACTATGGGGCTGTGGTGGGACCCATCCTGGGGGTGCTTTGCTCTGCCAGTGAGGGTGGATTTCAGAGACACGGGGCCATGATCCCCTCCCTGTCCCAGGAGGATTTCCTGCACTCCAGTCCCTTCCAGAGCTTTGCTGTGTTAGGACACCAGCACCCAGTGCTGCCCCAAAAGCAGCTGCTGCTTTGGCAAGGTCTGCCACCCCTTCCCAAACAACACCTCCGTGCTGGGGCTTTGCCACCCAGATTCCCAGGATGGTGACAACAAAAAAAATCACAGTGCAGGGTGTGAACGGGGTGGAGTTTTCTTTGCCATCATCCACAGCCTGGGTCCCAAAAACTGCCCCTGCCCACAAACCCCAACAGCCCCACTGCTGTTTGGACACCTCAGAGCCCTTCCAGGAATGGCTTTTTTCCTCCAGAAGTTACAAGTTTAATCCCACAAGAAAACTCTATGGATGTATAAAAACCACGTACAAACCCTTGTGCACATCATGGCCCTTCTGGTCCTCCTTCTGAGCAGGTTTTTACCTTCCTCCCCTCCCAGCTCAGGGCCCTGGGCAAATCAAACCCTGTGACCTGCTTTTTTGGAGAGTTTGACTGTGCTAGTCCTGGGACACAACCTCGATTCAGCACGAGGGTGGCACGGGCTGGGCTGGAAAAGCAGCTCAGAGTGTTCCAGGCCATGCCTGTGGCTGGGGGCAGCTCCTGCAGCCTCCCAGCACAGCCCTGTGTCGGTGCAGAGTGCTGTCCCCATGTCTGCACGGCCTCTGTCCCCACAGACACAGCCCCAGCCTTTCCAGAGGGCTCCTCCAAACCCCAGCACGGGGGTGACGGAAGGAAATCGAGATATTCCGGGTGAGGAATTGGGAGGATGTTCCTCTGCTTCTCCCATTCCTCTGGCAGGCTGAGAGGCCAATGAAAGGGATATATCATGCTCCTCCACACCATTGGGCAGCAGAGGAGGTGTGTGACAGCTTCCATATTCCCCACACGGGGGAAGGAGCACGGGAAGATTCTCGTCTCCCTCTCGGGGCACCTCGCAGTGATCCATCCCTCACACAGGGATGGGCTGCAGCAGCACACGTGGAATTTGTGCTGGGGGAAGCACTGGGAACTGCAGGAAGGGGATGGAGAGAGACAGGAATAAAGGGGGAAATGCATACCTCAGGGAGAGAGGCAAAACCTGGAGAGGAAAGAGATCTGTGCAGAAGCAGCAAGGGAAGGATAAGTGGTGGAAGCAGTAAATAAAGCAGGTTAATGGAAGAGGCCGAGGAGAGGTAGGAGATGTTATCAGTGGAGTGCAGAGTGAGGAGGGGAGGGCAGAGCGAGGGCTGAGGTGGGAGGAGAAAGCCTGGGAAGGTTCCTGGCACCTTCAGCCGTTCCTGCTCCCTGGCATTAACCATGGGAAGTGCCCACGAGGTGTGGGGACTGTGCCACTCCAGCCCCAGAAAATGTCCCAAACTGGGGACAGCAGGCCAGGCCTTTGGGAGAGGAGAGGAGCCCTCCCTTCCCCAGCTCCTGGGACCACTGAAACAGGAGCAGACCCAGTTAATGAAGGCAGTGCTGCTGTGATGAGCAGCAGGTAAGGGAGAGCAAGAGGCACAATAGGGAGCATGGCCAGGGTGTGCCAGGATTTCTGCCCTGAGCCCTGGGGTATGGCTAAAACACTCTCTGAACTTCAGGCATTAAAAATACCCTGCCTGCCAGAAAGGATTCCACTCTCTCTCTGAGCGTGTCTCACATGCACAAGCCTCAATCCATTCCTAGAAACCCCCAAAAATCCCATTTTACAGAGCCACGCGTGTGTGCACACACCGAAGCCTCCTCAGAGGCTTTGCACGAGACAGACTTTGCCATGAACCCTCTGCAGCTAAAATTAGTATGAAAATGGTGGTGTTTCATAAAAGAAAGATATGTGGATGCCCGTAAGTGCCATTTTATTTCTCACTGAGAGGATAAAGTGTTTTTTCCTACATAATTTTTGATGTAGAGGCTAAATTAGGCCCGAGAAGAGGGACAATACAACTTTAAACATCATTAGTATTCAGCCTACGTAAGCCAACCAACAGCAGTTATGTATTTTTGCAAGTATGCATATAATTTATTGTGGAGAACACAATTTACATGGGTAGTCGATGCCTGTTTTATAGCCTCACAAATAGATGTATGAACTCAAGCATATAATGGCTCAACCAGCAGGCGCAAATACGTTCTAAATCTTCTAAATGTGCTTCACAAAAATGTAACTGAGGAATATAAAACAGATCAATTCTTGCATGTTATATATTGGTTTTTGATTTACAAATCTAATCTGGGAAATTTCTTTAGAAATGAGTGGATTTTTTTTTACTGAACTTCTTTTAGAAGGTTGTGCCTGTCCAATCCTCAAGGATTCCCTCCTGTATATGGCTGGGTTTAGAGGTTTTTTATTATTATTTTAATCTGTGGAGAGGATACAGGATATATTTGTGGCATTTGATTTCATAGCTTCCTGTGTGTCCTAGTGCTAATTTCCTAAGAAAACCCTTTTCTGTTATTTACAGTCTCATAACACACAGTATGCTTTATCTACGCTGGCCCTAATTAGCTTCCCAAAAATAAAAGGGAAAGGGAAAAAAAGGAAAAAAAAAAAAAAAAGAATAAACCCCCAAACACATTACTGTGTGGATCCTTGCACATCCTAGAAAGTTGGCAGTTTCATTTCTAATTCAGGTGCAGGGGGAAGATAAAATCTGGGTGTCTGGAATAAAACACATTTCTAATGGGATGGAACGACAATCCCTTATTACCTCCCACCATTTTTCTCATAGTTTTGCTCCAAGTACAGCAAATCCCTGTGCTATATTTTTTCATAATGTATAGCTTGCTATTACCTCTCAAGAACAATTTTTATAGAGAGGGTGCCCTGTTCAATAGATCTGTAGTGTCTCCAAGGGGGAATTCACACAGGGTTTTATTTATGGTTACACTCAGCTGTTCCATGTTGCCAAGCTTCCCCCTTTGGATTTGTCAAAAAAAAAATTCCTTTTTCCACCAAAGCCTCTGCATCACATGGGCATTAAGATATAAAGGAAATAATTATTTTGCCCTTTTTAAGACCCTTATAGCACTTGTCTGATATAACATCAAAAGAATAATAATAATTAGAAGAACAAAGTTGGATGTTTGAATATCAGAGAATGAATATTCCAAAACACAGGTTTTGCTTTGAAGCCTGGATTATCTGGAATCTCCAGAAAGATGATTGTTGCTGCCTGATTTTGTGTTTTCTGACTCCCATATGAAGCATTTCTCCGTCTCCAAAGGGTTTGGGCATCATCTTGGCTTACACCAGACCATAAACAAATTAATTCTGCCACCCCCCCCCAAATATTCTTCCAGTTAGATTTCATTTTTAGCCCTTTCCACAAACACACAATATTTTCTGTCCAATTAATTATAAATTTTTGGGAAATCACAGGAATTTAAAATCAAAAGAAAAAAACTACTGATCATGAAACAAAATAAATCCCACCTTGTGCTGACCTTTCCTCTGGCATTAATTAATTTCCTCGAGGGTGCTGTGTGGGTTTGTGTCACTTTGGGTCTCACATGGGCACTGGCAGAGATCCACAATTAAACCCATTTATTGCAAACCCATTTGGGGAGCACGACTCAGCCCTCAAAATCCTGCTGACCCCAAACCCCAAACCCCAGCAGTGGGGAACAAAGAGCTTCTTCTGCTCCAGGTGTGACCAAGAGCATCCCCAAACCCACCTGGAGGGACAGAAATACAGGGGAACTCAGAGCTGCAAAATAATTTATGAGCTGTACTAGGAGGGAGAAGGAAGAAAAAAAAAAAAAAAAGTCATTTGAGGTCTTGGAAATGTTTTTGTTTGGGTTTTCCAGAAATAATAGCAAAGGCAGAACCTTCTGCTCTGAATCACAGCAACAAAAAGGAAGCAAAGATTAAAACCCAGCGAATTTTGCTGTCGCTCTCCTTCAAGAGCACATGAAAAGTACTTCTTTTTCCACTGGGAGGACTATCTGATTTTCCACAAAAGGAATTAGTATTTCTATTTTTAACAGTACAAAGTCTACAGCTTGTCTATGGAAAGATCAGTGTCCCAGGTGGCAAAAGTTCTGAGGAAAAAATCCAGGTTAAAGCACAGCAGCTCTTTCCAGGGGGATTTTTATACACCAGGAACTGAGAGGGAGCCCAAACTCACTTTTAGGACACAAGAAAATCACCACAACTTTGAACAAAGATATTTAAACAGAAAAATATCAATAGGTCATGGAAACATCCAGGAGGAAAAAAAACTCTTTGGGAAGTTAAAATGAGTAAGATGACAAAGGAGTACCCAGAGACAGTTCTGCCTAAAATAACAAATGTAAATGTTTCTGTGTAAAAAAAAAAAAAAAAAAAAATCACTGGATCACCTGAGGATAATTCTCTAGTGCCAGCTAATGAAAAACAGGGAGAGAGCTCTCTCCTCTGGAAAATCAGGCCCATGCAATGCCTGGGAGCTCCAGGTGACTCCAAACAGCAGCAGCACCACCTCTCCACCCCAGGGCATCAGGGGGCACCCAGCCCCAGCTCCCCCAGGGCTGCAGGATATTGATTTATCTGCTTGGACATCCCAGATAACCCCAAAAGGAAAAGGGGTTTAGGTGACAGCAGAGTGACACAAGAGCCCAGTGTCCTCTGCAAGGAGGTTCTGCCTAAAACTTTCATTACTGATGGCTGTAATTAATAATTCCCCTGGAGGAGCCAATCCAGAGGTGTTCCTTTGGTTAAAGAGTCACTGGACACAGGGATCATCCTGCCCAGCACTTCTGAAAGGGTGGGAGTAGAACTGGAGTTACATTTCCAGACCGAGGGACATGGAGCATCCCCACTTCATTTGAATTGATCCTGCCAGGCAAGATTGATTATCTGCAAAGGACATATTCACACTGCAGAGGTAAACAAGGAGCTCTGCTGGGGCTGGGAGAGAGCAGGGACTGCTCTGAGAGAGGACAAAACCCTTGGGGAAACAGGGAAAACCAGGAAAACTTCCAAATTGTCTTTTTGAAGGGAGCTTGGGAAGGATGGCTTGGGAAGGAGGGCAGTGCTGGTGTCCTGGCTCAGCCTGACAGCGTCCAGAGCTGCTTCCAGGGGTTTTGGGAAGGATATCCATGATTCCAGCAGGATCCTCAGGATCCCACAGCACAGCCTGAGCCAGAGGAGCCCTCTGCACACCCCTGGCTCTGGGTCTCTGTCCCAAACCAAAGCAGGAGGCTGACCCCAGCTCTGACGGGCTTGGGAAGAAGCTGGATGGCCTCAAGCTGCCCCAGGGGAAATGCCAGGCTGGATTTGCTCTGGGAGAGCCCAGCACACCTGCCAGATTCCAGGTCTTGGAATATCTGACACTCACAGCTCACTCCATCACCTATTTCCTCCTTCCCAAATCCAGCTTTGCTCAAATGCTACAGCACAGATTACTTCCACCTAGGGCTGCAAGGGAAAAAACCCTCTCTTTCTCTTTTTAAGGTGGACTAAAATAATAATAAGAATAATAATACTGTGAGAAGACCCACATGCAGGGCTGAAGTCACATCCTGTTCGTTCATTACAGTAACAAATGTGTTCGACAGTAATTATCCAAAGGGGAGAATTCCAGATCTTCTCATCTTGCTCTCTCCTAATTAATTAATAGTTTAAATGTCATCATGATGGGAAGTGCTCATCAGAAGCAGAATCTGCTGCCATGATTTACAGCTCTGCCTCCGAAGGCTCTGAAGCAGTGGCACCCCAGGGTTAAATTTAATTCAAAAACCTAAGGCTCTTATTGCTCTCCTCTCCAGTTTAGCACTGAAACTCCCCATCGAGCCAACGGTGTGAAGGGAAGATGTGGGGGAGCACTTCCTTCCCCCTGCATTTATTTATTTTTTTTTTCTTTCCATCATTAAGTCGGGAACCGAAAGATTAAATTAAAATTAGTCGTTTGTCAACTTGTTAGAGATTTGTTGCAGGAGGCAATTGAGGGCCGAGCCTGCTGTGGAGCCGAGCAGAGCTGATCTAAAGAGGGGCCCTGGTGCTCAGTGAGAGCCGTGGCAGCTCTGATTCCGGCTGGAAAGGGAGCTCAGCACTCATTCCAGGAGAACAATGAGGAGCAGGAGCCGCCTGCCCACGGAGTGCCACGCTCCTTGTTCCCAGCCAGCTCCGAGCGTTTAGCCAATTAGCCAGCACAGCTCTCCTCTCCCAGCAATTCTGGCCTGGAATAATTGGAATTTGCACTTAGTGCAGCCACTCCTGCTGCAAGAGCTTTGCCCGGTGCTTGTGGCAGCGAGTGAAGTGGGGAGGGAAAGGCAGAACCAGCCCAGAGTGCCCGGGAGCAGAGAGGTCTCTGAGCACAGGGCTGACCCTTGGTGGTCCCTCAGTCCAGCTCCCCAGGCAGTTCTTCCAGCCCAGAGCCACCAAACCCCTTTTGGTGTGCACCAAAACCACCTCCTAGAAAGGGAACTGACCCAGGTCTCCAAACCACTGCACCTGGAGCAGCTTCACAACCCTCCAGCATCCTGACTGTGCAGCCTCTGCAGCAAACCCACACCCTGCAAGGGCAGGGGTTCATCTCAAAGTGTCCAGAATAATTAACACACTCCCCACCCTTTGGATTTCTTTAGAAGAAACTGAATTTAACTAAACAAACCAATAACGCGATTTTCAGGTTGCAGTGAAGAATTCTGCCCACGGAATTCCAAACAAAACCCTGCCCACGTTATCACCAAATTTCCTGTGTCTCATGGCAGAACCATCCCGTGTGGACTTATCCTCAGGTGGGGGGAAAAAAAAACCCTTCTGCATTCAGAGAACCCAAAAACCTCCTGCATTCAGAGGAACATGTGCAGTGATGTGGATTTTTCAGTACTGAGAGGCCAGTTGGGAATTTCACCTTCAGAAGATCCCCACGCCCATGCAGGCACCCAAACAACTGCAAGGGATGCTCAGCACCATCAGAGTGTCCTTGCAGGTCAGCAGCCCGTGCCCTGCAGAGCTCAGCCCAGCTGAGCTCAGCCCAAGCCGGCAGACCTGGAGTTTTCTGCTGCAGGAGGATGGGATTGAGCCCCAGGGCAGTGAAGTACCCGGGATATTTAACTCCAGCTCCCAGGCACGTGTCCCTCACTGATGGATCGACTCCATCTGGCTGAACATCTCCTCCTCCAAAATAACAATATCCCGTCCTTCTTCTCTCCCACCTTCCCTGCACACACTTTGCAAATCCGTGAGGTAGGAAAAGAGAAATTACAGATCTTTATTTGCCAACTTTGCACATTTTCTCCCTCCCCCCATTTCCATAAAACAACTCTTTTATTCCCGAGGAGGAATGGGGGGTGGGAGCTTGTTATTTTTCTATTTCAGATAAAAGGTTGGCAAAAGAAGAACCCGATTCATGTCATTGTATTTCCTTATTGTCTGCATTAACCTTCCCCATGGTTACTTGTTCTTTGTAATGTTACACTTGTCTTGCTGCAACACATGAATACCCGAGCCAATTTTGTCATGCAAATGAATTCAGTTGGATTGTAAATTGTGTGAAGGAGCATTAGTTTATCAGGAACCCGCCTGCATGCTGCACCCAACTGATTTCTCCTATTCACACCAAGAATGCAATGTTTTCTAGTTGATTCTGAATGTCCATTCGAAAGCTGTGGCATTTATTATTATTATTATTAT
>VZTR01010715.1:644411-663971 GCA_013400775.1 Chaetops frenatus | reverse complement strand
ATTATTTGTAAGGACTTTTACATTTGCATTTACTTATTTATTCAGTCACTCACAAAGCTGTATTCCTTTTCTAAAGCCTGATTTATATAATCAAAACCCAGGGCTATGCCATCAAAAATGAAATATTACTGCAACCCATGTCTGTATTTATTGTAAGCCTGAATGGAAGGCTTGTACCTGTGTTGGGAAGGAACAGACATTATAATCTGTGAGCCATCAGGTAGATAACGTTGCTGGCATTTCCCACCGTAAAATGAAAATATTTCTATAGAGGTCGATACCTGTATTTAGAGTGACATTTCTTCAGCCAGCCCTGGGGTTATCACCAATCTGGAAAGCCCACTCAGGACAGAGACACAAACATTGCATCTGCAGAGACACAAACATTGCATCTGCAGAGCAACCTCCTCCCTGCCAGCTGCCAATCACCCCGGGCAAGGCGCTGCAAGGAAATTCCTGAGCTGCCCTGAGTTCTCACCAAAATCCCTGGAATTGCACATCTGCCTCTTCCAGTGGTGGGAACGGCCTCCTCAAGGCCCTGATCTCACCAGCTCCCCTCTCACTGTCCCCAAACCAGAGCAAACCTTCCACCTCCCCTTTGCTTCACCCCCAGGTGTGTCAGGAAGAGCCGACACAACTTTGATTTAGAGCTGGAAACCAAAGCCACCATCCCATTCCAGTGCCAGTGACAAAGCTGGAGCCAGGAGCACGGACAGGATATCAACAACCAACCCCTGGGCCTGCCTTGATTTGTAGTGAAGCTCAAAATTATCAATAAGTTGGTGGCAACGGTAGAACAAGCTCCAAATGAAGTGCAAGAACCTTATTGCTGCCCTTATCTCCCTGCAGGCTGGGCACTATGTCATGGGCAGCCTCAGAAATGAAAGCAGAATCCACATTTCCTCACAATCCTCTCCCAGAGTTATGGATGGAGCCAATCCTCTGCCAGGCATCTGCTGGATCACACCCGATTAAACAACAAATCCCAGGAGTGAGTGTCCCAGGCACAGCAGGAGGGATGGCAGGGACAGCTCTCCCTCCCTCCCTCCCTGCAGTGTGAGAGGCTTTGGCAGGGTGGCACAGACCAGCTCTGCCTCCTCACACTGTGGGTAAAGGCTGGGAGAACTGGGAACGTCCGCCTGGAGAAGAGAAGGCTTTGGGTGACCTAAGTGTGGCCTTCCAGCACCTGCAGGGAGCCCACAGGAAAGATGGAGAGAGAATTTTTGCAAGAACATGGATGGCAGGATGAGGGGGAGTAGCTTCCCACTGCCAGAGGGCAGGGTTAAGTGGATTATAGGGAACAATTCCTCCCTGTGAGGGTGAGGAGGCCCCGGCACAGAGAAGCTGTGGCTGCCTCATCCCTGGAAGTGTCCAAGGCCAGGCTGGACAGGGCTTGGAGCACCCTGGGGCAGTGGAAAGTGTCCCTGCCCATGGTGAAACAAGATGAGCTCTAAGGCCCCTTCCATTCTGGGATTCTGAGATTCCATGACAGCAGAAGATATTTCTGAACCCACAGCTGACAGCCCTGCATGGCCCATGCCATGGAGGGAGAAGGAAGCAGGAAAGGCAGCTCATCCTTTGGGTTCTGCAGCAGCAAATCTGAGCTGGATGGGCTGGGGAGACCCTCCCAGGCTGGATCCTGGGGGACCTTCCCATTTGATGAGCCTTGGAACACAATGGGAGAGCAGAGGGTGCATCCTCAGCCTCCCTGTGCCACAGGGAGAGCAGCTTAGGAGCATCTGGGGCCACCAATCCAGCACAGCCACTAAAAAGCCACCTGGGTGGGTGATGACAGCAGGGCAAGGCAAGGGCTGCCTGCAAACCTTCCCAGCCTCACCCAGCTTCTTCTGAGCCTCAGCTTCTTCAAGTGCAAAAATTCAGCACTGGGAACTCATTCCAATTTAGAAAGTACCTGTGAGAGCTCCAGATAACCAGTGCTGCAGGTGTGCAGAGTGTTCTTTACAATCCTGCCCAATAAAAACAACTTTAGGAGTGTGCTTTATCTGCTGTGGACCTGGCTCGAGTTTGAACATAATTCTTCCCCCACCACACTGAAGATAAAGAGATCAAATCATAGGCAACTGAGGATGGAAAAGGGAAAAGAGCAGCACCCAGAAAGAGCAAGGGAAAGGAGGCTTTATCCCTTTGCAGAACAGCAAAAAAATAACTGGGAAGGGCAGGACAGCAATGCAATGGCAGCAGTGAAGACATCACCACCTGCATGGAGAGACTCCACAGCCCTTTTAGGTGGCTTCAACTGCACAAACCTGCAGGGGAAGCTCTGGCCAGGGTGGGTATTTCCCAGAATCAGAAAGTTAAAACTCAAAATAAGAAGTTAAAACTCAACCCAGAATGCCAATTTTGCCCCGGAGGTCCCCTTGCCTGGCTCCATCAGTGGGCTCTGGGCTGTGGAGGGGCACTGCAGGGTGGACATGGCCCCTTTCAGAGCAGCCTCCCTGCAGACAGATGTGCAGGGCTCCAATCGATGGGGAGGCACTGCTGGTCACTCCACACTGAGCTCCCTCTGTATTTATTGTCCCTCTTTGGTGTAAATAGGTCTCAAGCCCGTGGCATGTCATTATAAGTTTTTCGAAATAATGATGCTGCCTTTCGTTTTTTTTGCTATAATTTATGCCCAATGCACCAGCGCCAGTCACTCAATACTGTAGAGTCTGCAGAGGTGGAGATAGCCCTTAATGAGAAGAGGTTTTGCCTTTATCTCCTTTATACTTCAACCATTATCTTCCTCCAGTCTATAACCATGCGGTTACCACTGACAATAATGCTCAGAGGCAACAAATGCTGATGAGTTTTCTATGCAGTCTTCACAATAAGTCTATCAAAACAACCTCGAAAAATTATGAACCCTAGTGACAGACAAATAGAACCAGCTTCAGCACGAATTTACAGCCCAAATGCAACGTTCCTTTTAATTCTTCAGGCTTTTCTTATCTCTGCTGTTCCTCTTCTGGCTAGGAGATAACAGTAATTCTTCTGTATGCTATTTTTTTTTCCAACTGAGTAAGATGTTCCTCGTGTCTTTCTGCTTGCTAAAGATAAAGGGTTAAAGACCAACTTGTGTTGGTCGCTTTGTGTTGGGGGAAAAAAAAAGTAATCAGTATTCAAGAGATTGTTATCAGAGGTAAAGCGAAGAGAACAGTAATNTTCCCCTATCCACATAAGAGTTTTGCGGGAGACTAGCCCTGTTTGCTGTGGAAATTAGTGATTTGCACCACTTTTTTTTTTTTTTTTTTTTTTATGAATGCACATAATGCCTGGAGTGTTGGGGCCAGATAAAAGAATTAGTGGCAGCGCAGGGGGACGGGAAGCACAAAGTACACCGGAGAATTAGACTGTCTATCTTTGTCTCTCCCAGCTCATCCAGGCAGCCGGGGCTCGCAGCTCGTAAACAATTTAATCTTTTTGCTACAGTTAAAATACAAAGACAGCAAAACCTCCTTCTTCCCAGCCGGGGAGGGGGTACGGCACGGCGGGGCGGGGGAGAAACGAGAGGGGAGGAGGTGGCGGCTGGAGAAGGGNAGAAGGGAAAAAAAAAAAAATCAAACAAAAAGGGCTGACACAAACTTTTCTACCTCTCGCCTCCCACCATCAGCACGATTTTCCCGAAATTCGGGAGGGTGTTTTTATCTCGCCAGCCAGCCCCACCTCCCAGACGTGTTCCCCAGCCTCTCTCCTCTCCACCTCCCTCATCCCCGGCTCAAAAGCTTCCCATTGTCGCTGGCTGAGAATTCCTCTGGCTCACAGGTTAAAGAGCTAAACAGATTAACTCGTGTAGGGAAAGGGAGGAAAAATAAAGCCAGACGTGAGGCTTTCTCCCCCCACCCCGTTCCCTGCAGGAACAGGGATTCGGGCTCTGCCACAGAAATCCCACACGGCTGTGCCTCCCTCCCGGCCACGCTGCAGAGTCGGGAGCTCCATGGCTTGGGAAACAGGGAATTTCATGTGCAGGGTGAGGTGGGAGCCAGCCCTGGGATGGGGCTGGCCAAGGGATTCCTCCACCTGTGATGCTTTGGATTTTAACTTCGGTATTTTTCGAAGCCTGCGGGGCTCAGTGTGTGACTCTGAAACGTCTTGTAGGCCTCTCCCAGCTGCTCTCCAAGGACACCCAGACTGTCCTGGGCCCAAAATGTGGAACCCAACATCTTGAGAAGGGAGGGTAAGATGGGGAAATGACATCATTAGGTAAAGTTTTAACTGGGGAATTGATGCTGATCTGCAAATGGACCAAACCCATAAAGGTGTGAAGAACTCGTGACTCGGGGCCCATCTTGGGCTCCATTGTGGGAGCAGCCTCTGGCTCCCCAGATAAATCTCCACCTTTATTCCTGGCCTTTCAGATAAATCTCCAGCTTTATTCCTGGCCCTTCAGATAAATCTCCAGCTTTATTCCCTCCCTCCTGTCTGGTCTCTGTTTCTAGGGAGCCACTTCAGGCATCACCTGCACGGGAGGAAGGTGGCAGTGACCCTCAGACCCTCAGGAATGGTGGGAAAGAGCTTGGAAGGAGCTCTGACCTTGTCCAGGTCACCACATTTTGGGCTTTCCCAGCTGGAGGCTGGGTGGACACATGGATTTAGGGCTGTGCTTTTAACAGTCTGCTGGAGGGAGGCTCTGGAGCTTTCCTAAATCAAGGTTTAGGCTGTGGAGGCTGAATAAAGAGGACAAACCAGCCCAGGGAATTCACTGACTCCTGCTCTGCAACTGCAGCAATGAGCACAAACCAGAAAAAATCCAGAAAAACACAGGACCTCTCCTCACCTCCAAACTAAAGCTCCTGTCTGGTGACTCAGCCACTCTTCTCCTTCACCAAAGGGATGGAATCACCAGCAGTTTTTACCCCAAGAACTTGAGGGAATAATTGCCTGGGATTCATAAATGAGTGAAACTATCCCAGGCTGGACTGTGCAGTAGCTCCTCCCATGTAACAATCCACACACAAATCTCCCTTTTTGCTTTTTGGTCCTTAACCAATCCCACATCCCTCACCAAGGGATCACTCACATGTGAGTGACAGTTCCAGGACAAATGGAAGTGTCCAAGGCCAGGTTGAAAATGGCCCTGAGCAACCTGGGCCAGCCCATGGTGGGAGGGTTGGAACGAGATGAGCTTTAAGGTCTCTTCCAAACCAAATCTGATAAAAAAAGCCCAGGAAAACAAAGCTGTGTTGTGGTGCTGGGATGGAAACAGCCCAGGGGCAGTTTGCTCACTCTGAACACCCAAAAGGACATTTTCTCTGCAGGCTCCAACACCCACCACAGCCACAGAGCAGCCCTGTGGCATCTGCTGCCTTTGAGACTGCAGCAGAGACAAATTCCAGCTGGTACCACACCACTTTTTTATTGTTTGACTAAAGGCAGACTGTGTACACAAACAGAAAATCAGAATAAAATAGTAGGAGCATAAGACTCTGTAAGGAAGAAATATTATTGCTGGCTTTAGAGCGAGCTGCTGAGAGCTGCTCTCTCATATCTCCATCCAGGAATTACCAAGGGCTTTAGAGACACTGTTGGAAATAGCCTTATCCACTGCTCTGAGGAGAGGGATTCTGCCTGTCTGGTTAAGGGTGAGAGCAGAGAGCAGGCAAAGTGGGTTTCAGTTAAAAATGTTGTATTTCAATACTGAGGCCCTGTTATCCAGCTATTATAGGATATTAAAGGCTGCTTCAGTCTGACTGCTGTTCTCTACAGAGTGCTGTGGGTAGGTTTTAAACACTTCCAGGAGGTCAAGTGAGGGATTAGGATACAGTGCCCAGAATCCTTGTTTGGGATCCAAGATGGGCATTGATGTGAAAGTGAAAGCAAAGCAAAGCAAAGCAAAGCAAAGCAGAGCCCTGTCCACACACACGGTTCTGTCTGTGCCTCACTTCCACCAACATCAATTCAAACACTTCTTTTCCTGCACATACTAAGCAGAAAGGGGAAACAGTTAAATGATGTTAATATTTTTTAAATTAGGGAACAAGGAGATCCCGTTTAGGAGTCAAAGGCTGCTCTCACCCAAGGTTTTGTTTTAGAAAGGAGAGCAGAAGTTAATGAACCCAGAATAACCTTTAATTTTCAGTGTCCCCTCACAGTCTATTCACTCAGCATTCATGGCAGTGGCATTGCTCCTAATGAATGACTTGGTATTCATGTAGCTCTCTCAGTATTACTTATGTGTCTGATCTCCCCTAATGGAAAAACTGATTGTCACTGGGAAGTTATGAGGAAATATTAAAAAGATCTGATCCACAGTGAAAGTTTCTTCACTGTAAATGAAACTGCCAGATAACAAATGCAAATAAATTTGGGGAGCTTATTGGTACTGAAGTTTAGTGCCTTTATAATTTATATCTTTACTGAGGAGCATCTGATCTCCAACTTAAATGGAACCAAAACCATTATGAAAGAGGAATCACCCTGCTTTCGATATCCTTCCCCCAGCAATCACAGCCACAGCCTCTCCAACCTCCTGTTTACATCACACTTAATTTGTTTTATATCCAAGCTGAGGTAAAGATGCCTCACTAAGCCAAGAGACTTTTTTCTTATTTTTAAATTATCTCTGCTGTGCTATACATTTATAGAGAAACCGCTGTGCATCCATCGCCTCCTCTCACCTCCTGGGGACCTCCCTGCAGCCTTCATTGCAGAAAGTGCTGCAGGAGCCCAGCAGTGCCAGAGCCCTGGGAATTCCACATCCAGACCCAGAAGATCATATTCTCCCAATTTATTCTACCAATTCATCACTGCAAATCCCTCCACTCACACCTGCATCCACTGGATCAGAGGTGCTCAGAATCACAGGATGCTTTGGGTTGGAAGGGGCCCTGAAGCAGCCACAGAAGAGATCTCCAGCCTCCCTTTGGGCCTGCACATACCTGGCACATCCCACACCCATCTGCTGAACACCCAGGGGCTGCCACAGGGAAAAATTCTCACTATTAACAGTTCTATGAACCAGGAAGAGCAAAATGATTCCCAGTGCCCATCCAGAGAAGACTTAGGCAAACCAAGCTATACAAAGCCTCTGAAATGTTTCCATATGGTTTGTATACTTGAGCAGGATTTGGCATTAAATCTGAACTGATTGGGAAGATCACTTTGGAGGCACCACACCAGAATACCAACAGGAGCTGCCATTCAGCTCCACTCCTCTCCTTCCTTCTCCCTTTGTAAAATTCCCCCAGAGGTAACAAATATCTGAGTACTCCAGCGCAGCCTTTCTTTGGGATAATAACACTAATGAAAAATGCATGTGGCATGATTAGTTCTAGCAAAACAAATTTCCTTCCCAGGAAAGCTGGGAGTTAAATGCAGCTCGGAGCCCCACGTCAGGCCAGTCCCAGCACAGCCACGCTGCTGTTTCCCGGTTTCCCACGTCTGTCCCTGCAGGACCCGGCCGGCTCTGCCTCACAAAGCCACCGCGGGGCCCCGGGGGCCGCACGTGTTGTTCACTAAAAGGGGTGAAAGCCCATTGTATTCGGCTTTTTTAGCACGGCCAAACTTCTTGGAAGAAGCAGGCGTTTAGTGCCTTCCGAGAGTGGTGTTTTAATTTTGCCACTGCCTTCCCAGGGAAATGATTCATCTGCTCACTGCCCCCGTCCCCAGATCCCACAGCAGATCCACCAGGCAGCTGCACAGCTCCTCAAAACACACTGCTCCCTCCTCCAGCTCCTTCACCTGCAGTGGGCTCAGTAGGTTTTGCACTCGTTGGGAATCCTGGGATGGGCCAAGGCTCTCTGGGAGCACAGGGAGGAGGTGGCAGCACACACACGGTGTCCCCACCCTCTGTTCCTGCTGCACTCACACCTTGGACCCCCTCATTTGCAAACAGTTTCCTCCAGCCCTCACTAACCCTTCTTCCCCCTGTCCTTCACCCCGATGGATATTTGCATAAACGGGGTTTTTTGTACAAGGATTTGTGGAGAACTTTTGGGGAAAAAAAAGCTGTTTGTAATTGGCAGGAGTGCGGTGCTGGTGCCAGAAGCCTGACCCTGCTCCTGTCCCGTGGAAGGGTCACTGTGACCCACACGTGACGCTCCACTGCCACCCCAGCCCTGCCCCAGGAGCTCTTTAGACATGCATTTACACATCTGAGAAAACACAAGAGTGGCTTTGCCCACCGAATTTCCACAAACAAGCTTAAATTAATCCAATAAAGTCACTCTTAGTTAATGATTTGCCCGGATTCCATTGGAGTCGAAGCTCTGGCTTCCTCTTTAGTACACAGGCACCAGGCACGGGTGGCAATTGCAGAGAGTTTGTTTGGCCAAGGCCAGCATTGTTTTCTTCCATCCACCTGCAGATTGCTTGGCACTGCCTGCTGCCATCCAGCTCTCCTGGCTGCAAAGCCTTCCAGCTGTGGAAATGTTTCCATGCCCTGTGGCCCAGCCCCAGCCACCATGACCCACAACCAAAACCTTCTCCATGCCCTTGGTGCCTGATCAGAGTGAGCTGGAGCAGAGGGCAGCCAGAAGGAGAGGAATAAAGCAGGGATTTATTGCAAGGCCTTCCAAGGCCCCACCCTGGCAATGGCAGAGCCCGGCTGCAGCCCCTGCCAGGATGGGCCTCAGGATGGACACAGAAAAGAGACTTTGCCCACGGGGCTTCACACTTTGATCAGTTCTGTTCCATTTGCAGATTGAGGTGAATTGCCCAATTAATAACTTGGAATGATGAAGTTCTATCCTCCTTGCTTGGCCTCCTCTTTTTTATGTTGTTTGTGCTTTTGGGGCTGAGGTTGGGAAGGATTGTCCTTGGATCTTGGTCTGGAGAGAATTGTTGTGTCTGACTGCCCTGTGAAGGGAACTCAGTGACACTGAATATGCAGCTGAGAGCTGCACACTAAAGCAGAACAGAAAAAAACCCTTAAAACTTAAGGCATCACCCTGCCAGCCCTGCAGGGCCACACTTTGGGACAGCAGAGCCAGTCCCTGTGGGGGTGGCTTTGTGTCCTCACAGTGGTGGTGGCTGCAGTTCCCTTGTCCAGCTGCTGAGACATCTCTCCCACCGGTGGTTCACACACACCAAAACAACATCCAAAGGTGGGGTGGGGCAGACCCTGGCAGCTCAGTCTGGCACCCAGGGACACACGGGGGGGTGTGAGATGCCCCAGAGAGGCTCCAGCAGCCCCACTGCCCATCCTCGGTGGGATCCCATCCCCTCACCTCGCTTTGTTCTGGGGCTGCCAGATGGGCAGGGCCGGGGGTCAGCGCTGCCAGCGGGACACTGCTTTACTCACTTCAGCGTGAAAAATGTCACCCTCCTCAGGCTTGGGGGATTTCCATCCCTCCTGCTTCCCCACACAGCTGTTAATGAGACAGTTTTTGCTGGAGCCAGACAAACGCAGCCGGGGCTGCCCGGGGCCGGGCACACAGGGCAGCGAGGCACTTGGGCTGGAAACATGTGGCGTGTTGGCGTGCCAAAAGCTTGGTTGGTGGCCTCTATTTGTTTTTCAAAGGGCTTGTCAGGTTCATTTACACACGTCAGCGCCTGCTTGTGCTCCGAGAGAGAGGGGGAACACATTCTTTGTCTGCCGGGTCCCTGCGAGCCCTGCCTTGGGAATGATGGGCTGATGGAGCTGCAGGCACCTCCCGGATCACCCCCGGAGCAAAGGGCAGTGGAAAAAGTCCCTGCGAGGCATAGCCAGAGCCTCAAACCACCATCCTCTGCCAGCACAATAAACACCACTTTGTTTTATCAGCAGTGACAATGTCAAAACCTGGTTTGTGTAATCCCTTGTCCTGCTTTTCTTAACTCCAAGCTTTTATTCTGGGTCTACGGAACGACTGAGCCCAGCCCTGTGTCTCTCCAAATGCTGGTTTTGAATCATAGAATCATGGTTTGGATTGGATCTTAAAGACCATCTCGTTCCAACCCCCTTCCACTCGAGCATAAGAGGTGTTTCTCCTCGATTCCTATACAAAATTTAGACCCTTTGTGGCAAAGAATACAAAAAGTAAAAAGTTTTGATTCTCTTCCATGAGGCTTTCTAAGTTCTGCGAGGAAACTGGTGCTGGAATTGGGATCACCTCTCAAAATTGCTACCAGGAGACAGATGACTTTTAACCAGCTCTGAAACACTACTTGAGTGAAGTGGAACAGGATTGAACTAAAAGGGTTTTACCTCCCCGATATTAAGTACATATTGAAGATTTAAGTAGCAATTAAGGTTGCTGTAGAAGATGGCAAATCAGTATGTTTATTTTCCAGACATAAGTTAAAAAAAAAAAAAAAAGACAGAAGGAGGGAAAAGGGAAGAAAACCCAGCAATTAGGAGAATAGACTGGGGGGAAAATATTAAATGGATGTTTCTGCACAAAAAAACCCAGGCTGACAACATTTCTGCTTTGTAAGGGGGAAATTACTGTAACGCACTGTTTACATAGCAGAAATCAGGGGAAATTATGCTGTCACACTGACATCTGTAGGAGAAGGACAATTTTAAAATTACACTGTTCAACACCTTTAATGATTTGTAACACAAGAGGTGTGGCTACTCCTATTAAATGTGTTGCCAAATCAATAAAAGGCATAATTGGAGTTGTTAGAGCAAATTATAGCACCACCGTTATGTTGCAATACAATGTTCCCTTGTAAACTGCTATTACGGGTAAAGCTGTATTTCTCTCTTATTTGGCTGTTTTGTAATGAGTTGGCATTTTGCTCCATAATAGTTCCACTTTCTTTTATGGAGCTTTCACTTTTACTTTCCTCTTTTGTGCAGCCTATAATTTCCCTTGCCTTCCTCTCTGCCTGTTGACAACTGGTCTATACGCGTTTGAAAACAGCCCTGAGGTTATAAACTATATTATTTAACATTATTTGTAATCTTTTTCAATTGGAAGTCAAGGGGGGAGGCACAACACTGGCACATTTAGAACCTGAGGTGTCTTTAGGTTGGGCCTTCACCTTCCCCGGAGGGAAGGGAGCTGCAGCAGGGCAGCAGAGATGGGAAGACCTTGCATAAACTCTTCAAGGGTCTTGCTGCTGGCATTTCAAATGAGGGATTTGGGCTTATCTGTCTGGAGCACAAGGAGTGGCTGTGGAAGTGCTGCAGGGGCTGCCTGGGAGCTGTAAATCACCAAATGTGCCCCAGTGCTGAAGCTGCCGAGGTCTCGGTCACTGCCTGACAGGGGACACTGCTCTGCTCCGGGTAATGGGGGGCTGTTTCTCTCTCCAGGAGCAAGGCCAATGAGCATCAGCTCCTCCACCTCCTCATCCCTCAGCCCATGGCTCTGCTGGGGTGCAGAGAGGAGCTGGAGCCCGACAGCAAGGTCACTGCCTCCCCTCTGAGGTGCTCCCAAAAGCTGATGGGTTCCCTGCCTTCAGTCCCAGGGAATTTGGGAGATTTACCTGAGTGACCAACCTCTCCAGTTCACAGGGAAAAAAAAACATAAGGAAGGAAGAAGAGAAAGGAGAATTGATCATGAATCAGGCTTAACCCAGTACTGCACAAGCCTTATCCCAGTTAACATAAAATCCTGGGGATGGTTGTACTCCCACAGCAGGAAGGAGCTGAGCCAGCCTCACTTTCCTCTAGTCACTGGCAAAAAAGGCAGTAGCCAATATTCCACCTCCTTTGCTAGAATAAAAGTCACCTGTGTGCTCTTCTGCCACTAAAACCCTGCAGAACCTCAGCATGGGACACACAGACACACTCAGGCCGTGGGACAGGCAGAGCTTTGGGCTGACAAACCTCCACAAAACTGATATTTCAAGGGAAGCTGCTAAACGAGAACAGCTTTGAACCAAATCCTTGCAGGGACTGAACTGTGACACCGTGTTTCCCTGGCAGGCTGCAGCAGGAATGTCCCAAACCCTGTCAGGGCTGCTGCTGGCACGGGCACTGCCAGCCCAGCTTGGCAGCTGTCCCCTGTCCCCACGCTGGCATCCCCAGAGCAGGGCCCTGCCAGCTGCTGGGATCCCATTGTGATCAGCGTGACACACAGGGTGTGTGCAGCTGCTGGCCTTAAACTTAGTCCTGAAGTTATTTTTAGCCACTTAAAGCCATCAGACAGGTGGCAATTAAAGGCAGGTGACTGGCACAGGCAGAGAGGAGAGGGGTGGGGAGTGATGCCCTCGTGAGAGTGTTTGTGGTCTGCAAACAAAACCGGGGAGACTTGCTATTAAGTAGCAGAGAAATGTTTGGAAATGAAATATTCTCACTGTGCTGGCAATCAAAAGAAACAAAGGCTGGATTTTGGCCTTTGACTTGTGTCAGAGAAGTGCTTCAGCATCCTCACATGGCTTCGTGCCTCTCACAGGGAGATGCTGCTCACAGGGGAAGCCTACACCCAAAGTTTGTGCAGTACCAGATTTATTTAGCATTGTTTTATCAATTTCTTGGACCTGCAGTAAATCTATTCCTTTGTTTTTATGTAAAATTTTTCTTTGAGTCCTGTATCACTCACAGTCAGATCCTGTTCTCTCCCAGCCAGAAGTTGTTATTCACAAACAGACAAGCTGAGGAATAAATTTTCCCCCTGTGCAGACAGAGGAGCAACCTTTGGAAAGCTGCAGGTAAAGGAGTGTAACAGGAGGGTGTCTGTGGGTGCCCCTCTGAGCCTGGGCAGCTGCAGGGCAGGGAGGGCAGCAGGAGCAGTGCCCAGCACACACAGGGACACTCAGCGGTACCAAAACCCCTCCTGAGCTCAGCATGAGCCTCCCAAGGTTTTCCCATGGAACCTGGAGGGATTTGCCCTGCTCTGCTCCAATTCCATCCTGCTCTGGGTGCTGAGGCAGCCACTGGTGTCAGTGCCAGGTCAGAGCCTTGCACACCTTCTGTAAGCCCAGGGGAGGAACACTGGCAGTCAAAGGGGTGTGGAAGGGGTGCTTGGGAATGTTTTGGGGCATAACCCAAACATATTCTCTCTCTGGCAGCATCAGAGGTTATCTCACAAAACTAAAATCATAATTCCCCTTAGAACAGGTCAGAACTGAAGGTGTAGCCGTGCCACAGAGGTAGAAGAGGATGAAGAACTCAGCCCCAGCTCGGGTAACGAGGAACGGAACACACAAACGTTTGCCCCTGGCGCAAACCCCCTGGAACCCATCCCAAGGAATGAGCAACCTGCTGCAACCTGAGCGGAACCCATGGCAGGCGGTTGGAACCAGACGGCCCCGAAAGAACCCTTTCAACCCAAAGCACTCCAGGATCCTGCGGTACAAAGCGGGCAGGGAGGGAGGCAGGGAGGGGAGCGGCTCCTCTGCCACACGTTCCCTGCTACAGCAGCCGCGAGCACCAGCCCCGCTCGGAGCAGTGAGGGGAGGAAATGAGCATTTCTGCCGCTGCAGAGGTTTTGTTCCCGGTGAAATCCCTCCTCCTGGATTCATATGCAGAAAGGTGGGAGGGGGCCAGCCGAAAAAAAGTGAGGCTCCCGTTTCCTATCGGGCACGTGCTGGGCTTATCAGGCATAAGAATGCACTGCTCGTAGCCCAAATGTAAAGCAGTTAATAAACAGGCTGTTAATGTGTCAGCAGCCAGCAGCACGCAAGGCACAGTGGCTCAGGCTCCCCCCACCTCCTCATAATCCTAATTGCATCAAATCTAATCATTTTTATGGGATAAAAAGATTTCCATAGATGACAAAGGGTTACATTCTCAGCCCTGTTGATCCACCCAGTAAAATTAGATAAGAAATAGATTTCTAGGCAACGCATTAAAGACGATGGTGGGGGGAGGCAAAAAAAAAAGAAAAAAAAAAGAAAAAAAAAAAAAGAGAGAGAGGGAGAAAGGGGAGATCATTTACTGCAATTCCGCCTCTCACTCCTCGGTTCAAGAAAGAAAATGTAAATGTGATGTTCGTTTGGCCACAGGCAGCTGCTTCTATCAGGCACTGCAAACTGCAGCAGGACAAAGGGGTAACTCTGGTAAAAGGAAAGGTTAATAGCAAAGCAGGGGAGGGGGGCTGCTCATCGGCATGGGAGGCACGTCGCAGCCTCGACACTCGGTGATGGGTTCGAACTGGGAACTGACATGAGATATAGAAGTGCTCACTGAAAATAATTCAGAGTGACGGCCGCGCTGGCCTGAAAATGGAGAGGGGCTGAATCACCGAGCGCTTGGCGAATATGCAGGAGCAGGGTTGCCAACTGCTCCTGATTATTTTCTGTAATAGTCTGGATTTTACTGACCACTCCTCTCCCCCCCTCACCTGCCTGCCCCCCTTGCAGGTCCCAGGAGCTGCAGGTTCAGGGCACTGGTGTTTGCTTGGATTTAAACAAGGGGCACTCAGAGATCCCGGTGACATCTGTGGTTACATAACTGAGTCACGGCAGAGGGAACGTAAATAACTAAAAAAATGAAAGCCATGCTCCATCCCTAATGTTAATTTTACCAGCAGATATCTTCACAGAGTCCAATTGCACTGCTCATGCTGTAAAAGTGACACATAGGAGACAATCAGGGCCTAGGATATTCTGTATATTTACAGTTACTCAGCTGTTCATACACACTGAGGGAAGCTCTGCATACACTATATGATACCTACATGGATATTATACCAGAAAAATGTATTTTGAGTGCTCAAGACAAGATAACAGTTTACAAAGACATCCCCAGACCGATGTTCAGATTTCTGGCAGCTCAGGGTGCTGTGAAAGAGCAAAACCAACACCCCACAGCCGAGTCTGCTCTGCCACAAATTGTGAACAGGTTGGAAAGCTGTGTGTTGTAGCAATTAGAATTTTAAGTGGTGCTCTTGCAGGTTTATTCAGACACCTTCAGCTGGGGGATGTAGCTGGCTTCTCTCCCCAAGAGGGGCAGGGAGCAGCCTGGCCCAGGGGGGATGAGGGGTCACCCCACGTGGTGGCAGGTGACAGCCTCGTCCCTGCCCAGCTCCCCAGGTAACTCATCCCCAGAGAAAGAGAGGGTCCCTGTATCACAGCAGGCTCCTTTCAGGTATTAGCAAATGGAAAAGTCTCACCAGGCACCTTGTGGGGTTTGTTTGTTTGTAAATCTGGCGTGAATACATTTGGAACAACAAAGAAAAGAGGTTAAAAATACGCTAAAGCAAAAATAGATCCTTCATCCGCAGCTCGTCTGGATGGTTGGCACTCGCCCTAAAATGAGTTGCTGGGAGATGCAGAAGCTCTAAAAATCACTACCCAAAAGAAAGAGAGGAAAGCAGAGAGAACCTGCTGGGTCCCCACATCCCTGTGACCATTCCTGTGACCAGCAGCACCGTTGCCCCTCCAGCCTGAGCCCGTGCTCTGAGCGGGTCTTTCCTGGCACGTGGCTGCAGTGGCAGCACAAGCCAGAGCTAAGGCAGCCTTTGGACCATCCCCTGAACAAAGCACAGGACAAAGCTTCTGCAGAGAGGCAACCTGTCGTGTGGGGGTGCCAAGGATGATTCTTCTAAAGGCTGGAGATTATTTGGAAAAGGGAAGCAGTGCTGGCCTGTGAGCCAGGCTGTGGAGAGACCTGAGCCTCCCCTCTGAAGAGCCTTCCTTTGCAGCTCACAGCCCTCAGCAGGGATTTGCACAATCACAGAGTGCTTTGGGTTGGGAGGGACCTGCACAAGTCACCGAGTCCAACCCCTGCCATGGGCAGGGACACCTTCCATGACCCCAAGGTGTTCCAAGCCCCGTCCAACCTGGCCCTGGACGCTTCCAGGTGTGAAGCCACAGCTTCTCCAGTGGTGCCCAGCCTGGTTTCAGCCCCTGCAGGTGAGCTGCACTGTGTGGAACAGGGTGTGCTCAGCACTGGCATCCTCTCCCCTCAGTCTCCTGCAGGATTTGGGGTGCAGTTAATACAGCACCTGCCACACTCAGCTCTTCCTTCCCTCCTTTGTCATTTTAAAGCTGCCACTGTGAGGACCCTCCTGAAATTATGTAAAGCCTGGCTGGTTAGATGAGGGCAACCTGTATTTATAACCCCAGTGTTGAAACACATACTAATTCCACATAAATCTATGGCAAGTTAATCATGCCTGCATTTCCAATCCAGTTTTATGAGGTCAGAGCTCTCGGTCCAGCACTCCTCCCATGTCTGAGGTGGTGGTGGCTGTCACCTGCTCCAGGACAGCCAGGCTGTGACACCCCAGAGCTGCCCCCTCCGCCCCCCAACTGGGAACCAGCTCCCCAGGGGCTGCCCTGAGTGGGTTCCCCTCTCCAGGGGCTTTCAGTTCTCCCCAAACTCATCCTGCAATGTCACAATGCCAAGAGAAGGCAGAGGGGACCTGCTCTGCTGTTTTGGCTGTTTTGTGATGTCCAGATAGACACTGAGGGCTGACAGCTCAGCTGCCACAATGACCCCCTTTGGTTCTCAGCACCTGATTAAGTTTCAAAGCAATCAGTGCACCCCATGCCTGGTTTAATGCTTGGTGCAGATGGGGAAAGGTGGCACAGAGACCTGAGACAGCCATGGGGCCATCACCAGAGCCTACAAATGACACATCAGGCAGCTCCTCACCCTCATTGCTCCATGGAGGAGCATTTTGTATCCAGAACTCTTTAGACCTCCAACATTACCAGGGTTTTACTGATACCTGCATAGCACCTAAAGCTGGAGTTAAAGCTGGGTCACTCACAGCCCTCTCATCACGACAGGAGTGGATCCCACAGCACCTGGAGTGTCCTGTGGAGCTGCTGCTGCACAGACCCTGGGGGAAACTGCTCTCAGCCTGCCCTGATTTTCCTTCCCTGTGCTGGGAACCTGTAGTGGTTTTAGTTTGCCATCCTCACACGACACCAATTTAATGTAGTGGGTTGAGCACTCTGGCTGAACACCAGTGCACCCACTAAACTTATTTACTAATTTTCTGCTGTGAGATAAGGACTAGGAGAAATGCAAAGCAGGCTCAAAACCTTTAAAGGTATAAAGACAGTTTTATTAACAGAACTAAAAGGAAAATATTAAGAACCAGAATAAACCTTCAGACACTTCTCCTCCCCCCACTCATTTTTTCTTTGTCACCAGCAACGTAAGGAGACAAAACCTGGGACCTTCAGTCAGTTTACCACCTCTAAAATAGTCTTTCTTCAGTTCAGTTAGGGAGAGGAGTCTCTCCCTGCCATGCCATGGAGACTTTTCCACAAGAAACAGCTCTCTCGTGGCTCCAATATCACAGTGAATCAGCTGCCCAGAAAGGAAATCTGTTCTCAGTGTGAAAGTCCCTTCCCTCGACCTACAGCTCTTCCCACAACAGAACATCAATCCTTGCTCAGCCCCTGGTGCTGCTGCACTGACCTTGCTAAGGCTTGGCAGGGGCAGAGATCTTTGTTTGGATCCCAAGGAGGATTTGGATCCCAGGGAGGACTTGGATCCCAGCTCTGGGTGGTTTTGGCACGGATGGACAGAGAACAAACAGGTTTCCTGCCACATGGAATTGCTGGAAGGAAACAATAGCTGGAGGCAGAGAAAATAACCAAAATCAGGGGCACGTCCTGTGGCTTCCCATTCCTGCACCTGCATGGAATATCCAAAGCTCTGAGGAACAAAGCTGAGCTCTGATGTTTCAGTTGCTCTTCCCTGTGGATGCAGTTACTGAAGCAGAACAGGGAAAGGTCACTCAGCCTCAGTTATGGTTCCAGTCCATTTCAGGGTTTTAGCACTGACATCAGCCCATAAATAGTAAAAGCATCCTTTTGTGAAATAAATTTTTAAACTGTTCTGTTTATACTTGACTCAGTAAAAGATGTAAGGGCTTCCCACAGCAAGATTTTGGAAGGGACAGACACCTCAAGGAAATAAAGGGAGGGACCTCTGGCACTTTGGAGATCCAGCTTTTTATCTTTTACCTTTATTTTCTAGATACCATTATTTTGCAATAAAGCACAATTATCTAAACACTTTTCTTAGCTGGTCAATAAATTGGTCAGCAAGGTGACTCTAAAGTGTGTAAAAGTTTTCCTAGAAAAACATGCAGAAATCTCCAGGATTTCTGTGCTCTGCTACCTGGCTGCAGAGTAAGCTTATCAGTTTGCTACTAACCATCTGCTTAGACCTCAGCTCTTCATCCCAGTCAGGCTGCACTTCCAGGAGCTGAAATTAAAAATATTGACAGAAACAATTTCTGCCAGGCAAGAAAAGTTCACACTGCTACTGTAATTTTTTGTAGGTTCCTATTGAAATTTCTGTGTGCCCTGTATTACCTGCCAACTGCTGCTCTATTTATTTCACATTTTTGAAATGCAAAATATTAACATGAAAAAATATAATACAGGATGTAATTTCTCCTGCAGAAGGTGGGACGAACTGAGCTGGGAGAATCCTGAGCTGTGTTATCACAGAGCAGCACCTCTCCCTGGGCTGGCCTTTCCAGAGGAGTGGATCCAGCCAAATTCCAGGGCCTTGGGATGGAGCTGGGAGACCCAAGGAAGCTGAGCCCTGTGCCCAAGCTCTGTGTGCAGGGGAGATATCTCAGGAGGAAGGCTGACAGCTCCTCTGCAAGGTACTGACATTGGTGTTGTGTCCAAGAGGGAATTTCTCAGCAGTTCAGAGCATTTTAGGTCATGGACTCCAGCTACTGATTTTTCCCACCATTTATTCCACATAATTTCTGCTCTCCACAGCTTAAGCTGCACAGCAAAACCCATTTAGGAGACCTTTTGCCTTAGAAATCCAACCCTTCCATAACTTGGGAAAAAGATTTGACATGTGACTTTTGGTCAAAAATGGGTTCAGGCCCATTTTTACATCAGCAGCTCATTGGAGAAAACATTCAATAATCAACTCCTGAACCATAAACCTCTTTTGGGAGGCTGCAGACCATTAGGAAATGCTCCAAATTAAAGCCATAGATGAAAAATAAATCCCTATCTTGGTGACACAGACAGCAGTTGCTGCAGTGGATATGACTGGCAACCATCTCTTCTTGTGGGTCCCCACAGCCCGGGGGTACGAGGAGAGGAGGGTGAGCAAAACCATCTCAGTTTCCCAAAAAACACAACACAACCCAATCCTACTTATTTAGGGTTGTTTGGAGCGTTAAAACATGGAAAAGGCAGAAGAACAAAGCTGTGGTAATTACACTCAGTGGGAAGTATTGTACTCAATTCAAACGTAATGGGAGCAGTGCTGGGTAAATGCACACACAAGAACCCTCCCTTCCTCCACACAGCCCTCATTCAAATGGATCTTGCAGGCACAAAACATACTTTTAACCCAAATATATGCAACACTAGGATTATTTTTATTAGCTGAAATAAAGCAACACCACATTGTGTGTGCAGCTACCTCTGCCTGACAGGGCAGATGCTAAAGCTACTCCTCCTGCTCAGTCCCAGCAGACTTTGCCAGAGAATTTCTAAAACATTTCAATGGTTTCAAATTTCTTTAGGTTGTGCAGCTCGGTTGAGATAGGATTATTATTTTTTTTTTTCTGAAGTGTCTTTGCTGAGATCATTTACAGGCCTCTTAAATGAGAATTAAACTCCTATTACCTCTGAGATCAATACTGGATGCAGGCAGCTGTTAGAGCAGGGCTGCCCCAGACCTTGGGGCAGGAGGAGAAATTGTCCTCAGAGGGCTCCAGGTCCCTGCAGGTCCCCCTGGAGCCAAGACCATCACCCTCTCTGAGGCAGAAATCCAGGGCAGCAGGACCACCTGACAACCCC
>VZTR01010715.1:569091-644359 GCA_013400775.1 Chaetops frenatus | reverse complement strand
AAAACCCCCCCTTCTTTTTTTTTTTTTTTTTTTTTTTGTCTGGATCTCTCTCTTTCCAGTGAGGGGAGATGATCCATTTTGAGTTGTTACTGCACAGGGGATGTCTCGTTGTCGTTGTCTTTTGGACAGACTTTCCCCTGGCAGAATTTTGTCCCCTTTGCTGGAGGGAAGCCCCTGGAGAAGGAGCATCCCAAGAAGGCTGGGAGCATCTCCCTGCTTTGCATAAGCAACCTCTGGATTGGGCTGGGAGGCAGGAGGGGGCTGTAACAGACTTGCCATCATCTCTGCTCTTTTTTTGCACCTTCTTTTCAGCCTCTCTCTCTCTTTTTCCCCTTACCAGCTTTGCTCCCATCTATGAAAAATCAGCAAATAAAAAGTTACATTAACCCCACACTGACCTCTCCACCATAATACACTGAGGGCTGATGGGCTGCCTTTGGAGCTTCACTGAAAAGCTGTCATTCTTCAGCATCCCAAGTACAGCCCAGGGAGCATTTACCAGATAATTAATATATTAAATGCATGAAAAATAGTTACATAGGGGCCCCCCCCACCAGAGCTTTCCCCCTCACACACCAATCCTGCCATCTTTTCCAGGGAAAAGGAGGGACACAAAAAAGAAAGGGGGGAAAAAAGATAGATACAGCATGTGCACCATCAATATAAAAGCATCCCCTGAATAGCCATCATAAAAACTGTTCATAATTTTATAGCTTCATTCGTGCTGGAGCACCATAAAGGCAGGCCATATTTTTTACACTCAGGATGCCTCATAAAAAAAAAAAAAAAAACTGAAAAGGAAGGAAGGAAACTTGGCATGGGGGACATGGAAGCAAAGCACTGGAGCCATCAGCTCACCTGAGGAGAAGAGCTCAGGAAAAGGGGGTTGGAATTTGTCCTCTCTGACCTGTGAGGTTCTGAATCCCACTGAGGCCATCAGAGTAATTATTAATTGGGAAGTCTTTAGGCTTTTTCCCCCTCGCCCCCCTCTTTTTCTCTTTTTGCTGACTGCATATTTGCCTTTTTAAAAGGATGATGGAAGGCCAGGGAGGCAGCCCTGCCCTCCAACTGTGTCCTTCACCTTTAAGTGGGCCAGCATCTTTTTTGGTGCTTTGAATCCCCCTCCCCTTTCCCTCCACATCCCCAAATGCAAAATTCATGAGCTGGAGCATGGATTAACAAATAAATTATAATGAAGGCAAATGGGTGGCAATAAAAAATAATAATAATAAAAAAGGAGGCCTCACCTTCACGTGACAGAGGCTGAGCAATATAACAAACCAGCTTGTTTATTTTCACCCAAGCCTGTTCTCTGGCTTGGGAAGGTAGGATTTTAAAGCATTTTATCCTTTATTTCGTGTAATATATTTGGACAAGGTAGCTGTAAATCTGAGGCAAGAGGAGAAATCAAAGGGTGGCAGGAGAAGATGGGGGTCGAAGGGAAAGGAGCTGTGCTGGTTTGTGGCTATGGCCCCTGAGCTTCTGTGATCCAGGGATTTAGAGCATTCACCTCCACACCCCTGGCTCGTGCCACTCTGCTGCTCCCAACACTTCCAGCAGCTCACAGCTGCCTTGATTCTACACCTGGCTGCTCATTTTGAGGTGGAATAGGTAAAATAGCAGGGATGCCCCTTAAAAATGTGCACGCAATTGTTACACCCATCAGCCATCCAGAGTTCAGGGGAAATATTAGAGAATCAGCTGGTTTGTCTCATAAAGCACAGCATGTTTAAGAGAAATCCTTGGATACCCAATTCTCCACTCAGTTTCCTTCCTTCCCAGAGCTGCATCACAAAAAGGAGGCTTTTCAACCACAGGAAAGTTTCAAAGTAAACTTCATTTCAATTTTCAGTCAATATTTGGCGAGTTTCATTTGGGTTTCATTTGTTTGTTTTGTAGGTTAGGTTTTGTTCATGGGGTTTTTTGTTTGTTTGTATTTTTTTTAATAAATCAATATTAAACCCACCAAACATCCTGCAAAGAACCATTGAAAAGCTTTCAGAGTTTGGTCCCACACGAAGTTTTCTGATTGAAGGAAGTTTAACGGAAAAGAAAAATAAAAAATAAATGAAGAAGCAGTTACAATTTTTTGCCCCGTCCCTCTTCAGGTCCTCCCTTCAGCTGAGCTGGTCCCTCATGCCCTAAATCTTAGCCAGAGTGGAAGAGAAGAGATCTGAGGCCCTTCGGATATGGAGCTGGCAATTCCTGGGAAATTGAGCTGCCTTTGCCTTACAGGACCTACAAAAACCATCAGGAGAACACATTTACTTTGCCAATCCAAGTGTGATTGTGCCAATATCACTCTCGACTGGAGCTCCTGGGTGCTGGGAGAGGAGTCCGGGATTTGCACCTGAAAAAACAGGCCCAAAACAGACCCAGAAATGGCCCAGAGAACCAGGCCCAGAACTGGCCCAGAAACAGGGCCAGAACCAGACCCAAAACCAGGCCCAAGGAGCTGCCACCCCCCTGGAAGCCCCTGGGAGATGGCAGGGCTGTGGAGCGCTGCCTTTGGGAGCCCTGGCTGTGGAATTCTGGCTGTGGAGCTGCCACAGCCCTGCCTCATTTGTCTCTTTCATGTTTATTCATGGGAGCTGTGACAGGATCCGGCTCCGTTCGGGGAGGTGCCAGCAGGTGGCCAAATAGTGGGAATTAGTGAGGCACAGAGCCTCTCTGGGGCTGCCTGATGCTGCCGGGATTAGGGCACGCTCAGGAATGAATAAAGCTTCTTCGAGGGGAAAAATCTAACAGCGAGGGGGTGAAGAGGAGCAGGAGGAGCCCAGTGTGCTGCTCTCAGCTTGGCCAGGGCTGTTGTGGGAAGGTGTTCCACCTTCCATCTGTGTGCTGGCCCCAATCCCATCAGCCGTGGGACAGAGAAATGCCTTGGGGTCAAAAAAACTCCGAGGTCACATCTCCGTCCCATGAGGTCTGGTGTCCTCCAGGTGCCACAGCTTCTCCCCCCAGGGTGACTTTGGAGAGGTTTCCTGGGCCATGTCTGAGGCACCAGCAGCTGCTGGGACACCAGGAGAACAGAAACAGAACCCCAAATCTCTGCTAGTGTCACCTCCTGGTGCTTTCTCTCCACCTCTGTTTTTCCAACACAGTTTCAGGCCCCAGGCAGCCTCTGGAAACATTTAACTGCTTGGGGAAGGATGGCAGTGGACTGGAGGTTATTTTGCTGCACAACACCAACACCTTTTCTCAGCTTTTCTCCTGCTCTTTGGAAATTAGGGCTGAGTTTTACAGAAGGGGAGAAGAACCAGCACTGCCCTGCCTGTCCATGTCACCTCATCCTGCCTGGGATTGTCACAGCCAGCAACATCACAAATAGCAGGGAGTGGAGCTTGCTTTCTTCTGCTCACAATTTTTGTCCATTAGAAATGTTGATTTTGTGTTGTCCCCAATAGCTTTGAATTATTTTTAAGTGCCAGACATGCACAGGTGAAAAAAATAAACTCAAACCACGTGTAAAGCCCTTTTTCTCTCATTCCTGATTCCTACAAATAGGAGTCACGCACACAGATACATCCCACCAAACACACAGTTCCTGCTAGCACTGCAAGCTCCTCTGCCTTATTCCCTCCTTATGAATTAGGCACCCAGTTGCTGGGTTGTTTTTTTTTCCCCTTTGGAATTTTAAACAGCTTTCACACCTGGTCTGATGGAGGTTCCGGGTAAATTACCGAAAAAGCACTGACTAATTTGAAAAAATATTTAAGAAACTCCAAGTTCCCTGCCTTTTTTACTATCCTCTGCTCCATAATTACATTGCACTGCCTGATATTTTCATGGAACATTAACTGAAGTCAGGTGACTGCCCCCTTACAGTCTACGCCTATCCGTTACCCATAAGACCCCCATGGACCTTGACATTATTAATAGTCCTATTCATTAAGTATTACTCTTGTAGAATGAGTAGCATAATATTGGCCTGGAGATAGGAACAGGCAGAAGGAATAAGTCAAATTAATTTTCCGCAGCAAACGCCCCGATTCTGTAAATGACATTCTATACTGTTAGCATTTTAAATGTGACACAAATGGCAGGAGATACAATTTGAAAGCAAAATAGTAGAAGACATGGCTCAGGGTGTAATGTGCTGCATAAAAATCCAATAACATCAGTTACATGAAGGAAGGGAATGAACCAACCCGATGGAGGGTTTTAATTTGCATTTGTTTAAAATGGCAGGTAAGGGAGCAAGAGGAGGGAGCAGCTCCCTGGTTGGGGTTTTCTCCCCTTCTGCTCAGGATGAGGGTGCAGAAGAGCTCAGAGCCACTCTCACACCTTCCTGCCACCTCCACTGCTCTGCTCTGGAGGTGGCCAAGGGGGACATCCCAGGCTGGCCCATGCCAAGGACTCCATGCAGATCCAGGAGGAGCCTGCCAGCTCAGCCTGACAGGTTTCCAGTCCCTGCAGACAGCTCAGCTTGAGCTGCAGCTTCCCCAGGGAAAGGATGGAAAAACCTCTCCACTGGGAGGCTGTCAAGCCATGTGTGGTGGAGTCCCCAGCCCTGGAGAGGTTTAAAGGATGTGGCACTCAGGAACACTGTTCAGTGTGGCCTTGGCAGTGGCTGAATTTGATTTTAAAGATCTTTTCCACCCTAAATGATCCCATGGCAGAGTGAGTAGTCAGTGACGTCCCCTGGTTTCCCACGCTCTGCCAGAGACCTGCCCTGAAACTCAGGATTTGGGTGGGGATGATCCTTGTGGGATAGTCCATGAAGGGGTGAGTGTCTGATGTACAGCACCTCCTTCAGGAAACACCCAAAGCCACACATCCCAGCTCCTCTGAGTGGGATTTAAACCCAGCCAAGCCCAGGGTTGGTTCAGACCAGAACCAGGGAGGGGTTCAGACTCGGAGCTAGAGACAAATTTTTGAGAAAACGTTGCCAACTTGGCAGTGGTGCAAATCAAACTCTCAGATCTACAGTCCCCAACAGCTGCCCAGAGGATGAATGGGGCTGAAATTCAACACCAGTGCTGAATCTGGCCTTTCAGCTTGCTTTTTTTTTTTTTTTTTTTTTTTTTTAAATATCTAAAGGCATCTGCTCTGGGGGAGGTACAAGAATGCAGCTCTCCAAACCATTTTGCATTTTTCTTCATTCCCTTTTCCCTTCATTTCCTTCCTTGCAAAGTTCACTGTACCAAGACTGCAGACCACCAGACAGCAGAGATTTGATCAGAAAAATAAAAAAAACCCCCAAAGCCTGACCTCCATTAGTTTTACTTAGGGTAAAGCCCTGCACTGTAGTTTATTTATTAACAACATAAAAAGGCACTGCCTGTAGAACATAGAATAAATACACATAATTTCCCCAGAAAGAGCATTGAGCTGGCTTCCTGAGGGGAAAAAACTATCACTTAATTGAAGCAAGAAATGTTCAATCCAATAATCTATAATTAGATATTTTATGGAATATGTTACCTAGAGATGTTTATTTATAAAATGTTTCCATCAATAATAAGTTGTTGGGAGGGGGAGATTAGGTCCTTTCCTTGGCTGCTGGGATCAGTGTTTATGTCAGAGGGAATTTCATGGGCAGTAAAGGAGACTCTTCCTACAGCTCAGGATCCTCCCTCAGCATCACCAAGAAATACAAATATCACCAGAGATGGGTCAGGAGTCTCAGAATCAGAAGCTTCCAACCATGGAAAGGAAAGGAAAGTGCTTTTTTTAATTTTTATTGGGAGGTAAAAANCCATGAGTTCTTTCTGCCCATGGCAGGATTTGGAAGCAGATAATTTTTGGTCCCTTCCAACCCAAACCAGTCTGGGATTCCATGCTTAAAATCACCCCAAAATAAAGAGATACAAAGCAAGTTTCTAGGACCTGAAAGAGCTGTGGACACCTGAGAGCCATAACTGGAGCCACAACCTAATACGTGGTCATTACAAACCCATCAAATTCCCTGAAATACCCTTGCTCTCATACTCAGGTACCCCCAGAACACATTGGGCAGTTCACAGGGGGGGGTTGTGAGCAAATATTTGAAAGCTGCTCTTGTCAAACCAGCGGGACTTCGATGACAGAGGAGGAAAAGATATTTCTAAGGGTCCCACAAACCCTCCAGCCCCAGATGAGACACACAACCTCCACTCACTCCTTCCCACTGCTGTTTTTCCTCCAGACAAATTATTGTTTCTGCTGGTTGCAACCCTACTGCCATTCTTATTACAAAGGCAATTTTTCCTCTCCCTTTAATTTGGGGTTGCTCAGTGCTCCAGATACTTCTGCAGTGTGGAGGACTGTAAATTGTGTTTGAAACTACAAAGTGCAGAATAAAGCAACTGATTGAAGCAGTAAAAAGGAAAAAGAAGAGAGCAAATGCACGTTGGTGGAAGGGCTGTAGAAAAAGAAGATTCTTCATTCATCAAGGTAACAGGATTTGGGAGGGAATGTACATGTCAGAGATGAAATACAGGTGATAATTAACACATATCCTACACGAGACAATGCTGTGGTATAGGAATACCTGGGCAGAACTGTCCAAAAATATCAAGATTTAATAAGATTTGTTATAATCCCTAGCAGTTCATAGAATATTAACAGGTTGTGACAAGAAAAACAGCCTGTCCAGAAGTGGTGAATTTGCACAGATATTCAGGACAGGGAGGCATTGACAACAGCAAATGCTCATGTCCTTCTTTGATCTTTTCATCCTAAAAACACAGTGGGAAGTGCTGGTGCAGGGAGTGTTTACATTTGCTCAAAAACTGCCTACCAAGGGCTTGGTTGCCCTTGCTGCCCCTGTCCCAGGCAGCTCGTGTGGAGCAGGGTGAGCACTGTCACCAACGGGGACAGCGGACACCAGAGCCCAGCTTGGGCCAGGCAGCTCCAACAAAAACTGAGAGCACCACGGAACCGGGGCTGCCCTCACCCCGTCTGTGCCATGAGGAAGAACAACTCTACACCCAGCTGTGCCTTGGGTTTGGTGGCATCAAGCAGGGTTTGTGGGGTGCCAGGGAGGTGACACAGAGAGCCCTGGGCACGAGGGTGGGCAGTGAGCCCATTGCACACAGGGCAGGGCAGGGAGCAAAGGAAAAAGCCATTTTCTAGAGAAATGCTTGGTCTGGCACTTTGAGAATGTGCCACCTGCAGCCATCAGCAGCTCACCAGGGCTCCCCAGCCCCTGTCCCCTTGTCCCCACCCAGTTCGAGGCGAGAGCTCGGCCACCAACGATCCATCAACAGTGTTTACACTCGGCTCCCTGGCTCTGCCACGAGCAGGAAATGGGGGGAAAATTACAATAATATCACAAATGAAATTGAATGAGTAACAACATTTTCTAAGAACAGAATAAATACAGTTGGTGGCACCTTTTTTTTTTCCAATTTAGTATTGTTTAATATGCATTTAATCAACCCATTCAGTATTATAGAGTCTATGTACCGTGACACCCTCCTATGCCACAGAGGAAGCATTCATAGGCCATTAGGCTAAAGTAATATGTATGAGGAACCACTTTTCCCCAGGGTGTAGTAACTATTTTTGCTCCCCAGTCGTCCCCATTAAATCATTAAACCTCATGACTATGCTTTCTGAACTCTACCCTGATCTTTAAAAAGCAGAACATTAAAGGGCAACTGTCACCCTCCATTGCACAGGCCTTGTGTTTTATATATTCAAAGCATTAAGCCTTTTGTCAGTCTATACATCATAAGCACTGGAAGAGTGTATGCACAAACAGGAAATGTTTATAACTGATGTCCCTTTTATAGTGGATGTGCGAATGGGCAGGATAAAAAAGCTGAGGCTGGGCTATTTTATGGAAAGTGAAGCAACGTGATTTTCCCCAGCTGCTTGCAATAAAACCATCTCCCTTACTTATCTTTATGTGGCCAGTTGCAGGGAGAAAGAGCAGCAGAGTAGCACAGGCAGAGAGTTGGAGGAGTCAGGAGTTGCCAACTTTGGGCTTGCAGATCTCATTTCCCTACTTCATGGCAAAAGTTTAATTAGAGAACACACAAAGGATCTACTGAGAGATGGTTGGGCTGGACTCACAAAGATCTGTCCCCTCAAATGTGTCACTGCTGAAAGGCAGCCACATCTGGGAAGAAGGAGGAGGTGAACAAAGAATTAGAGGTGCAGCCACATCCCTGACAGCTCAGTACTGCTCACTCCTCTTGCAGGGCTTTGAAAGACCTTCCAAAGCAAACTCTGCCATCTCCACTGCTCCTCCTCAGACTGGGGGCTGCAGCTGCAAGGAACAAGGAGAGGTCTCAGCCTGAGCAGTGCTTTGCACAGCTGGGAAAAGCCTGGGAGACCATTCCCAGCTCCCCCAGAGAGCCTTGGAAAAGAGGGCTCTCTGCTGCCTTGTGCCTTGTAGCTCCCACCTTGCTGTTGAGAAAGCAAATAATGCTTCCTATGGCACATGTTCAGAGCAAGGTGATTTTGCTCAGGCTTCTGGAATTCTCTCCTGGGTTTCTGAGGTGCTGCAGAAACCTTCATGTGGAATTTGATTAAGATTTGGGCAAGTCACTTCCCTGCAGCTTTGTCCTCCCCTGTATCCCCTCCCTGTTTGACCACTGAGTGTTTACACTGTGAATACTCTCGTGAGTAAATTGGGAAAAAAAGGAACACGAAGCAGAGCTCTGCCAGGGCTTTTAGCACTAAAACAACCCCCAGGAAAAGGTTTCTGAGACAGACACAGAGAAGAAAAGTAGAAAATTAACCTTTCAAAGCAGCGAAAAAGGGATCAAAATAAATGTTAAGGTCAGGTGAGGGGCAAAGGAGAAGCACACCTCAGTATTCTTGAGGTTACACAGGTAGCACTGCACAGCTCCATCACCCACCTCAGCTCCTTCCCCCAGTACCACATCCCCTCCCCATCCCTAGGCAGCTGAGGACACTTCCCAGTTACCTGCAGATCCCTTGTAAAACAACAGGGAATGTTAGGTTAACATGACTTAGGGAGCGATAGCAGGGCTTGCAAAATGTCACAGCTTTCATGCTGTATGTTAACTTCCCAGCCAGTGGTATCAATCTGCAGCAAAACACAGTTATTTCATCATGACATCAGTTCACCTTTAAAGGCATATGGTAAAGCCTGCTTTGTGGCTTGCAGCAGATGAGCTTCCTATAATTACAATTTGAACTGTTCCACAGGCAGCTCTATAGATAGTGGATCAGTGATTAAAGTTGAAATCACAGGGTAAGTAGTTCTGTGACACCGAGAGTCACAACAATCATCAAAGACTCAACTCTGGTTTCTGATGAAGTGGAGATAGTGCAGTGATTCAAGTAGGGGACTGAGACTCAAGTGCTGCTACTTGGAGGCAGGAAAAGAGCAGACACATTCTCGAGGAAGATACTCAGTGCGTGCTATTGACTGGCCCCAAGCAAATCTTTAACCCCGCGGCTGGGAGGGAGCATGACTGTGCATCTCATTGCGGCGGGGCCGCCGGCACACCTGAGCATCGCAGGCTGCGCTCAAACACTGCTGCTGCTGCTGCTGCTGCCGGTTCCCGGTTTGATTGCAGGGATGGTGCGTGCCGGGCCCCTCGGCACCAGGGGCAGCTGTGCGTTTGTTTTTCCCTGCGGAGCTTTTCCTGCTCCGCCAGGATCCCGGCAGCCCGGGAGGGAAAGGAATGTGTGCTCACACTGCTGTCCCCGCCCCTCGCTGACTCGCATCAAGAAGGGGGTTTTTTTGTTGTTGTTGTTGTTGGTTTATTAGTATTATTTTAAACATGCAAGAAGTCAGCTTCTGGTCTGCCTGGCAAGGAACTGAGGAAATCCAGCCATTGCCTCTCCTGGAAGGTAATGGGCTAAAACATTCCCTTTTCCTCAGTGCACCTCCGTTAAACTTGGGTGAAGCTGATGCTGACATCATTTTGGTCCAGGGAAAACAACAACAACAACAACAAAAAAAATCAATGGGTTGAAATTTGGACGAAATAACCCACAATGGAATTGCCACAGCAAAATAAACCCCACAAAAAACCAAAAACAACAAACAAACAAAAAACCCAAACAAAAAACCCCAAACAAACAAAAACAAACAAAAAAACCCCAAACAAACCCACGCAGATGAGAGTTAACTTAATTCACAGCAGAGAGGAACCTCGCTCCCACATACAGTAAAACAAATGTTAGCACCTGCAAGGAATTGGATCCTTTCTCTCTCAGGCTGTAAAATCTACTCCTGCTCAGCCCTACACACCAGGAATGCACAAATCCAGGTGCTGGAGAACTTTCACCGACTGCAAAATGCAGGAGAAGGAGAAACTGAGGCACCGGGGGATGTTACACCTGTGGCTCAGGTGACACCAAGCCGCACTCAGCAGCGTCCCTGCCCAGGTGGCGCTGGATTGTGCCGTGTGCCAGGGGAAAGGACCAGGAGCTGGGATTCTCTCAGAGGTCCCCATTCCAGTGGGAGAACCCGCAGTTTAACGGGAGCCAAACCCTGCAGCCAGCCCCGCAGCACTGCCTGGATTTTTAGGGAAATCGCTTTCTTTCCACTTTCTTCGAAAGGTGAAAGACACTTCAGGAGGAGCAGGGAGGGGGAGGAGCAGCACACGGGAGCTCCAAAGCCACCGAGCTGCTCCTTGGAAGGTCCTCACGCAGTGCTGGGCCCAGGGTGGGACAGTGACAGGGACAGCCGTGCCAGCTGCACGGAGCCAGCCACAGGATGCTGCACTCACAGGAATCCCACAGGATTTGGGAAGAACTCAGCCCAGCTGGGACAAATCTGCCCTTCCACACCACATGCCCTGTCCTGGCTGGATGCTCCCAGGGGAAATGTGGGCATGGGGAGCAGGGAACTGGGTGCAGGGCAGCATTTGACCCTCTGACAGGAGGTGACCAGCCCTGCCCAGCTTTTCATGCCACAAGATGTCTCTTCATACAGCTCAGGCAGCTCATGGATTTAAAGGTTGTATGCAAGATTTTTGGGAGTATCTGTGGTGTGAGGAGGGGCTGACAAAAGGAAGAGAGAAGGAGAGAAGTGAATAAGAGAGTGAATGTGACCCACACCAGGTTACAAAGAAATTCTGGTCATGTCCTGGCAAAAAAATGTCACTCTGGGGACTTGTGAGCACCCAACACTCAGACCTCAGCAAAGCTTTCAGTGCAGGAATTGGAGCTTCTGAGGAATTTACCATGAGGTTTGGTCCTCACGGTAAATTGTGCTCATTTTAAGTGGATAAACCAAGGTAAATACATGAACTTGCCTGGGAAAAGGACAAAGTTATCTCCCACAGGACATTTTGAAGAAAATGTTCACAGGATTTTCAGAATCACAACCCCCACATTTTTGGTTAAGCAGTAGAAGACAGAGCTTCCCATTTCCCTTGTCCCTCACAGAAATTCTGAGCAGGTTTTGGTTTTCTGCAGGAGATCCAGGACCCAGCAGCCTGGCTGGAGGCCAGCACAGAGCATCCACTGCTGGAATCCTCTGTGTGTGGCTGAGCAGGGAAGGGTTAAGCCCAGGGTGCCTCCAGCACAGTGCAGCACCAAGGTCCTTCCCAAGGCTGCAGGAACAAAGCAGCCATCAGTCTATATTTGGCCTTTGCCCTTGGATCATTTATGACTTATTCTTCACCTCCGATGACCACCGCAGCGAGCTTTCAATCTCTTGCTCCCTAGCCTGCAGCAAGGGCTCTCCCTGCCCCCCTTTCGAAATCACACCATTTGCAATTAAAAGCGACTGCCTGAAGGAGGTCTGAGCAAGTCTTCCCTCTCCCCTTTGTGCCCTCTGCCTTGCAAAGACCAGACCCCAGGCATGATATCACAGGGTGAGGTGGTGCTTCTGTTGTGTCAGGATGTGGGGAGCAGGGAAATGTAGACATCTTGCCAGACTGCAACCTAAAATCCACCCCTCAGCCTTAGAGGCAAGGTCTGCAGGCCAAGGTGCTGGTCAGAACAAAGCCTCTCTCCTGTAAGAGCTCACACGTGCAGCCAGGAGCTGCTGGGATTACCCCAGATGGGTTTCACTCAGGAGAGCCTGGATTTGTTTTCTCAGCCCAGAGCTGAGCATTTCCTTCATTTCCCAGCCACCTCCTCTCCCACTTCACTCAGAAAAACCTCTCTGATATAAATACACAGCATAATCCTGAAAATAAAGACAGAAGCCTTCCTTGCTCTGAGACACCTTTATCAGGACTTCAAACAGCTCCTGGGAAGCAGCACACAAGTACTCAGGAGTGAGAATATTCTAGGCCTTCCCTGTGTGCAGAAAAAAAATGAACCAGGCTTCAGGCTCCCCTCAGACCTGTGCTGGTCTAGGCACTTTATGGTGAATATTTTAAAGCCTTGGACTTCAGCCACAGTGGCTGGGGCCACCCAGCACCTCGTGAATCCATTCCTGGGGGGCAGGAGAGGAAGGTGAGCACCAGGCTCTGCTCATGTCCTTTGCCAGCTTCGGGATGGACAAGGTGGAGGGTTCTGCACCCCCTGCAGTAATTCCCAAGTGAGGCCACAAACACAGCCCAAAACACCCGATGAGATCAGAGGATACCTTATACTTCTTACCATGCAAAATGGCTCAGTGAGTTGATTTTATTTTTTTTTTTTTTATGCCTTCAGAACTGCCTTTCCAGTGTTTGTTTTTCAAAGACCAAAGTCAACACTGCACTGCCTGGCAGATCCTCACCCTGGCTGGCCAAACCCAAACACGAGGTTTGTGAGGTTGTTCCTCTCCCTCACAGATTTTGGGAGCACAAACCACTGAACAGCTTCTCCTCTTCAAAGCCCAATCCTGCTCAACCTCACCAACTCACCCTGAAGTCAGCTAAATCCATAAGGGCTGGTAATATCAAGGGATGAGTCAAAAAGTCAATTAGCCTTCAAAATCCTTTCCAAAAACATAACAAAGACAAGCAACAGACCCACGCTGGATCTAAAGCCTCACCAGAGAATAATTAGATTATTTTCTGTTACACTCAGTGTGTTTGCACAAGGGAGCAACAGTTTGAGACCCCCTTTTCACCTGTGGCAGTGGGCAGGGGAGGGATGCAGGCTGCAGGGAGAAATCTGTGCATGCAATGCAACAGCTCTGGGCTCCTCCTCCTCCCCTTGCCACAGTCACTTCCAGTTGGTTCTTGGTGGGGAATTGCAGCTCTGGATACACGAAAGGGATTCCAGGATTCTTCCAGCTTTATGTGTTTGTAGGAACTATTTTTTGCCCCCTCATGCAAAGACTTATCTCCTCCAGCTCAGAGCATTCAGAGTTGCAATATAACATATGCTTATTTTTTCCCCAGCCAAGCAAAAAGAAAATGCTGCTATTTTCTGCTGCAGTTTTGTTTCTTTTTTTTTTTCCCCTATTTTTTTTATTAAAAAGCCACTTCCCTCAGCTTTAACTATCTAATTTTCCTGCAGAAACAGTACATTTCTTTTATGTGTTAATTTTTCTTCTTCTATTTGCACTTCACAGCATGTAGTGACATGCCAGGCATTGAAGAACAAGCCTCTTCCACTTTTTTTCTAGGATGACAAATATTCCTGGTGCAGAAAACCAAAATGCATCTGTGAATTCAGCTATATTTGTGCATTTTGCAGGAAGAGGCTTCTTCTGATGATGCAATTTTCACTAATATAATTCAATTCATCTCCTGTTAACCCTTTTTCAGACAGGTTAAGCAGGGAAGTTTTTTGCTTTGAAGCCTTGGAAGGAGCTTTTCATCCAAACCATGACCCACACCCTCCCAATAAAATGTTGGCCAGCCAAGTTCTCACATGTTTTGTTTCATAAACTCAAGATGTTTGGAGGGGGAAAAAAAAGAGATGGTTTGGTTCCAAAATATCCATCTAGGATGTCATTTGTTTTATCAGAGCTGTTCAAATGAAACACATGAAAAATTCCCAGATAGCTGAAGGGTCAATTCCTGCCAGCACCACCACAAATAACCCAAGAGGGGCCCTGCTGGACTGGCACAGCTTTTTATGTGTAACAAAGCCCCCAAAAATTGCAAGTGGAGGTGAAAAGAAGCCTGGAATGTGACAGCAAACTTCTCAAACCCCTTTAACCCTGGGCTGCCATAAACAATTGCACCAAACACAAGATTCACCCTTTTGTTAGACAAGGGCTCCACATTTCCCTGCTGCTCATCACACACTCAGCAAAACATCTCAGTTTAGAAGTTCCTAACAAATAACCCCATCATTAACCTCATCCCCCAAAACCTCAGCTCCACTTGCAAGATATGGCATCTGCCCCTCCTGTTGGTTCAGAAAAACACCATCAACATCTTCAGACAGAGCATCAAGAGCCAGAGCTGGGCTCAAACTGAAAAAGTAACCCCAAATAAGGGGGTTTTATCCCCTTCTTGAGCTGTCTCCTTGTCTGGGCCTAAAATTTTCCATGTCCAAACCCAATGAGAACTGCCCAAGTTCCCCTGTAGAGCAATAATTGCTCCCTAAAATATAACCCCACACCATGGGAGTGAAAAAGGACAAAGTTCCATAGGGTTTGTCCCCTTCCATTGTCATCTCTTCCCCCCAGCAAGGCTGTGCTGGCCTTGCAGCCTGTCCCCAGCACTGCTTCAGAGCCTCAGCATCCCTCCTGCCCCTGTCCCTGAGCATCCCTCCTGTCCCTGAGCATCCCCTCCTGGCCCTGTCCCTGAGCATCCCCTCCTGGCCCTGTCCCTGAGCATCCCCTGGTGTTGCAGGAGGATTTTTGCATCTGGAACATGAAGACAACGTCGCTTCCCCAGGCCCCAGTTTGCTGAGCATGAACATTCCCTCTCCTCTGCTGACAACTGTTCATTCTGTCACATCAGCCACTTCTGTGGATTTCACTTTGCTCTCCTGCTCCAGCCATTGTAGCTCGATAATAAATCAACAGTCTGGAGGCTCCACGTGCAATCCAAAGGCCTTTATGGTGCATGTGAAGATGAGAATCTTTGCATTTTTAACTAGGACTTTGTCACATTCAGGAGGGGTAATAAAAAAATTTACATTTTGTCTTTCAGGAGGAAAATGTGGTAGAAAAATGGCATTGCTGGAGGTTGCTCAGGACTCTTGTCATGCCTCAGGGCCCACAGAGAAGGTCACACTGTACTTCCCAGCCACAACCTCAGCTCTGCCAGGCAAAAAAGGGTTTGCAACTTCCCTGAGTATGCAGAGAACAGCCCTTGCAGGTAAAGCCAGGTTTAACTAGATCTTCCTGCTGTGTCTCCTTTTGGAATTTACACACCCCCTGCACAGGGAGAACAGCAGGGCTCACCCTCCAAGGCAAAGCCTTTTGAACCATCCTGCAGATGGAATTCCACAGTCTTACCGAGACAAATATTTATCTTTACCCACATAAAAACACCTCTGTGAGTGGGGGTAGAACAAAGCATTCCTGACTCAGTGACTGAGGCCAAAAGCTGGCATGTCTGTGCAGAACCACAGGGCAGCACTTCCCCGAAATTCCTCCCAGGATCCATCCCAGGCAGCCAGGGCATCCCAAGGGGTACATGGTACCCAGCAGCCGGAGGGGAGCCGGGCCCGAGGGCAGATGGCAGCGATGGCACCGAGGGACGGCTGTCCCCGCCCTGCCCCGGCCACAAAGCCACCCAGCAGCCTCTCGGCAGCCGCTGTGAGACGGGGCAGCTGCTGCCGTGCCACGGCTGGAAGGACTCCACTCCTGTTCTCAGGTACGGCTCGGGGCTGCCTGTGCCAGGGCTGTGTGTGCCAGCACTGCCCACGGTGAGGGCTGGCACTGCCACCGAGCCGGCACTGCCACCGAGCCCATACTGCCACCGTGCTGGCATTGGCACTGGCACTGGCACCGAGCCCATACTGCCACCGTGCTGGCATTGGCACTGGCACCGAGCCCATACTGCCACCGTGCTGGAATTGGCACTGGCACCGAGCCCATACTGCCACNCACCGAGCCGGTACTGGCATTGCCACCGAGCCCATACTGCCACCGTGCTGGCATTGGCACTGCCACCGAGCCCATACTGGCACTGCCACCGAGCCCATACTGGCACCGTGCTGGCACTGGCACCGCCACCGAGCCCATACTGGCACAGTGCTGGCACTGGCACTGCCACCAAGCCCTTACTGCCACCGAGCCTGTACTGGCACTGCCACCGAGCCCATACTGCCACTGTGCTGGCACTGCCACCATGGTGGCACTGCCACTGCCACTGAGCCCGTACTGCCATCGTGCTGGTACTGCCACCGCCACCATGCTGGCACTGCCATCGAACCGGCACTGGCACCGCCACCATCGCCACCGAGGCCGGCCAGCCGTCTGGGGAGCGCAGGGATCGATGTGTGAATGCCCCCAGCCCCCTGTCTGCAGCCAGTTTTTGGGGAGGCTGTGCCCCAGAAGGAGAGCAGCCTCTCAAGGAGCGGCGGGGGATGATGCGAGCCCGACGCTTTCCGCAGATTATCTCTCTCGCTGTCCTTTCCCTTCTGGCCCCGGCTCGCAGCCTCGCAAATGCCAAGGGTCCTTGCGGTGTGCACAGGCAATCTGTCCTTTAATGAACTCGGCCAGCTCCCGCTAAAGACCTAGAGTGTACCTTGGAGCGAGGCAGGGGAAGGCAGGCACCAGCCTCCTCTTGCCCTGTGGATGATAACCTCACATGCATATTATTTCCCAGCATAATCCTACTGTTTTTAATTAGTGCGCTGTAAAAGGAAGAAGTGCCACATCTCCGAGGGGAAAAGGAGGAGGGGAGAGGGGAGGGCCGGCGGGAAAAAAAAAAAAAAAAAAAAATCAGCACAGAGGATTCTGTCCAACTTTTCCAAAAGCTTAATAGATTTTTAAATGGGGTTATTAACACCACCTATGAATTATTTTAAGGACCTAATTATAAAAAACAAAACCCAGTTAATTAGGTTTCCTGAACTTGCCTTGACATAGGTGAAACAAGATCTCTAAATGCAGGAGGATTGAAAAGCGAATCACTTCAAACAAAGAATCAATGAGTATTATTGCAGAACCAATTGAACAATTACTTCTTTAATTGTTGGCACCCTGCTACCTTCACTTAACAACAGGATGGATCAGCAGAGTTACTTAACCTCCTCCAGTAACTAAAAGTACTGTTGGAGCCCAGAGAGGCGGCTGCGCCCGGGAGGAAGCGCTGGAGGTGAATTCCGTGCGCTGCTCCGGCCCCTCGGGACCGGCTCCCTCCAGACCCACGGGGTTTGATCCGAGTGGGGACACACAGAGCTCACCCCGCACCTCCCACGGCCCGGCACGGACAAGGTGAGTGCGCTCCTTGCAGGATGTGCGGGGACCGAGCAGGACGGAGGGCTCCTCTCCCCGCCTGCCTGCAGCTGCGGGGGGATTTAGGCACTGCTCCGGCTGAGAACACAGCCCAAACCGCTGGGAAAATCCCAGCCTTGCTGCACATTCAGTGTCCCCAAAGGCGAGACAAAGCCAGCACAGGGCTGGAGCGGGAGCTGGGTGACGATGGCAGAGCTCCGCGGGCACCGTGCTCCCTTCCCTGCCTGTCCGCGGGGAACTTCCAGCCTGTGCCGGCACATCCCGGCTCCCACAGCCAGCCCAGGCCCTGGAAAACCAGCGGAGATGATGGAGCGCCCTCTGATGTTGTCACACGGGGGACAGGGGGGCGAGCAGCCGAGGGACAGCGGTGGGTGACAGCCCGGGCTGCCAGCAGCCCTCTCCCTCTCTGGGGACACCCTGCCAGCAGCCCTCTCCCTCCTCCCTGGGGACACCCTGCCAGCAGCCCTCTCCCTCCTCTCTCTCCCTGGGGACACCCTGCCAGCAGCCCTCTCCCTCCTCCCTGGGGACACCCTGCCAGCAGCCCTCTCCCTCCTCTCTCTCCCTGGGGACACCCTGCCAGCCCCAATCTTCCTGCCCAGCACTGGCAGCTCTGTGTCCCTGCTCTGCCAAGGACACGGTTCGGCAGAATTGGGAGCATTTGTCACCCACCCTACTGGTGCACGGAGGGGATGAGCTCTGTCTGCACCCTGCCAGGAGCACAGCACAGCCTCCTGCAGCCTGGTCAGCAAAGTATTCCCCGAGCCAGAGCTAAAAATCAACCTACAGCCGGTGTGAGAGACAAAAATAAATGGCAGCCACGCAGGCTGGGGGGTCCTGGAGAAGCTCCTGCTCCACTCAAACACCCCCACATCACACAGAGCTCGCTGTGCAGGAACCTAAACTGTGCATAAACCTCAACTTCCCCCATCGCATGAAAGATGTGGCAAGTTCAAGCTCCACAGAGATGGATAAAGAGCCCCAGCTTGCAGAAGTTATTTGCCAGTAACCTGAATTTGGAGCAGCCAAGAGCTCTGACCCCAGCCAGCCAGCAGTGCTGTGTTGGGGACAGCAAAAGGGCTGCTGGAACCTCTTGTGCCCCACTGCCAGCCCCTCCAGCCATGGCAAATAACAGAAAAGTGCTACTGAACAAGTCAATAAAATGCTCAAAATACAGAGGTAATCTTTTCTATCGGCAGCTATTGCTGGAAACTAGGCTGGCAGTTATCAGAGTATAAACACAGCTTGGGAATGAAGGTAATAACAATGGAATACACTTTTCTCTAGGTTAAAAAAAATCCCATTTTAGTATAGAGAAGCAAGCATTTGTGTGCTCAGAGCAGAGAGAGCAGATAACGGGGAAGCAGCCAGCACGGGGAGAGGGTTTAACGCTCCTGAGTTAATCTGAGCAGAGGAGATTGGGTGGCAGAACCCCGGCCCTGCAGAGGTGAGAGCTGCAGATGATCATTGCTCACGGCCATTGTTTCAGGCACAGAACATTTCACCCTCCCGTGGCACTTTTCACCTCAGGTGACTTCCCAAAGTACATCATTTCCCAGACCTGGAAGTGCCAGCTCTCCTGTATATTAACAAACACTGCCTCTTGCCCCACATGGCAAAGGAGATGACAAATGCAATAACCCCTCAAGGGTGGGAGAAAATAACACACAGCAAGTGGATGTTGTAGAAAATAAAAGTAAAAAGAGTGGGTATTTCTGTGCCCACATATGTTGGATAACCCCTCCAAAAATTCTTCAAGGCAAAAAAAAAAAAAGTTAAACACAGTCACTCAGGTGTCACCCACAGCTCATTTACAAACAGCCACTGGAGGCCAAAGGAAAATTAAAAGCTGAAAATCAGGGTGCTTGGTTTGGCAGCACAGCAAGAACTGCCTGGTACAAACACCACTGCAAGTGAGAATGGCTTTGCAAAGGAAGCCCAACAGAAACACCAAAATTGGGCACTCCATGTTTGAGATCCTACTCCCTGGCCTTCAAGTATGGCCAGAAACCTCCAGCAGTGACTCAGTACAAGGATGTTTTGATTTTTCTATCCTAAAAACTTATGTGCAACAGCTCCTATTTTATCCACTGCAATTTAAGTTGTAGTTTTTCATAAAAAGCCTACATGTGAAAAGTAAGATAACACACATATCAAGAATGACACTTCATATAAAGTACTGATAGCCACAAATCTGACCAGAAACACCACATTAAATCTTTAAAAGCAGAAGCAATTAGAAAAAAAACTCCTCAAAGTTCTTTTCCCCACATGCTTCTTTCCTTATAGGAAAAAATATATCCCTAATTTTGACCATTTTATTTATAAGCATGTTTGAAGCCAGCTATCTTTAGCAGATAATTTGATCTTACAAGAGCCCAGCCCTTAAGTGGTACCACCTATTTAATTTTGAGATTAGCCATGACTTGTTGTGGCAGAACAGAACACCTGAAACCAGAGCAGCTGCCACTCCCTTCGATTTACCAACACACCGCTTGTATTTTTAATTAAAACCTGGACTTCTCAGTCTTGTCATGGTTTTTACTCTTCTTTTCCGACCCCTCTGTTAAAGGGGGGACTGTGGGGTGGCTGTGCCAGGGTGATGCTCGCTGTCCCCCCCCCAGCCCGCATTTCCTGATCCACGTTTGTGTGGCTCAGCTGACCAAGGCTGGCAGCGGGGAGAGGAGCAGAGGAGGTTTGTAGATGAGTTTATTTTCACCCCAACCCTGGCTGAGTGATGGTTTTGAGCTCTTTTCAGCCCACCCGGCGAGCACTGGGCACCTTTGTGTGCTTTAGGAGGACGGAGGGGATCATTCCAGAGTGGGAGCCCAGCACGGTGGGCACAGAACGTCCCTGCCCTCCCATTCCTTGCCCTGCCAATGAATCCAAACCCCCCCCCGTCACCCTGACAACCCCGGGGAGGCTGTGGGATGCAGAAATAAACTGATCAAATATGCAATAGATGGTCAAGCAGTGTCCCCCACAGGCAAGCAGAGACTGGGCTCTGTGTTTGTGCGAGGCTCAGCAGCCACGAGCTGCTCTCACATCCCCCTGGAAGGGGATTCTCTTCACCTCCACAGAGCCACAACAACCAGATTTAGCTCAAAGAAAACACACTACATTAAGTAAGAGACCTAATGATAGTGTACTTGTCCGGTTTTTTTTAAATTAAATGATGTTCATTAAAGGAACATCACCTCCCCATAATTAATTTTGCTTTGAGAAGGGAAGGAAAAAGCTACAGACAATTAATGTACCATGCAAGCTCTAGTAGATGCTCCATATATTTCCTCCCTACGACCAACCCTCCTCCCTAACATCTCTGCTCATCCCCCCTCCACTTCTGAAAGCAGGGACTGAGGATTTTTGGCAGGGAAGCTGCAAAATAACACAGCAACCCCCACCCCGTGCACTTCAGCCTGACAGCACTTCAATAGGGTTACACACTCATCTATTGACATCTGCAATCATATTCCACTCTCTCCAACTTACTGAGATCCAAGAAAAGTGTTGGAGACACCCAGACAATGAAATCAATGGGGCAGTGATGAGTCTTTGCAGAGTAACATGTGCAGAGATGAATTAAAGTATTTGGGTTGTGGCAGTGCAGAGGCAGGGTGGCAGGGAAGGGGGGAAGACTTTGGGTATTTTGTATTATTTGGTCTATTTTTCCCGAGGATTTAAGCCTGGCAAAAAGAAAAAGAGCACCCAGCTGATGAGCCAAAAAAGAGGAGAGTAACCACAAATAAAACAGAATTATTCCTCAGCTGTGAGTCAGTAGACAGCACTTCCTACAGGCCAGCATGCACACGACAGTGACACGTGTAAGGTCAGGGAGTGATAAAATCAATAATTCCCCAAGCAGGGAAGAAGAGCCCAGTGGTTTCAGCAAATGACACAAATTAGCCCTCTCTCCACAGCCCTGTGCTCTTTTGGAAGCCTTCAGGAACAAAACCCTCCTCTCCCCAGGAAGGCAACAGAATCCATGGCCGTGCCTCCCTGCCCCTCTGTTTATACAGGCAGGGATAAGGATGCAGCCTGGAGGTGTTTGCTTATTTTATCAAACAGCAAATTGATTGTAGCTGTTGGATGAAAGCACTGACATTTCATAAACTGCATGGAAGAATTCTGCTGACACAACTCCAGACGAGTCCAATTTGATTAAACTAACAAACTCTCCTGGAAACACCTACAGATTTGTCCCTGCTTTTACCAGCCTGAACTTTGACTGCCTTGGCTCCTAAACACAGAGGTGTTAGCTAACAGCACAGCCTGCCTTGAGAGGCACCAAACCAAACCCCCCTGAGCCCCACACTTGCAGCCAAATTGGCACCACACTGTGTGGAAACAGAGGCTGTGAAGCTTTGAGCCCCTTGTGACAAACAAGAAACCCCTTTGTGACAGCTGAGCAGGACCCCAGCCCCTGTTGGCACCAAGGATTCCTCCAGGTGAGAAGCAGGAAGCTGTCCCAGCCCTGTGAGCCCGAGCTCACACCTGTGTGCCATCCACACTCCCTGCTGCTGCTGCCAAGCTGGAGCCTCTCAGGTTTTTCCCTCATCCCAGGGTGCTGGCAGCAGGACAGTCCCCAGCCTGGCTGACAGGGAGGGCTCTGCTGGGCCTCCCCTGCAGGGTGTTCCCCTCCCCTCTGGGTGTGTTAGGGCAGGCAGGAAAACAGGAGTTCACAGGAGTTCAAAAGCCACCCCGAGCACAGGCAGGTGAGTCCTTGGTAGGGAATCAGCATTTACTGAAATATCTGGGGACTGAAACCCGCTCCCCTCTTTCAGGTTTCCATTCTTGGAAGGCTCATGTGGATGTCCAGGTTTTGCTGGAGATTATAAATATCGTAAAGGGGCACTTTCACATCTTTTAACACAATTTAAACCATTTTCTCAAATGTGGTGTTCAGGTAAGACCTCGCTGGAGCCCAGAGGGCTTTGTTCCTTCAGGTGATGACAGGCCAGGCCCTTTCCCTCTCCCCAGCTCCCAGCTAATCCCTCTCCTTCACACACATCACACCCAGCCTTCAGGATAGCTGCATTTTTGAAAAACTGTTTGTGTAATGTATGAAGACTAACTTGGATTCATGAATATTTGATTTAATATACATTTATTTCCCCTAAAGGAAGATACATTTTATTTAATACTGATTGCAGTTCTTATTACCTTCCTAAACCCAGCACACCACTCAGCATTCCAATTATGCCAGCACGCTATAGTTATGGCTGAGGAAGCACTTTCATTATAAGCTTCTGTTTTTAGACACTTGTAAAACTCCTACCATTACATGCTCATCCCCCCAGCCCCTCCTGGAAAAAGAGTCCTTGGAGCTGAGGATGCTCCAGCTGCTTCTCAGCCCAGCTAGGCCAAGACTTAAACCCAGCTTGAGCCAAAATTTCCTATTCACGTTGGTTTAAAGCTGTGATCCAGCCCAGACCTGACAGCAGCAACAATATGCTACTAAAAAACCTGAATGAAATCAGAATTAAACCCTCGCTGCTCAGTTTGCATTGCAGTAACTGCTGGGAGTGATTTTAGATCTGGACACAACTTCAGTCCAGCCCTGCAGCACCGTGTGGAGCCTGTAACCCACACAGAGCCATCCCCAGGTGCCCTGGCTGCTGGGACCTTCCCAGGCCCTGCCTCTGGAGCACACACAGAAGGAACACCAGCCCAACAGCTCGTATATTTTTCCTCACAAAGCTTGCATTTGCTGAAGAAATCCCTCCTCTCTCAGGAGATCAATTGCATTTATGGAGCAGAGTTACTGCTGAAGAAGAGGCAACACTTCAAGTGACATTTTGCCTGGTGTCTTTATGTCCCTGCCTGGGATGCTGAGTGTTCTGTGGCCCTCTCCAGGATCCCCAGCTGATTTAGGACAGCTGTGGACTTCAGAGAAAAATACTCCCCCTCCCTGCCCCGTTATCTTCATGAGTGCAGTCAATCTCAGCAGCCAACATTTGGGAGAGAGAGTTGGTTGGCTGGTTTTACAGCCTAAACGGTGCTAAAAAGAAACAGCACAGGTCATTCTGCTTCCTCTCACCCAAAGTGTTACCAAGCACTTTGTAATGTGCCCACCAGCCTCAGGTTTGCCTTGCAGCTCCCTCAGTGCAGCATTCCCAGAGGTGAAAAACCAGCTAGACAGGACCAAACATTTCAGTGGGAGACTCAAAAATATTCCTTATTCGAGTAAAATGATTACATGAGCTTAGATACAGAGGGGAAAAGCAATTAGTGATTTTGAAATTCTGACCAGGAGAAGAAGTGGGATAGGGGAGCAAATCGTGCTGGGGAATTGTCCCAGGGCCACAAGTGCAGGAGCTGCATCCTGCACAGAGCAGGATGGGGCAGAGATGAATAGGAATGCTGATTACTTCTAGCAAAGCTCAGGAAATGCTCTGCGATCTCATTGGAGTGCCCGGAATGGTATAATTGGTTCAATTGTCTCACTCAATCCGCATCTGCAGAGATCCATTGTCCTTTGCCAGCCAGCCCCGGCTGCAGCCCCCTCCTACTGGGGGCCTATCCCACATTACAGCCGAGATTGGATAAGTGGTGTTTTGCTTTGTGCTGTAATGTGTTACTCCTTCGTGCTGGGATGTGTAAGAGAAAAATGCAATCACCGAGGGGAGGGGACGGAAGGGAGGCACGGAGACGTTTGTTTTGAGGTTTATTACTCTCTTTAATAAAGAGATTTTTTTTCAACAGGTTGTGATCTGGCTGCTTGTGCAGATAACAGGTGGGTTGGGATGTAAAATGTGGCACGCACCAAACCCGGCTGGAGAACTGAATGGGCACGGGATGCTTGGAAAAGTCACCTGCCCAACATCCCAGCCCCATTCAGGACCCTGCTGCCATCGGGAAACGGCGACAGAGGGAAAAGCCCTTGCCCTAAGGAGATCCCAATCCAAAATTCAGCGAGTTTCGGGCTGGCAAAGGCGTTGCCGGGTCAGGAGGAGGATGCAAGGCTCAGCTGGGGGCTGCCGTGGCTAGCAGGAACAGCGACGGGCTACCTGGCCCCTAGCCCAAGGTCAGCCTGGCTCCACACACGCCGGGCTTTGCTCCCTCTGAGCACATCGTTCCTCTCTTTAACTCTCATCACATCCCAGACAGAACAGCACGTATTTTCACCCAGGCGAGCCGTGCCGAGCGCTGGCTCCCGGCGGATCCAGAGCCGTCCCGCTGCGCATCCCTGAGCCGGCGCTCCCCGCTCGCCCTCCCGCAGCAAGCGGAGCGTGGGGCCGGTGCTGTGCTCAGCAGAGCCCTTTGCACTTTCCCAGCGCCTTTCAGCCCCCTGCTTCTGCGAACAGAGCGATCCTCCTCCCCTGCCCCTCTGTCCCGGAGAGCCGCGGATCCCCCCGCGTCTGCGGCACCAAAGCTGGCAGGGATTTCAGGCTGGATCCAGCGGGTTTCCAGCGAGGGAGCTGGGATTTCCCCGGCTCTCCGGGTGTCCAGAGGCAAAGCCTGCGGCTGTGGCCGCAACCCCGGGGGACAGCGGTGGCCGGAGCCATGCCCGGGATGAGGGCTCCCTCTCCCGTCACAACCGCGGCCACCTCGGCCTTTGGGCGAAGCCTCAAAAGCCACGGCGCATCCCGGAGGAAGGTGTAGGATTGTGGGGAGGACCAGGGAAGTACTGCCAAGGGTCTGCTCAACGCCTGGAGTGGCTATTAACCAGAAATTACATAAGGAAGAAAATCCCAAAAATATTTCTTTCTATCGACAGGAATGCCAGCAAGCACGGCTTGGATTCTGAGCACCAGCACTGAGCTCTGCCTTGGCAAATCATTCAGAGGATTACTTTAGTGTTTACCAGCAGCCTTTCCCCCATTACTCCTTCATGTTATGCACAAAAAAAAAAAAAAAAAAAAAAAAAAAAATCATCTTTGCTTCCTTGAGCCTCCCCTCATCCTTTACAGCCTGGCAGGGGGAGGAGGGAGGCGTGGGGTGAGAAAAGTGAGCAGCATCCTCCTCCAGCCTTTGCCTTCATCTGAAATCCTGGTCCCCAGCCCTGAACATGGGCATTTCCTGCCTCTTGGCTCTGCCCATCAAATCATTATTAATCTCTCTGGCCTGTGTATATTCATTAGATAAACACTGAAACTGTGATGGTTTTTATTGTCTGCTCCGTACACATCACAACCCTGTGAAGACAAGATGAATTTGACAGCTAATGTAAAAATTACAGCAGGCAATATATCTTAGATTTGGGTGGAACACCAAGATGAGAGTTAATCAATAAAATCCTAACTTAGGTATTGTATGAAATGGCACTTCATTCATTATTAGGAGTTGGTATAAAACATGATTTACTGGTTTGATGTATTGGCCCTTCACCTTAGGGACCTATTTTCAAATCCAGCCCAATCCGAAGCGACTAAAGATCCCCTGTAGCCCCAGGACTTGGGAAGGACACCATTGCCAGGAATTTATGGGAGCTTGCTTGCAATGAAGGGTTTGTAGGTAAAAGAATGGCTCAGGATGCTGGAAGGGTTAACCCCCAAACCAGCACTTTAAACACATCCGGTAAATTTGGACATGTGCTGGGCATTCCTTGCTCTCCTCATGGATTCTCCCCAGTCCCTCGGCAGCTAGGGCTGGATCACAAGCTGCTTCCCACTTTCATTTGCGTCTCTCCCTGCCCTAGAAACCTCCAAGGACTTCAGTGGCTGGGAGGTTTTTTGTTTATTGGTTGGGTTTTTCTAGCCCTCAACATGAAAGGCACCTTCTGACCCCTAAGGAAAGGTACAGGGGTCATAAATCCCACTGGCACAGGGCAGCTCAGGTACTGCCCAGCCCAGAGGCTCCAGAGTACTTGGGTATTAAACCCCAGTGAAGTCCCCAGTAATTTTAAAGCCATATTCACACAGTAGATTTTGAAGCCTGATCCACATAAATAAGACTTAGCTTCTATAAAGAACAAATTTAACTATAATATTAACTACAATTTAAATTATAATGCCCCAAGAACAGACCTATAGTGGAGCTGCCCTGCCATGGAGCTCCTCTATCCCCACCCCCTTCCACTCCAGAAAGAGAGGAGATGCTTTCATTCAATCAAACTCGACAATTAAGTGGGTTGTTTATTCTTTTTTTCCAAAAATCCTCACCATTTTTGCACTGGGGCGTTGCACAACACAAACCCAATCCTCCCACAATATTTCAAGAAGAAAAAAACTTGGATAATTTGTGGAGAAAACACATGGCAGCGCAGCCCATCCTCCCTGCTCAAAAGGGCACAGAAACCAGTGGTTTGCTCTCCTGCTGTCTTTTTACAATCTATTGCTCCAGGAGACCTTGTACAAAAGACCTGGCTCAGGTGTCCTATGAATCCAGTAGCCATCACAGCCCAGTAAACCTGAATGAGAAGTGGGATGATTTAGATGCTAATGACTAATGGAGTGATATCTGTCTGTGCAATTGGCAGCCATGCAGGGATAGCAGGCAGCTCGCTCAGGTCTTGTCTGTGCAGGGAGAAGAGAAAGATCCCTTATCACATTTTATAAGTTTGCATTTATAGGGCAAATAAAATAGAGCATTTTTAAAACCAGGAAGCATTTCGGAGAACAGATTTTTTTTTTTTTTTCCATATAAAAATCACTGATAGAATTTAACTTTAAATACTTTTCTGGCTAGGAAAAAAAAAAATCAATTGAACTGATTACCTTGTTGAGTACCAGTGAAGATTTTAGTTGTCTTTGTAATCGCAATTTTTCCTTGCTGGCTTTTAAACATAAAAGGAAAGTGACTTTACTGCTGCAGTAAAACCATGGGCCCTAGTCAAAACCAACAAAGCAGAGTATTAACCCCCTCTGTGCTGTTCCAGCTCCACAGGCACCTTTAAAGTCTCTCTGTTCAGAAGATCAGTGGTAAATCCATCTCATATGCTTTTGAGACAACACTTTAAATTTTTTTCCCCAAAACCCAACCAATTTTAACAGGCTTCTTGAAAAAAATAAAATTTAAGGAGCTGATAATTACTGTAAGCAGCAAAGTGGCTCCCACTCAAAGGGCAGGAGTGGGTCTCAGGTTCCCAGGGGCTGCAGGGCACAGAAGTCAGCTCAGCCCAACAGCCACCCTGTGGTCACTCTGCTGTGAGTCCTTGTCCCATCATCTGCACATTTTCTCCCTGTTTTTCAGCTCCAGAGGCACAGTTTCAAGAGCTGCAGGCCCTGCCTTGGCACCACTTGAGGCAGAAGGGCAGAGGTGCCTGCCCTGGGCATGGAAGGCTCTCAGACCCCACTGACCCAGCAGGGAGGGAAGCTCCTCCAGCAGCTTAGAACCCATGTCCTGATGGAGCCACTGATCTGCTGGAAATACCACCTACAACTCTCCACAGCTTCCTCAGATTGGGTCGATACCACAGGATTTTGGGTCAATACCAAAGGTTTTTATGTCAACAGCAGTTGTGAGGCTGGGACAGCAGCACGAGCTGCCCTTGGCACACTCTGTTGGCATTGGTGCCTCCAGCACTACCCCTGCTCTGCCAAAAAGATGGAAACCTCAGGCCAAGCTGGACCAGCTCAGCCTCCCCTGCATCCCCCTCCTGCCCAGATGACCCCATCAGAGTCCCTCCAGTGCCAAAAGGATTTCCAGTGTCACTTGGTTGTGATAAGATTCCACACGTGTCTCCCGAGATTTATATTTATACATTGCTCTATACACAATGCTCCCCACTCATAACAGGCATGGTTACAAGACAATCAGTTAGAAGGAACAAAAATAGATTTCCCAAAGCAGACATCATAAATTCAGTCCTTCACCCCTCCTGGTTTGAAACCAGCACACACTGCAAATATAAAAGTGACACTTTGAGGCTTCTGCAGGTCCTGCTGGCTCTCTGGACAGAGAACAGAACCAAAGGGAGGCAAGGCTTGAGCTGGAGATCCATCTCCCCTCCAAATAATCATCCAAGAGCTACCTGGACTTTCCTCAGACAGAACAGCAAAGAATCTGCCATTCAATAACCATTCCTGGTCAGAATTTACTTTGCTTCTGCCACCCTGGATCCTCCAGGCTGCTCTTTATGCATTTCCCCTGGCACCCTAAATCACCAGCTCCATTGTAACACTTTTATTGCAGCCCATTCACAGGCACAGACTGTCACTGATGTGCAAGCCAGGCTGGGGAGGAGAAAAGGGAGCAGCTCCTGACAGAGGTTATGGGGGCTGCCCCCAGCCTGAGCCCCATGGACACAGTGCTCCCACCCAGAGGGACAGAACTCCCCAGTCCCACTGCACTTGCTGTTGGATATCGTGTCTTAAGACAAATTTCCATTTCTAATGCTTTTGGCATTCCCTAAAGGCCCCTCTCTGGATACTCCAAGAGGCAGAAATGGTTGAAGTCACACTTGATGCTCTTTAGGGCTCTGTGTTTTTATCCACAGGGCTTTCTAGGGTCAGTACAATCCTACCCAGTTAAACCAACAGAAAACAAGTTCAACTAAACCCAGATTTACCCCAGTTATGATCCCAACCAGCTGGTCCCTCCTCTAACATTCCCCCAAAATCCTCAGCAGTTGTCACTGACACATGCCAAGCAAGGAAGAGGAAATGCTGTGAGGTGTCAGAGTCACAGTTTGAAAAAATCACAAGGTCAAAGAGTGCAGAGCCTGTTCTGGGGCTGACAAGGAAGCCTGGTAGACACTTGCTAAACTCACAGTTTGCTCTCACTCTGCAGAGCTGGGCTCTTGTGAAACCAAATCCACAACACTCTTGGTGGGCAGGAGATCAAAGGTGCATCTAACTCAAGGACTTCAGCACTTTTGTCTGGGCAGGGAGCAGAGAGTCAACAGAATTTCTTTAGTTCCTGGCTTCTAATACCTGAAATGTCTTAAAAAGCCACCAGCCCATGGTGGATGTGCAACACTCCACACATGGGCACACACAGGGGCTTTGACAGGACATTCAGGAGCCCTGAGAGTCACTCTGGTTTGGAGTAAATCCCTTGGTCTGGCACAAAAACTACCAAATGCTTTCAACACAGGGGTCTGAACACACAAGAAGGAGTGAAAGAGCAGGTGGGATTCACAGTGAGAGGAACAAAAAGTCTGAACAAATTCAAACTAAAACACTGAACAGAGTACTACTCCTACAAGCACTTCCAAACCCATCATCCCACACCAGTGCTGATCACCCTGGTTGTTCTGAGCCAGGCTTTGCAGGTGGGTCTCACACCAAGCCAACACCAGCCAGGGCTGGTTTTTAAAAAAACACCTCCCAACACCAGCGTGTTTAACGCCATGCAAGGCTCTTCCTCAGCCCCACACTGCATGTTCCTGCCCTCATTCCAACTGAGGATTTAGCTCCTTGTTGTCAGAGGATGAATGTTTTCATTCTGCTTGCTCCCAGGCCAGTATCAAAAGCTCCCAGTACATGGGTTAACCAGATGATCCTTTAATACACAAAGGACCCCCCAAACAGCTTAACCTTAACCCATCCGTACAGATTCCACCCAGCCTGCTAATGCTGTCCTGAACCATGTTCTCTATTATTACGTCTGAAATCCGTTAAAATTTCACACAATTTCCTGCACAGCAGTGTATATAATAGTGCTGGGAGCCAATATGTTTCTATAATTGGGCCTGTAGTGGGGCAGAGTCCAAAGCAATTAATCCAGCCTCCTTCCTTGTTTGCGCCCATATAAAGCTGACAGGGTAGAGAGTAATTGGAAGTGAGCGGCCTCTATCCCCTACTTTAAATTAATATTTTCCTGTTCTGATTTAATTTCACCCAGTAACAGTGACACAAAGACACGCCATGTCAAGCACTAAGTAATCTGCAGCAGCTGCCTTAGGAGAAAACTTTTATTCATCAGTAATATAGTGACCTGTATATCACTCCACACACTGTACACAGTATTCCTGTCACACAGACAGCTGCATTTAACTCTGTATAATCAGCAGAGATGGGGGAAAAATAATATATATAACATGTATATAGTCCTTTTTATGTGTGTTTGTATGAAGATACAAAACAGATGCAGGAATTTATTTAATTATAAAACATTCAGCTTTTCAAAAGGGGGCAAAAAAAATTAAATGGCAAATATAAAAAACATGGTAATCAGCAGAGCCAAGAATCCATGCAAATGAAAAGCCAGAAGTAATGGCCAAAACAGCCAGGCCATTAAATCAAATCGCTGAGAAAATAATGGCTAAACTCTCTCTTACTTGTAACACTCAATTTATGTAGTCAATATGGCTCTGAATGAATGAGTGAAGGTACTAAGAGCACAAATCTAAATTCAATATACATATCTTAGAAAAATCCCCAGCGTAGAGAGCGGGCACTGCAAGCGCCCGGCGAGCAGGGGAAAACAAACCTGCCTTCAGCTCAGATCATTCCCTGTCTGCACCACACAAAACAGCCACATCTCCATAGATTATGGTAACAAGCCCACAGCTGCCACAGAATTTATGGGAGTCTGGGGCAAGCTGGGACCAAGCAGGGCTTGGGAGGATGGGAATTGAGAGTTCTCCCCATGTGCAGGTCTTCCTTGAGTTAGCCCAGGATCTGCATGAGGTCTGGGGCACAGCTAAACACAGCCCTGGTGGGAAACACTAAAGCCTTTTCCCTTCAGTACATGCTATATTCATATATAGTGTAATAGATGTTTAATTCCCAGGCTGCTCAGACATGGACTAGAGGCAGGAGTTCACTCTTAAAGTGACATTGCTTGTTGGAAATAAATGGTTTGTCTTCCAAATAAATAGAGCTGCTCTGTTTTACACCCCAGATTTGTTTTCCAGGGAATTTGAAGTTATCAGCTTCTTTGTCTCCAGCCCACTTTTAAGAAGACTGGCATGGATAACACCACCACCATGCTGCAGGCACAGCTTCCCTGACCAAAGCACAACAAAATTCACCACTAACACCCTGCAGGCTCAGCTCTCTGTGCTTGGGAATAGAGAGGAGCTGCAGGATCTGTTTGTAGGTGAAGAAGTGGGGATCCCAGCTCATAAGCTGGTGCTTGATGTGCAGCCTGGAGCAGCGACATCCAAATTCATCAGGGACACAAAAGGAGCTGCAGGAGGTTTACTTGCAGAAAAGTGTAGTCTCAGGGGAATACTGAGGGACATGGCAGCTTAGCCCTCTGTGGATCAGCAGCTTATTTCCAGTTGCTTGAATTTTCTCCTCCTCTCTTGTTCCTGATTCCATTGGATTTTCTCCCTACTCACCAGTATTACATTTCCATTTACAGCCAATGTGCTTAGGCCAGAGATGATCAGCAGCACAGGCAGCTGGAGACAGAGCTGATCCTAAGAAGGCCCCTGCACTAAGCTCAGCTGATCCTACAGCAGTGCCCATACCCCTGTGAGACCCCTCCTGTACCTGCTCCAGGAGCTGAGGCCATGAGACATCACAATCAGCTGTCACGATATTGTCACCTGCTTACAGAAACAGCTCCTGCCCTGGCAGGGAACCTCCAGAAATCCTCTCAGCCCTGGGATTGCTGTCTCCCAAAAAAAAAACCCCCATCATCCCCCTACAGCCCTGCTCCTGCTGTGCTCACAGGGCTCCCAAAACCCCAAAGCCACAGACCTTGCAGCACCCTGCACAGCTCAGGTGTTTGTCCCCCAGCTGAGGACACCAAAGCTCTTTGCAGCCACAAGTGCTTAATTTTGGTGTTCATTTTGCAGGCAAAGGAGGTTTGGTTCTGCACCAGCTTAGCTGTTACAGCCTTATTTGTTACTGCTGCTCCCATCACCTGCCAAATCCACTTACACCAGAAGACATTTCTAAATCTGACCTTGTTTTTGCACTCAAATGACAAAAAGCTTTCCCTGGTAATGCTTTGGACACAGCTGCACGTGTCCCACTGCTCTTCTGCAACACACAGAGCTCAAGCAGAATGGATTCCATGAAGAAGATGGATATTTACTTCAGGGCAGGGGTTTTTTTTCCCTAAAGAAAATCATAAAATGAGCTGCAGCAGCATCCTCCAGCATCCTGCCTGCAGGAGAGAGCCAAGGTGGGCACTTGGCAGTACAGAACCACACTGCTCCAGCCGGGACAGAGACCTTCCCAGTCTGGCAGGGCAACCTGCAGCTGAGGATCCTTTTTATTCCAACAAAACCAAGCAATGACACCACCAGCACCACATCTAACCACACTCCCCTGCTCTTATTCAGCACTTTGTCTCATGGTGACACTGAAACAATCCCAGCTTTTTTTACCTTTTTTTTCCTCCCCCTTACTTAATTTTGCTAAATTCTGCTGTCAAAAAGTAGTAAATAGGAAGCAAATAGATCACCCCGATTCCACTCATTATTTCCATTGATTTTAAGTCTGGACAGGGCTATTACAATCACGTTACAAATTGTCTATTTGCAGAAAGAAAAGTTTAAAAAATGGCAAGTTATCTGTTCTTGACCCAAAGCGATGGGCAGCATTACAACCAGCTGTTCCCCTTTACTCCCGAGGTGGCTGCAGTTCGTGGCAGAACAAATGATCCCTTTGTGCAGTTTTGCATAAATGTTTGTCAAGTGTCTTGGGCTTCCCCTCACAACGCTGGCTATTAAGGAACAGAAGTAAAATTCCCTGGAGCAGAAGTGTGTGTGGGGAGTTATCCACTTAGGCTAAAATCCTCGTCAATATATTTTTGTCTCGGGAGAATCCCCGTGCAAACGGGAGAATAAAATTCGTGATCACCATGCAGAGGGTGCTTTGCAGGAGGACAGGCAGGTGCAGGGAGCACTCGAGCAATCCTGCAGAGGCACAACCTTCTCCAACTGGCAAAAAACGCTGGAGCCAGCATTAAAAAAAAAAAAAAAACAAAAACAAAACCAAAACAAACAAAAAACCCCCACAGCCTCAAAAGCTTTTGAGCATCAGCCTTGCAGCCAAGCACACCCAGCACACTTCGATTTTGATGTACAGTTTGAAACAAATCAATAGCAGTATAATAATACTCAGCACGCTGTGTAATTTTTATATCATTAGTTTTCATTTTCCGCTCCCCATGCATCAAAAAACTTACAACGGGCTCGTAAAGTTTATTTAGTATTCCATGAATTCCTAATCAGTTTCATTTCATAATGATTCAGAGCGGCCGTTGCCAGGGCCCTGGTGTCAAAAAATCGATAAAACCAACACACTTTTCCTGATGGCGGCTGCAAAAGGATCTATTGTAGGGGAATTATGATTTATGTCTGGGCTGCACCACGAGCAGCAGCAAGCGACAGCCTGGCTCAAGAGCTGAGATGTTAGCCAATAATGATTTATATGCGCTCCTCTCCCTCCCGCAGCCCCCGGGGTCCCCTCTGTGCTCCAGCACTGCCCTAAATGCCGGGAGCGGAGCCCGGACTGAGTGAGCCGGGCTCAGCCAGGCTCGGCCCAGCACGGGGACACAGCGCCCGGTCCTGCCCGGTCCCCCCCGCGCCGCTGCCCTTGTCCCCGGGCTCTGTGACAATCTATTCAGCTCCAGATGAGCACGGGCGCCCTTCGATTTTCAGCTCCGTGCAGAAGGTGCCGATTTATCTTGGGGCACCCGTCCTGTCAAGGCTGCCGGGGGTGGGGAGGGTGCGGTGCGAGTGGCTCTGGGTGTCACCGAGACGTGCCAGAGGAGGGTGAGACAAAAACTCTGCGGGGAGGTAAGGGCACGCAGCGAGAGGGAGCGAAAAGTTAAAGGCTTTGAAGGAAAAACCCTGCTCTGAAGACTTAAGAACCCGAAATGCGAGGGTTGCGGTTGTTCTCGGTCACACGGCACAACAGACGGAAAATACGGAGGGTCTGGGTTAGCAGGGGGACGTGGCTGTAGCGGGAGTGTGGAATTGCTCCTACAGCAGGAGGAAGCAGCGATGTGCAGGGACAGCAGCGGGTTCTGCTTTATTTCTTATGTTAATCAGGCTGGTGGTTCTCCACCAGCGAGAGGCAGGGCCAGGGAGGAGCATTTCAAAGCGCAGGTAGAGCTTGTTGTTAGAGCCCTGTTTACAGAAAGGATTAACAGCATCGCCTAAACATCTAAATTAATTTATTGAGGTGCCTTTACCACCCTTTTTTCACTTCCACAGGGAATTTTCAGCAGCCCTGCTCCATGAGGAGTTTCTCTGCCCTCACTCTGCTCCACAAATCTTTACCAAGCACAGTCCTCCAGCCTTCGAGGCACAGCCTCCTTCCCATCCTAATTTTAAATATTAAGATGTACAGCAGCATGTACGATTAACAGCTTGCTTTCACATCTTCTGAGCTCTAGCAGAAGCTGCAAGGAAGAGGATGTGTTTGGAGACCCAACACAAGCTCCAGGAGCTGCAGCAGAGCCCCCTCCATCATGCCAGTCAATAAAGTAAATTAGTGGGGTTTTTCCTATAATAGAATTACCCTGCTTTATTGTGTACATTAACCAAGAGAGGGGAGAAATATTCAGAAAATAGTCCCATTTAAGAGAGTTGCTGACCAGAAACAGGCTCATGGCCAGCGTACAGTTGCCCTGAGAGCAGCAGACAATGCCCCCACTCACATTTTTAGCCTCTGGTCATCACATAAGAAGTGCTGAATTCTGGGGCTAGCTGGAGGAAGGAGCAAACATAACCTTCTACGAGGACAGTTCATGCAATGCATCACCTCCCTTCCCCCTGCCAATTGTGTTAAACACAGACCTGAAACTTCATTTTAAGAATAAAGCTGAGGTTCACACCCAGCTCTCAATCTTTGAATTAAACACTGCCTGGTCCTTCTATGAATACAAGCAGTTAGAAGGTTGAAAATTAAGTATTCAGCACAAGCTCCTCAGCAAGTCTCTAGTAAACAAAGGGGAAGTTTAAGTTGGAATTATGCCACTTGGTTAATAACAAGCAGTTATGATGAGATGATTCAATAGCTTGGGTGAAATGAAGGTCCCAGAGATAGTATTGCCTCAATTTATTTACACACCTCGTGTTCACACACACACACAAGCACTGTTTGCTGATTATCTTGGAAAAGCAAAGGTTGAGATCCAAGCTTCTCCTGCTCTCCCTGCTCCAGTGTGAACACAGGCTCTGTAAATTGAGAGTACATCAACTAGCAAAGCACTCTGAGGCACCCAAGGGTGCTGGGGTTCTTATTTGGGGAGCAATTCCATGAAAAAGCCTCCCTGGAACCCAGCATCCTCTAACAGGAACATGCAGACAATTACAGGAGTCTCTGACAGAGCAGTTGACAGGCATTTGCTGCCAGCCTGAAGCTGAAGTAATTAGCCACCAGATTTCCAAAGTTATATTCTCTTTCTAAAGCAGCAAACCAGATTTATTTATTTTTAAATTAGGCTGATGAATGACAGGGATTTAGGGAAAGCCACTGAAGGAGGTTTTGTACAGTCATACAGCTAACAAGTTTCACTCTTTTTTCTCCCTGAATGAAGCCAGAAGGAAAGAGGAGATCTGGTGCAAGGTTTAGAGGTGAGAAGTAGCAACATGCAGCCTGTATTCAGAAGGGGTGAAGAAGGTAGTTTAGTGAAGAAAAACATACGGAAGAGGTGAGGATTAAACTCCTCCAGTTCATGGCAAGAGCAGCTGTGCAGCCACAAACTCCTCCTGGTCACTCACAGCTCACCCACTTGTGCTGCCTCCAAGATATTGGGCAAAAACTTCTCAGCAAGGAGTGAATTTTCATAAAATCCACCTGAGACTCCCCATGAGTGAAGGGAGAAGAACTGGGCCAGCAGAGAGCACATCTGCACATGAAGAATTCCACTAAAAAAGGCATAGCCCTACTTTTATCACCTTTGAATTTAGCCCAGGAATTACTGGATGGAATCACCAAGACATGCAGTCTTATTTACAAGACATTTTTTAGAAAGACAAAAAGACCTGCAGGGACAACATAATTACATTTTGGTTAGCATAAGTTAGCCACATTAAAAAGAAAATAGAACTCTCTCCCCCTCAAAAAAAAGTACATGTTGTTTAGAACTGCACTTTTACTACATGGTGGGGAGAAACTGGCTAAAATATCGAGATTTAAGGGAGAAAAAAAAAAAATAATCATGGGTTTATATTCCTGGGCTCCTGTGAATATTTTCAGCATATTTCACCATATCATTGCAGGGTGGGCTCTGTTCCTGCTGCCAGAATGGATGTTCCATCATTTCTATAGTGGGCCTGTGTGACATTCATTAAGTGCAGCTACAAAGGGAGAGGGTTAAACAGCACGGCCTCTTTTCTCTGATTTGGTCATCCATCAGCAGGCGCTCCAGGTTAAATGCCCAGGATCCTGCAGCAGATGGATCGGGAGAGGCAGGGAGGCAGATACTTCACCCCACACTACTTAACCCAGGGAAATGAGTCTCGGAGTCGGTGTCATGGTAAAATATGGAAGCTCACTCAGATAATGTGCAGTTGAAAATTTTTTTTCCTGAGCCTTTACCAGCCAGTGCACGTTAAGATCCCGCACACCCCCTGCTGCAAACTGCCAGCTCACTCCTCCACAGAGCCTATTTTTGAGTGTAATTTGTCTTTATTGACTATCAAATAAGAATTTAAACCCATGGTGCAATCAGTGGTAGAAGCCCCAAATATTTCTTCTTCACCTCTAGCTTCATCCCAAGACAAACTGCACACAGGGAGGTTTATTTTCCCTCACCCAAAAGTCCTTTTGAAATATCAAAGTGGACTCTCACTTTAAAAATATCACTGCACTGTGCTTTATGTGGGTGTGAAGAACGGTTTCAGGAGAGTTCAGGTGCTGCACAAAGTGGGTTTCCTGCCCTGTCCCCCAGAAGCTGTGCACTTCCTCTGAGATTCCTCTGCCCTTCTGCCTCATTCCTGACCGCTGTACTTGCAGCTGTTGGTTTCTATTTCTAATTCTCTTTCATTTGGCAGCTAAAGGCAGTGCACATCTTCAGCTGTGCAGTGTTTCAGTGTTCTGGATTAGCTCAACTCCAGAATGTGTTCCTAAGAAGTTCTTTAAGGACCCAATGCCAGCAGCTTTTGGGAAGTGCACTATCTAAAGTCCTGTCACCAGGATATTGCCATTGTGGCACCTTTGCAATGCATCTGCAAGGCATCAGCCAAAAGATATAACAGTCCTGCAGGTCAGAGGCCCCATCTGAGTTTTATTCATTAATATCTGAAGTGGTTTCATTCTTCTCTAAAGCTAAATTGAATGTTTTACTACCCCAGTTCATGTACAGAGAGGGGGAGCAGCGTGAGGGTAAAGACACAGTGCTAAGAGATCAAGAATAGAGCACTCTGTGCTCTCTGTCTCAGTTTATTCCATGCTTCTCCCTCCAAAAAAAAAAAAAAAAAAAAAAAAAAAAAAAAAAAAAAAAAAAAAAAAAAAAGTAAAAATCAGACTCCAACTGATCAATGCAAAGAGACACAGTTAACACACCAAAGCATTGGTACATGAGCACGCACGACCATAAGGCAGTGCCAATAATTCACATTCTGACATGGACAAACAACTATCAGGTTGTGACCACAGCTCTTCCTTTCCCTTAATCCTAATTGAAAATCCAGAGCCCTGCAACATCTATTGTGTTTCTTAATATCTCAGAAATAATTGCTAATCAAAGCCCCACGCGGCGGGGCCAGTAGGAAGTGGATCCATGTCCTCAACACAAAATTTTCGTGTGAGCTGGAGGAGTGGGAAGATGCAGGGACACCTAATTTCCACCTTGCAATCCAGTTCCATCTGATGAAAAAGATTGCCCAGCAGTCAAAAATCAAAGTCACACTGTCCTGGGGAGAGCCGGAACAGTGACAGGTCCGAGCATGCCGGGAGACCAGGCATGCAGGCAAGTGAAAATTTGGTCTCCACTAGGTGTGGAAAGTCAATGTTATTTGTTTTTAAAGTTATTTTAGCAAACATGTAGCTTTTCTTCTCTTATCATGACTGATTGGATACACGGGGGTTCCACTATCTTATTAACCTCACCAAGTCTTTGCCATTTTATCTTATTTTAAATAATTATTTCTGTTCATTAGTGCCAACTCCACCAGAAGAAATGCAGCTGGTTTTCCCCAGCCTGTGGTGGTTACAGCAGTGCATGATTTGTTCCCTTCTGACAGAGGAAAGAAATCTATACAGAAATAAAATAATTTAGCGACAACTCTTTATCACTAAAATATTTAGCATCTAAAAGCATTTTTAAAGCTAACGCAGTACACACATAATTAACAGCTTGCCTCGCTAATTAGGTGACTCCTTGCTAATGAGGTAGCAATAAGCTGAGCAGCAGCCCCACAGTGTGCAAGGTCTTCCCAGGCAGTTTGCGACTTCTGTCAAAACAACCAGCAACACTTTTCCTTCCCAAGCAGCTTTTCCCTCCCCTGAAGCAGCTCGGGATGTGCTGAAGGCGGCGTTAACAGCCCCGGGCGGGTGTCCCCGTCCCACCGGCAGCCCAGATAATTCACTTGGCAGCCCCGGGGAGCTCCGGGCTCCGGAGAGGGGCTGCGGATCTCACTCGCATCCCCAGGTGTGCCCGCAGAGGCTGGGACCGGATTTACAGCATTCAGACCCCAACGCCTCTGTCATCCTGCCCTGGACTCTTCCACAAGGACAGCCCCCGGCCAGGTTTTCTCCCAAAGGGAGGATAAACCTGGATGTTTAGGTGTTATCACACACAGGACAATGCAGAGGCTCCAGGACTGGAAATCAGTGTAAGGGGAGAGGTGGCACATTGGAAGAGAAAGCTCAGGCACACACAGATCACATCTTCTGGTGTCTCCTGTGTTGGGTTCAGGCTTACAAGCTGTTCCTGTGCATGGACAGGGGGATGGAGGCAAAGGAGCTGCCCAGGGATCCTCTCCCACCTCCATTTAATCATTAATATCAATCAGCTGTACCCCAACACACCTCTGGTGCAAAGATGCACTCCAGTGTTCATACCTCTGCTCCAAACTGAAAACACCAATATAAAAACTAGGAAAAAAAGGCTCCAAAGATGGACCTTTTCCATGGCCTTGTCTGAATGCCTCCCTACCTTCCAGAGGGGTTCCTGCACATCCCTAGCACAGCAGCTTTAACCTCCCCAGTGCCCAGCCCCTGCCGTGTCCGAGGGAATTGTTGCTGCATCGAGCAGGAGCTGCAGCTGCTCTGCTTAGAGGAGCAGTTTCAGAGAGCAGGAACAATTCTCGTCAGTGCTTGAAAGCATCTCACACTCGGAAGAGCTGGGTTCAAGTCAATATCCAGTCTCTTGGAAATAATTGTGTTGAATAGACAGACAGTTGATGGTGACAGTTGGTTGTTTCTTAATGAAAGGGATTTGGGAAAAATTCAGATAAAGTTTGTGTCTGTGGTTTAAAATAAATAAAGCAAATAGAAAGATGCAGGCCAGAACAGTAGGAGTGCAAGGGGGGGAAAAAGCCAGACAAGCACATGAGCTCTCAGGAAGAGCAGGGTTTCTTGCTGCCTCTGACAGCTGCAATTTTAACAAGCTTTGTAGCATTTAACTCTCATACATATATTTTCCTGCCAAGGCTGTAAGTCTTATATTGCTATTTAAGCTTGAGATAATTCCAGGACCAAAATGATCTTGAAATAACATGTTTTAAGATGGAAATGCTGCCTCAACTGTGAAAGGTGCTGCTAGCAGTAAAATTAGGGTGAGCAAGGGCTGGAGCTGGACCATTTGTGCCTTCTGCTGCCAATACCATGCTTGTGTCAAGGTAACTGATTTCCATGGAGTGCCCAATACGGAATCAATAAAATCAACCTTCAGTGCTGTTGAACTTTGCATTGTGTAACGACAACAGCTCAAATTGAATTTTAATTCTTTTAATTAAAATGGCACTCAGAGGCCACATCACAAGAGGATTTGGTTCATCAAGGAAAAAGAAGCCACAACAGCAGCTGGCAAAAGATGTCAACATTAGATATTTGCACAAGCATACAGAGGCATTCTGGACTTTATCTTTGACAGAATAGCCAAAACCTGACTGCCTCATGGCTAAAAAACAAGGCTACACTTCCTTTTCCAGGGGTTCTTCACAGGTAATAGCTGTTTTTATTAAGAAAAAAAATATAAACCCTTAAACTCCATTTATACCATCCTAAAAAAAAAAATAGACAAGAGAGGGAGGGAAGCAAAGGTTAAGGGATTAAACTTTGCAGATGCTTTGCACAGCCTGGCTAAAGCTCTGGAAAGACCATCTCAACCTTTGATCCCTTTGGGGAAAGAAGCAGTTATTTGAGCAGGCTTTTTAGGAACACATGCTGGGGACATCTGTGTCAGCAGACCCTAATCAAGGCAGACCCAGAGCGCTGGGACAATTTGTGTTCCAGGATTCAGACAAGAATATGAAATTCCTGATGGGATAACTAGCTACCTGTAGGGGCATGGATGAGTTTCCTGGATAGATTGTGAATGAGTGACAGTTTAATCCAGGTTTTTTCCATGTCTGTTTTTTACAGGGTTTTTTCCCCCCCTTCTTTAAATCTAGGAGTCTTTAAAAGCAATAGATGTTCAGGGCAATACCCAGAAGTTCAGCAGCTTCAGGAGGAAAATTGCTGTTTTGCTTCCTGTGTTTCCACCTCCCTCCCCCTTTCAACTTGAAGCAACTTTAACAGAACATTCTCTATATTTGCACACATGAGTGGTCCAACACAAGGTTAGAAACAGGAAAGAAGAGCATGGGGTTAAAAAAAAGTTTAGAAAGCTCCACAGATGACCAAACAAACCCTTCATTTTCTTTCCCTTATCCCCCAAGTTACCCACACAGCAAAAAATGGGAGCAGGCAGTGCAGTTATTTCACCAGCACAGACTAACACAGGCCTGTGGCACGAGGATAAATTTTGCCCTGAATTAACAAGAGCAATAGTAACTAGAGTCTCTGAGAGCACTGTCAATATTTGCTCCACTTGTCATTGACAGAAAGCACAAATCCTGTGGCCCGAGGCTGAGCACATTTGAAAGGCTCAGAGGCAAGCAGGCAGAGCTCAGGGTGATAATGAGATCAGCACCCTCAGAGACCTGCCCAGCACAGCCCCATGGGAGGGAGCAGCAAAACCCCACTGCTGGGGTGTGGAAAGTGTCATGACTAAAGTGACACCGGGCTGTGGCAGCATCTATTCTGTGTTAGAAGGAAATGCTTCATGAAGACAGATGTTTTCCTGAGAGCACCTCTCTGGGATGAGAAACATTTAGCATCTTGCTGGTTACAGCTTTAGAGGAACCTTCATAAATTATCCTAAATCCTTGTCGATTATTTTTTTACTTCCCCTTGACTCCTGCCTGAGACACTGGCACTGAGCAAGGAGTTCCCTGTGCTTCTGAAAGCAGTCATAGCACGCTGATAACATTTTCTGAGCTGTGTTTATTGAGTATACCAGTGGATTGTGAAAGTCTTTCCCCAGTTACTCTCTTTCCTGGATGCACAGACACCAACATCTCCTTGGCACATCACTGAACTTCTCCTTCCTCCCCCTCTAGCAGGAAATAACTGTGGGAAACCCTTCTGGCAGGATAAAACACCAGAGGTGTGGTTTGAGGTGGCCACATTCATAGACAGGTGGCAGCCTACTTCTCTGGCAGGGAAATTCCTCCTAATTTACTAAATTCACACAGCAAACCCAATGAACTATGGCAACACCAGCAGTCCAGGCCATTTCAGCTGCTCTCCTCAGCCTTTTCATAGGGTGGGATAGGAAAGAACCAGATTTCCTCTGTGCATCCCCTCACAACACTACCTAGAGCAAAGCTGGGCTGCTCCTGCTCTGCTGTTCCTGTGTTTCTCAGTTCTGCAGGGAGCTGGCCCAGCCAGACAGGGAATCTGCAGCCTGGAGACCATCCCTGCCCAGAAACAGCACCTGAACCCTGGATGAGCAGTCCCATTCTGTTACAGCAATCCAGCTGCAACCTAATTCAAGCAGCAATGAGCTTGCTGTCTGCTTTCTTACATTACTCCTTCCTGAATCCTTCTGCTCCACTCTACATCAAGGGGAGGAAAAAAAAAAAATCATTTTTTTCCTCCAGAGCTAATTCCTATACACTGCAATGAGAGAAATGCAATGTTCTGAGCAATAAAAGCTGGAAAGTGGAATTATTTTCTGCACCATTCAGATGGAAATGAAGCCTAGCCTCAATTCTGCCACCCACCTGGAGCCATGGTATGATCCTATAGATCTTTGGATCAATACTGCATCATAGCTACAAAACTAGAAGAGGGAAAAAGAAGAGGCACAAAATCAAGGAGTGTAAATTTTAACTAAATTAGTTCTGTAAGGGTTCCCCCCTTCACTGCCACTCTTTGGAATAAAGTACAGCCGTCAGCCGGGGGACAGAGAAGGGCGGCCAGAGCCTTTTGCTTCCTTTCAAGCCAGCTGGTGTTTAATTCTGAGGGCCATTATCCCTCACCCCAAATAAACGCACGAGATTATGTTGCATATTTTCTGTTTGACTGTGTGCGGAGAGAACAAGAGAGAGCGATACATCCCGTATTATTTCTTAATGACTCACTAAATTGCAGCATCTCCGCGGGAGGAGCGGTTCGAGCCGCCTCCCTGGCTCCCATCCACCCAGGCACTTTGTTCCAGGCTGCCAGACGAGTTTCTGCCCACACAGCAGAGATGAGGAACGACAGGGGGTTGTGTTTGTTTGCTTGTAATTTAGGGCTGCCTTACATCACAGCACGCAGCTGAACACGCCATGGGCAGGGACAGAGGATGCTCAGCACTGTTTTCCCAAGTGCCCGATCCCCTGGCTCTCTAGGGACAGCTCATTTGTGCCCGAGGCACTGTTATTTCACGGACACTGGGACACGAACTCCAGGAAAGCACTGCTCAGAAACCAGCTGAGCAATGGAAGGGAATAAAATCGCGTTCCACTGATTTATTTCAAACTCTGAGGCTTTCCACCTGGAAACTCCACTTTGTTCCTCTGCTCCAGAGGAGGCTCAGACACAGAGACCACCCCGCTGCAGGGGGCTGCCAGCCCCACACATCCAGGCACATTCCCAGAGGCCAGAGAGGGAGGAACAAACCATCACAGCCATAAAAGTCCTCCACTTTTTACCAGGCAGAAACACAAGAAAGAAACAAGAAACACAAGAGGCCGAACACAGCCTGCTCTGAAGGCAGGAACACCTCACTGCTACAGCCACATCCTCACCCAACTCATCCACATCCCAGCCCCAGAGAAGAAAGCAGGAATGTCTTTCCCTTACCTGGGAGATGAACCTCACATCCAAGGCAGCAGCTTTCCAAAGCACACCCCGAGCAGATCATGCAGCAGCAGCAGCCTGGCACAGACACCACTCACCCCCCTGGGCCCCCCAGCTCCTCTTTTATTGCCTGGATAACCACCCTCAGCTGGGAGCCCCATGGCACTGAGTGGGAACAGGTGTGCCTGGCCCCTCCCTGCTGCACACCCAGCCCCAAAGGCCCAGCCCCAGGGTTTGGGCTGCTGCATCCAAGAACATGCTGAAGTGGTCTTATTGCCTTAAGTTTTAAGGGTTTTTTTCTGTTCTGCTTTAGTGTGCAGCTCTCAGCTGCATATTCAGTGTCACTAAGTTCTCCTCACAGGGCAGTCACACACAACAATTCTCTCCAGACCAACATTCAAGGGTAATTCTTCCCAACCTCAGCCCCAAAAGCACAAACAACATAAAAAAGAGGAGGCCAAGCAAGGAGGATAGAACTTCATCATTCCAAGTGATTCATTGGCCAGTTCACCTCAATCTGCAAATGGAGCAGAACTGATCAAAGTGTGGAACCCCGTGGGCAAAGCCCCTTTTCTGTGTCCATCCTGAGGCCCATCCTGGCAGGGGCTGCAGCCGGGCTCTGCCATTGCCAGGGTGGGGCCTTGGAAGGCCTTGCAATAAATCAATCCCTGCTTTATTCCTCTCCTTCTGTCTGCCCTCTGCTCCAGCTCACACTGATCAGGCATCAGGCTGATGTTGTCTCCTGGTTCATATCTGAGACCAGTGTGGTGAATGGTGCTGTATTTATCAAATCACTTATTTACAAGTCACTGATGTCCCACAGGTGTGCAGTTCTCCCCTGTAGGGTTGTTTCCCTCTTTTTCTTGTTTAGTCAGGAGTTTTACAAGACCTGATCCTCTCCTCAAGTCCAAGGTCCTGAAGTCCACTGAAATCAGCTGCCTTTTGCCTTAAAAAACAAGAAGCCCTTAGTCTTCCTACTTGACAGGAAATGCCAAGAGAGAAATATCCCTGACATCCACACTGCAGTCCAAAGGAGCTCACAAGGCTTTTTTTTTTCAGCTTTGAGTAATTCCTGAGTTATTCCATTGCTGTGGATGCCCAAAGTTACCACCAATGTCACACTGAGCCCAGATCCTTCCCAATTCCACCCAGGATGTTCCAGCCCTGAGGCCTCAGTGGGAGACAGCCAGGCAGACCCCTGTCCTAAACAGGGCCCAGAAGTTCCTTCTCCTGGATTTCCTTCCAGGTTCCTAATCCAGGGCAATGTTAATGACCCCGGGTTTATTTCTGTGCTGTCCCCAAACACTTCAGCTGATAGAGATGAACCTTCTGGTACCAGTTGATGTTTTCTCCTTTATGCCAATATTTAATGCCTTCTTTCATCCACTTCAGTAATGAATCATCTGGTTTTGTATAATTAGGGTTATGAGCAGCTCAGTTCTTGTACTGTGGAACATTAGGGCAGGGATACAGATGCCCATAGGACAGAGATAGGAATTCATGACAGAGGAGAGTGGGCTGATTTGAAAGAAATGTATTTTAAAATGCATTAGTGAAGAGCAATAGAATGAAAATACTTGATGAATATTTCAAGTGGCCAAATATTAAAAATATGTGCATGTATATATTCACAAAACCAAAGGCACTGGTTTTAATGTCCAACTAACCTGTGATTTGCCTCATTGTTGGGATTTATCTGAATATATCTGAATTTATCTGAACTTAGGGGATGAGTCTGTGAGGTGCTTCAGTTCACTGGCATTGACCAACAGAAAAACCCACACATCCACACATCTTTTGAACACTTCCCTGAGCACTCTGTTCCAAAGCTTTACAATCCTCTCCATGAACATTTTTTTCCCCTGATATCCAATCTAAACCTGTGCTGGTGCACGCTCAGGCCATTTCCTGTCATCCTGTCTCTTCTCTGGGAGGAGATGCTGAGCCCCCTCACCAAAAGCTCCTTTCAGGGAGCTGCAAAGAGCAGTAAGGACCTCCTAGAGCTTCTCTTTCTCCAGGCTGAGCAGCCCCAGCTCCCCCAGCCCTCCTCCTTGTGCTCCAGCCCCTTCACAAGGCTTCCTCCGCCCACCGACAAGAGCAGCATCCTCATTACCAAAAGCACACCAGGCTTCTGCCAGCTCAGAACATCTCACAAACACTTTTAATTAATTTTTCCAGCATGCAGGATGGGTAAACACACTATTGTTGATGCTGTCAGCTGTCTGATATAAGTCCCAGACCTCTTTCAGTTTCACTCAGAAATACTTTGACCTCTGTCAAAAACTCATTGACAATAAGGTCTCTCCAAGTAAATGTTTGCAGCAGCAACAAAAGAGGAGGTAATAGTCTGCCTGCTCTGCATACAGGAGGCACAATACTGCCTCGGATTTTTATGGTAATTTCTTCAGATACTGTATCAAGCTTTGGCGACTTTTTAACTGCTGAATTACAGTCCTATTTCTCCCAAGGAATTCCAAAATCTGGGTTCCAGGCAGAAAAACTCCCTTGATACATTTTGTACCGTGCAAAAACCTAAATATTTATTTATTTACGACTGATACACACGTAGGAAAGGGTGGCCAGCAGTCTGTGAAATTATTGTTTGCATCTAAATGTAGTTAGCACAGCTGAGGACTTAATACTTGGCTAATGCCTGCAATCCTTATTAACATAAATATTGTCCCAGCCAGGCAGGATGGAAGTCATACACGAGATAAGATCTTGTCTGTTGCTGGTGATATGATCTCAACACTAGTCAATTAAAACTGCTGGAGTATTTTGTAATCATTGTCATATCAAATTACTGCACTGATGCATACGTTAACCAGGAAAAGTTATTACATTGCCACGTGGGGTGAGAGAAGGGCTAAAGGAATCCTGCAGTGCTGGTAGTTTATGGACACATAAAAATTACAGTGGACAGTGTTATAGTTATTGCAAGGACCACTGTAATTGTATAATAATTCTGTTTACACTTGTCCATCCTATTTTTCTTATAGAAAGTTATATATGAAATGATTCTATGGGACTGTTCAAGGGACTAAGATATAAACCTTTGGAGATTGTTTTTCCTTGCTCTCTCCAATGGCCCTTTACAATGTGCTCTCCTTTGCAGAGCCTGACTTTGGGTAGTCAATATAACATATTCCTATAAGACTGTCAGTAGGATTGGTGGGGTAATTTGCAGAGGTTTTGTGGATCTGCAAATTGAGAATCAGCCCTTGGAGGATTAAGGTTTCAAATTTAATTTTACGCTAATTCTAGGCATTTTTTAAAAAAAACAACAAGCTTGGCTTTACTGCCTCGTATACAAGGTTATTTACTTCTCCTTGGGCTGTTTTTATGGTTTGGGGAGGATCCTGAGCTAATGTAGCACTGCCCTGACTGCTCAGAGCTGCATCAGTGAGGCCCTGGCTGACAGTCCCACTGTGGAGTTCACCTGGAGCAAAACCAGCACCTGGTGTGGAGCTGCCAAAGTCCAATCCTGCTCCTCGCTGGCAGGAGAACGTGAGAGCAGGCAAAAGTCCTGTGGGTCACAAGGAGTGATCCCCTTCAAAAAGATCTGCCATTCCTGTCCATCAATTCCTTGGTTTTCTAATGCCATGAGTATCAGTAGTTTATATTTTTAGTTGGAATTATCTCCTAGGAAACCCAGCTGCTGTCAGGGCCCTGCTGGGAGAAATACTGCAAGCACAAAGTTAGAGCAAGTTCTTGCCCCAAAAATCTCCACTGTGAGATCTCTGCAGTGTCAAGCACCAGGACCATACGCAGTACACAGAATATTATTTTCTGAAATAAATTGCAGATTGTTATTTTATTTAAGATGAGGGGAAAAAATATAAAATTGGAGAGCACTTGTAGAAATGAGTAAGGTTTCACCTAGTGATAAAGGTAGTTATGCTCCAGTAATGAGGAGAAAGGGAACTTGCTATCAAGAATTAATGAGATCACAAAGAACAGGCAGGGGAAGTGAACGTTTTTAAAATGTCCCTGCTGAACACCAGGAATAATAGAGTGAGAAAAAATGGAGTAGATCCCTGTGGTAAAAACTATTAGAGGCGGCGAATTATAAAACTATTAACCAGAATGTAACTCCCAATTAAAAGATGATTTAACACTGGAATCTGATGGATGAATTTTGATTAAATGGAGAACTATTAGGAGCCCTGGGAAATGGACTTCTCCTGCCAGTTCTAAAAGTTAAAAGGCAGTTTGATATAAAAATTTATAAATTAAGGTTAATTACTTTAAATAACATGGCTGGAAGCAATAAAAAGAAATTTATAATATTCTCTGGAGTTTTAGGAAAATAATATAGATATCCCCACCTCTCAATGGAAAATCGAATTAGCATCCCCAAGTACAGGTTGACAAAGACAAAGGCAAAATAAACTGCCTGACAAAGGGGTGAAGGACTCGTGGCCTTTGATCAGCCAGGAAACTCCGTGTCCAGTGCCACAGTGACTCCATTCCCAGGATTTTCTGTGTGGAGGGAATGCTCTTCTTCCCTTCAGCCTCTGAACCCCGTGGTGAGCACGCTGCAAATCAAAGGATGGATGCTGGAGACGTCCACAGGGGCAGGCTGATCCTCCTGCCCTTGAAGAAAGGTTTGGCAGGGAAAAGTGGATATCAGGTAACCAGAGCTGGGATAGCAGTGGGAGGCAGGAGCCTAAAGCAAGGTCAGAGAGTCCTTCTCTTAAGGGCTCCTCGTTGTTACTTACCAGCCTTTAAATACAGTGAGGAAGGATCCAGGCTAGGTGAGGAATGGCTTTGTCCCGGGAGGTGGTGTGGGTTATTCAGAAATGGGGGGTTGGAGAGTGAGCCCTGCTCCAGCTCCCCGCTGAAGGACAGGGAAGCTCAGCTGGAGGGGGCTTGTGTTACATTACAGCTCTTCTCCTGGAACTCCCTTTCATGTAGGGAGAGAGTGTTTGGGGATAAGGCACTCAGTTCAGCCAGAATCGTCTTTATCCCTTCAAGTGGATCCCATGGAGGAGGTGGGGATTGAGGAGGAAAACCATGTGCCCATGTCACTCCACATTAACTGCCTGGACTGGGTGCTTCCCTGAGGAAATACAGCAGAAGGCAGCAGAAGAGGAGAAGGCTTCTCCTGTGACAGCCCCCCGGGGCTTTTACACAACCATTGCCAAAGGGGGTCATGGAGGAGGCAGAAAGCCTGAAAGGTTTCCACAGGTCCCAAGGGATACCCTGAAAACTGGAATATGGAGATATTCTTCACTAATGGAAATGTCTCCTCATCCCCTGCTCCTCCTGACCCGGCTGTCAGGGATGTTCCTCTGAGCATTGCAGCCAGGACAAGAGAGCATGCCCCAAATCCCCACAGGGCAGGTCACACTCCCCACTCCTTTCCAGTGTCCTCACCCTGTGTCCATGCAGATTCCCATGGGAAGCATGGAATGTGCTGCACGCTGGCTCCAGCTCCTGTTTTACTGCTTTTACCCAAAGGAAGGGGCAGATCCTTGCAGGCTGACCCGGAGGGTCTGGACCAGAGCCCGATGTTCTGTGTCCCTCTCCTCCATGAGAACTGGCCCTGGGGAAGGCCGAGCTGGAGGAAGCATCCCTGCATCCCACATTCTGCTGCCCATCCCAGGGGATGTGTGCCCCTGACTGCTGCCTGCTCCGAGTCTGGCTCCTTTCTGTCCTCCTGAGTGACTGTGGCTTTGTGCCCACCAAACTGTCCCTCCCCAGCTCTGTTCTCCCACTGCCCAGTGTATCTGTGTCCATCCAATTACAAACACACTGTTCCAGGCTCCTCCTGTCACCCTCCTCCCCCAGAGGCCCCCCCCAGAGGTAATTTTGTGCCCATCCACTCGGATCTGAACCCGGAACACTCCCCCAACACAACATAACCCAGCCCTCTCTCTGAGTCACCGCTGTTCCACACCATGATCAGAAACCTCTCTGCCAAGTGAGCAATTTTTTCTAGTTTTTGGTCCCTTTGAGTGTTGACCCTTGAAATTTCCAGCTCCTCCCTGCCCCCTTCCCCACTCCCACTGCTGAGAGTCACCCTGTGCCCCCTGTTCTTTGTCTCGCAGGCTCGCCTGCCCCAGCCAGGGTAGCTCAGTGCTGCTCCTTTAAGGCTCAGTGCCTGTAAGTGATTACTCTTGGCTATCACTTTTTCTATATCAGACATGTCATGGTGAAGAATCTTCAACCTTGACTCTTACAGCTGCCCTAATTATAGGACATATTTTTGGTGCTGTGTCTTTATTCCTCTCCGTGCTGGCACTCTGACCCCGGTGCTTCCTCCGTCGCGCTTGTGTTAACAAGGTTGTCCATTCTCCAGTTTCCTCACTCTGATTTGTAACTGGAAATTACCATATCTGGCTTTCACTCACTGACAACCGTCACTTTAAATAGGCCTTTTAAAGTTAATACGATGTCCATTCTAAAGTGGAGTATTACTTTTCAGTGATGTTAAATGAGCTATTTAAGGAGCCATAGGCTTTTCTTATAAGAAAAATTAAATTTTTTCTGCCACTTAATTTATGTATAGGGGTAACCCTAAACAAATCTGTCATAAGCTGCTGCCATCCCTAAAAAAAAAATAATAATACAAGAATAACTCTAGTTAATGGTAGTAAAATACTGAAGAAATATACGGATTATTCATAAAAACACGTCTAGCTCACACGTTTAAGAGCCTCGGGTACAGGGTGCAGCAGGAATATTCTTCTGACTCTGGATCCATGGCCAACAGGGACAATATCAATGGCTGGGAAATGTTTGATCAGTCATATCAGCAAGCAAAACAGCTCCCATTGTCCCTGGGAAGGATATTTAGACCAAGAAGTACTTTTGCTGAGATGAATGGCCTCCAGCTCCTGCTGGAGAGGGCTTTGTCCCATTCCTTCAGCTCCACAGATGATCAGTGCAGAGCCTGAGCAGCGTTTTGTCAAAAAGGCTTCACAGGCTGCTGGAAGCAAGGGGATAATGGGTCCCTGCTGGAGCCAGGGGAGCAGGAGCTCCATGGATTATCCCTCTCCTTGCCATGCCATGCTCCCTGCCCAGGGAGCCCCAGCTCTTCTGAAAATCTCTGTTTCCACCCCTCTGCCTTAAATCTCCCACTCCTCACTGCATTGTGAGAGCAAGTCCCCTCCTGTTTGGCAAATGATTTGAGGGCAAACCTCCCTTCCTGGAGAAAAGCCCTCTCTCCAGGCAGCTCGAGCAGCTCCAAGCTGCCTGAGATGCCAGTGTTGATGTGGGATCAACATGCTGGGCCTGATGTTTTCCCCTTGGCTTCTGAAAGGTCAGAATGGCAGTATATTGAATCTCTAAACATACTGATCACACAGCTCTGCTAGCTCACTAGAATCCATTAATATCCAAGATACTGGAAGCAAAAGGGAAAAAAACCTTCCTCCATGAACTTAAATCAATTAGCTGGGAGTAAAAAATGTAGATTCTTGTGGAAGAATAAAAAATGGAAAACACCAGGCCTCATTATCCTGTCCCTGAAGTGCCAGAGGGTAAAATTATCTTTCATGATGATGTTCTGCATTGATTAGTCAAACATGTAGGAAATCATATTAAAGATTTGACACTTGATGTGGGATCAGAAGAGCTGTGTGCTACAACAGCACATGTAAAGGTTGTGGTACATGCTTTGACCAAAGGAAAGGAAGACAAGAGTGTGGAAAAAGAAAACTTGGAAAATTCCCTGTGGAAGAATCTTGTAGATTTTAATGCTCTGTTCAAGAGAATAAAAAATCTCCTTCCACGTAACAATTTCCAGATCAACTTTTAGGTCTTTTACTGCCACTGCCATAGTGAGAGACTCAAGGCCACAGATACAGCTCTGGTACAAAGATCTGCTGATTAATCCTGGATCTGCTGTTTAATACTGGAGCCTTGCAAAGCCCAGCCTGCCAGAGTGGCTTTTCCAATGGCTCTCTCCTGGTGGTGAGGATCAAATGTCCATGATTGAAATGCTGACTGCCTTCAAAACCAGAAGAACCATTACACAAAAACATTGTATAAAATCATTATAGGCCTGTGCTCTTATCAGACATCCCTAATCAGCAGCTCTGGGATCTTCCAGCACTTCAGGGCTAATTTCTACTCCACTGTTAAGTCAATTCTGTGGCATGGATAACCTAAATTATTTGGCAGATTAGGCTGCAGGAAGCATAACAAACATTACTCAGAGCGTTTATAAAACTCCTGTACAAAGTGCACTACAGTGATAAAATAGGGCAATGCCTAATTAATATGCACAAAAAAGCCCTATAGTTAAATTCTTTTAACCCCTTGCTCACCAATACTCTTAAGGAGGGTGTGAACAGAACACACCCACCCATGGAAGGAAGGTCTGTGCTGCCCCCAGCAAGGTTCTCACCCTTGCACTCCCAGTTCTCTCTGTTGTTCCATCAAAAAGGATTTCTTCTCTTCCCTGGCTCTCCTTCCATCTCATCCTCACCCAGCAGTGACCACCACAATTCCCTGTGCAGATGTGGGGCATGGGGCAGAGCAGATTTCAGGATACTTTATGAGCCCACACAGCTGTATTCAGACTTGAATATTTGAACTCCAAACCAAGAAATTGAACTCACATACAAATTGCTGCTGACAGTGTAACTAAATAAAAGACCTACTTTTCTAATCCCTGAGGCCAATACAAGAAACTGTGGTGAAGAAATGGGTATTTTTCATCCATCTGGCTTCAGTGACCACCACTAAATTTGAGCATAAAGCTCAAAAGACCCGTGTAGTGTCACCAAAAATCCTGGAGTGGACTGTCAGATGGTAATAAATAACTTGGAAATAACCTCACAGGTGGAATCATAAACTGATTTCAGAGCAAAATTTTGATGAAAAGTCGCTGAGTTCTGGGTGGAAGGAAAGTTTTGAATTTTCCATTTCCCCTAGTCTTTTCTCTCAGTCAAGAGCACCCCACCCCATCCCACCAACAAATTCATCAGATTTGAGTTCCCAGTTTAAAATTTCTGAGGGAGCATCTGTCTGGTTTGTCTGTACTTGCAGAGGGACAGAATGTCCTGTTGAAGCCCATGACTTCCTGATGGTGTTTGTGTCACTCCAGAGCCAGGGATGACCTAACTGAGCGAGAAAAGCATGTGAAATCTGCAGAGGGTCATTTTGTGGCCCAAAGTTACAGAGAACCACTGACAAGAAGCCAATACAGCTGATGCACTTGCCTGGACTATTTAGACAAATGGACCCCACAATATCGTCCCACTGGCAGCTCTGTGAGTAGTGAGGTAGAAGGAGGCAAGAACAGTATCCATATATTCACAGGTACCTCTAATGTACACAAAAATATATAATCAGCATCAGCAGTCTTCATTAGAGTGCAACCAAGAGTTATGGAGATCCTAACCTTGCAAGCTGAATAAATTATTGCCAGGGGATTATTATGTATTCTAACAATATCTAATGTACCTCTTTGTCTCTCATAAATTACAGGGCATCCTCCGGCTCCTGGAACACACTCTGTCTCATGCATAGCCCCTACAGAGCCTTTTTCCCCCCTAAATACACACAATGGGATCTCTAATCAGCATGGGCTCATATAGAGATTTTAATAGGCGAGAAAAACGTAATCACATGTTCAGTGGCCTGGTGTAACTGTTTCAATACCAAAGCAAATGGGCACAATTGAAATGTGCTGGTCAAGGGGAAGCTAATTTTCCATGTGTTTGTGTATTAATGTCCTCATTAGCTACAGACACTTCCCTGTTCCCCAGCAATGTTAGTGGGGTACAAAGTGTCTCCACGCAGTGTGGGCTGTAGTGGAGTCTCCAAGATTGACTTTCTGCCTTTCAGTCAAAAATTGCCAATAACAGCTGCTCTGCATTGGCTTCTCCAACGTGCACTCAACAATGACTCATCAAACTCAGCTCACTCCAGCACCCACACAAAAAATATCCCTTGCATTTTAACACCTTCCACTCACAACCGATTGCAGATGACACCTGGCAAAGCTCTGCTGCTGTGTGTGCATCAGCACGAGCTAAACTCACCCTCAGGTGATCTCAGAATTAGCAGAACTTGGTGCATTTGTCCTTCTTTGATGAGCGTTTTTGTCCTCATCCAGGCACTGGAATTGGCTGTCTTTTGTTTTCTGGCAGATTTATCCAGACATTGGATACCTGCTTCAAGACTGTGATAAACCAAAAAGCACCACAGAATTGGAAAGCTCCATACTCCAGAACCAGCTCTTTCTTTGTCCATCTCTGCTGGGAGAGACATGAAAAATACATTTGGTTTTGTGCTGCATTCAAATTACAAACAAAGCCTAAATCACTTTTAAACATCCTATTCCATTTACAAGACCACAAGAACAATTGTTTTGCATCATTCTCTCAATCCCTTCTACTTCAGGTTCCTTTTACCACTCAGACCATCACAAACACATTCACATCCACCTTTAATATGAAAAGTCCAAGAAGGATATTGTGTATAATCCTTCATGGGCTGCATTTTTAATATATATTAACAGGGTGACGGATACCCTGAGTAGACTGGTCAGGGAAAGAAAACGAAGGCAAGAAATATTCTCAGGGTGTTATTGATTAACTGTTTTTCAGAACAGAGAGAATCATTTTTAACTGGTTTAAACTATGATGGACTCAAGTGGAAAATGCAAGCAGAGTTAGCAAGGAGCATAATTGACTGGGCATGGAACTAAGTAACCTCTCGGCACGCTGGAAGTGGTGGAGTGAGGGGGGTTACAGCTGGGGCTGCTCCGGACCCCAAGCCCTTTCTTCCCAAAGTGAACTCTGCCAGNTAAATTCTAATCAAACATCATTTAAAGCATGTTTTATTTCAGCCTCTGGAGAGATAGTCCCTCCTGACTCCTCACCATGGCAACCGGTGTCTCATTTCAGAAGTGTCATGCCACATTATCATCTTGCCGGCTCACACACTCCTGCCTGACAAGTTCTCTCTGCCCCTTGTGACAACCGTTCCAGGCTTATGCTGTTTATTTTTGGTGTCAGGCTGGCCCTGGCAGATTGAAAGGCAACCTCAACCCCTTGAACAACAAGCACCACACCCCACTTGGCGATAAGAGATGATTTGAGAAGATATTTGCTTACAAGTGTATAAGCAATTTGCTGCACGGCGCAGCCCCGTGTGTCTGTGTGAGCACACGCACGGGGACGTGTGTGCAAAGGGGAAGAGAGGGAGGCTTCCTGAGAAGGCAAACAATTCATTTCAGATCCCAGGCAGCAGATTTCCATCATCACATCCTGTAATTCACTGAACAACACGAAACACGGGCCAAAGAGGCATCCTAGGGACTGTCTGCTAAGAGGCAGGGATGCAAAGGCAGACATTGTCTCTGCAAAACGCCCTCGCTGCGTCGCCTGCCAAAGGCACTGCACGAAGGACTGGGGACAAAACCTGCTCCTAATTGCCAAAGGAACATCCTAGAGAGACACTCAGGGCCAGATTCATCTCTGCCTAACACAGCTCTTCAAGCCTCTGCACCGATTTCTCTGTGGCTCTGTCCATCCCAACAGAGAGCCGAGCTCTCCTGGCAGAGATCAGCTGGGTCCCATCTATAGAGCTGCTGGGAAAATCTAATTCTAAATGATGGTCTGTAAGACAGAGCTGGACAGTGACCCTGGTGACAATGGCCACACCAGGGCCACAGGGAGGACATCAAGAGCAGGGCTCGTAATGACCTCTGGTAGTGATGAGTGTTTGGGGCAAAGCTGGGATCAGCCAAGCCTCAGGAGCTGTTCTTACCTTGTCAAAGCTGTGTGGTGAGGAAGGAGCCCACCATGGAAATGAACATGGAGAAGGCTGGAAGAGGAACGTTCTGAAGCCTGGCACAACATTGCAAAACAAGGTGGAACAGCATTTAAAAAATGGCTGCAAGAGTTTCTAAAATGAGACGGCCCAAAGCAGAGATTTTCCAGCACACGTACCTCCTTGGGGATATCAACAAGCAGCACACACAAATTGTGGGCAGCACCTTGCCTCTACCAAAGCCTGTAATGTTCATCTAGTAGGTAACCCAAAGAGGAATGGCAGCTGGAGCAGGGCATGGAAATTCTCTTGAAAAAGTGAGACATGCTGACAACAAATAACTTTACATAACAGTTGGTTCTTTTAATTTAATTTACAGGCACATCTCTGTGTGTTGCTCTGGTCCCAGGAAAGAGAATCAAGTGTGGTTTACCATGAAGTTTATGTGGGTCACAACATAAACAAAACTTGACCCAGCTGTCTCAGAGAAAGAATCACAGACTGGGCAAAACCACACAATTAACTCAGAGGAAATCTGTGATCAAATAAAGAGCTAATTGCAAAACAGCTTTCATTAAAAACAAATAAACAAAGCAATATGTTCGTTTAATTTTTAATCCATTTTCTGGTAACTGTACCATTGAAACACAGAGGCTTACAATAGCAAGGGATCTGTAAACAAAACAGGATCATCCCAAGACACACCAATGGCATTTTACCGAGTTAGAAAGAGTAGAGCTTGTAGATTTTTAAAATCATAAAAGGAGAAATTTAACATTGATTATGGAGCAGCAATGAAATTCCAGAGTTGCATGTCCCATAAAGATCTATAAAACCAAGTAAATGCTACAGGAGGGTTTTCCAGAAAAGAGAAAAGGAAGACAAGGGGAATATTCCACAATATCCTGACTTGGAAGGGAACCACAAGCATCGCCAAGTTCAACCTCTGGCCCTGCTGAGGACCACTCCAAAAAAAAACCCCAGGGTGCTGAAAGAGGATACCAGCACTTCTTTGATGTTTATTTCTTGTTTAGCCTTCCCATGCACAGGGACTAAACAAAAAATAGCGTGGGCCACTGAATGTGGGAATTTGAGTGAGAGAAATCCCTTCTCTAGACTGGTCTGTGCATTGCTGTAGCTGTTTTTAAATCATAGTGTACACGGCATGACAGATACTGACAGACAGCAACTGGCTTTTCTAGGAAATAGATAGGGTTGTCCAGCTTTATCCTTCCAGAGCAGTGTTTAAAAAAAATAGTAGTAATAATAAAACCAACCCTGGACCAACATCACTGGTGAAAAATACGAAATGAAAATAGAGTGTGGCTGCTAGGGGCTCTCCTTAGCTCAGAATTCCAGGTTTACAGCAAGGCTATAATTTTGCAAACTAATAAGATGAAGTTGGTGGTGAAAGAAGGCAGTGGGGGGAACGGAAAGAGAGCCTGAGCTTTGGGGAGAGGAGGAAGGCGGCTGGTGAAAATGCTGGTAATTACTTACTGTAGATGCAGAGCCTATAAAACCTTCCCTGGTTCAGCAGCCCGAGGTGCCAGGCAGAAAACAACAGCAGCACGCTGGGGTGAAGTTGTGCATTTTTTTGTGAGAGTGGCAGCACCGAGATTAATAACAACCACTGCATTTTTGGTGCAAGTTACAGGAACATCCAACACTGACGGTGTTGAGCCTGGCACAGTGAGTGTGGCACTGGTGCTGCTGCTAATGTGGCATCCTTGGGTTTTTTCTTGTTGGGTTTTTATTCCAAAAGGGAATGATTTCCTGGGGTGCTGCCTGATCAACAGCACACGTGGCTGTTCCTGCCAGAGAAAGGAACTCATCACATAAATAAAACCTCTGCAAACCTCCCCGTGAGTGGGCAAGGGGTACCTGTGGAGATGCGTCTTTTGTAGGTCTCAGCCTGGCAAAGCCACCGGGGATTGCTGGCCCCTCAGAGCTGTACATCACAAACTCACTGCGGGCATCAGATCCTGGAGATGTCCCTCATCTTCCTGGCCTGTGGGAAGCGGGATGTCAAAGCCTCCCCGTTCGGGATCTCCTGCGTTAATTGCTGACTGTGTTTATTTAATGAGGTGTGGAGCAGCCTCTAGCGGCGGGCGGCGGCGGCTTCGGCTCAGCCGGGCATGGCTGAGGGGATGGAGGCCGCTCTGCCCGGGAACCCGCCACCTTCCCCTCCTTCCCACAGAGCCGCCACGTTCCCGCCTTCCTGCCTTTCCCACAGGCCCTCTGCTTTCCCGCCCTCCCCACAGGGCCACCACCTTCCCCACACACCCATCATCCTCCCCAGACCCTCCATCTTCCACACACACCTGTCCCCTTCTCGCCTTTCCCACAGAATATCCACTTTCCCACCATCCCCACAGACCCATTGTCTTCCCACTCTCACCATAGACCTTCCACTTTTCCACCTTCTCCACACGCCTGTCCCCTTCCCTCCTTCCCCACTTTCCTGCCTTCCCCACTGATCCCTCCCTTTTCCTGCAGACACTCCACCTTTCCGCCTTCCCCACAGAAGATCCATTTTCCTGCCTTCCCCATTTTCCCATCTTCTCCACAGACCCATCCTCTGCCTACTCTCACCACAGACCTTCCACTTTTCCACACAAACCCATTACCTTCCCCACAGACTCCCCACTTCCCCTCCTTCTCCATTTTCCCACCATTCCTACAGACCCATCGTCTTCCCACTCTCACCACAGACCTTTCACTTTTCCATCTTCCCCACGAACCCATCACCTTCTCCATGAGCCCATCACCTTCCCACCTTCCCCACAGACTCTCCTCTTCCCCTCCTTTCCCACTTTCCCTCCATCTTCCCACTCTCTTCCCCACTTTGGGAAGTCCAACGCACCAAGTCTGGTGGTGGCTCTTCAATGAGCACTTACCTACTTCAGCAATGCCTAGAGTTTTATTTCGTTAAGCAGGTGTGTGTGTAGGAAATCTCTCCTTGCAGAATCACAGAAACTTGCCTGAGCAGTTGCTTGGGTTGAACTCTTGCTCGCTGCTACCCCGCCCAAGCCAGCCATCCTCAGACCCTGGTTGGGTTTGTTCCCTTCCTCTTGTCCCTGTGCTTCCCTCAGTTTAATTCACCCCAATAATCGCTTTTTGCTGAAGTTCCCCAGCATTGCACTTTCTCCAAGAACAAGTTGGTGCATCCTCACGAGTAACTCAGTGGCCACCAGCCACTTCCATGTCCCTCCCTCATCACTTTTACTCCAGATTACACTTCCCAACTGTGTTATATCCAACCTTTCCTGCCACAGCAGAAGTTATATCTTTTGGCTTTTGCCTGGCCTGTGATTTGCATTAATTCCTCAGAAAGCTGCTGTCAGTTTTCTTCTCCCTTTGTTGGCAAAGATCCCAATTTTTAAAAATCCTTGATGGTTTTCCTTAATTAAACCCATAACTTCTCTTAACTATTTCTCCAGTGCAACCTGAGGTTAAAATACACTTTGGCCTCCTGGCCATGCAAGTCATCTTCTTCTGAACCACCACCTTTCCTTTCTGGAAAGCTCCCTTGGACCTGACACTTGCAGGATTTCTCCATTACTGGTCTTCACAGAGGTTCTCATTTCCCTCAACAGATTTTTCATAGGTTTTGCTGACTTGGCTCAAAATCCTGAAGGAGGTTTGACATGGACCACATGCTTTCAGGGTCTTTTAACACTTTTAATTTCTCCATCACCTCTGCCCAGTTTCCTTCAATATTTCTTTTTTATGCAAAAGTATATTTATCTTTCACTTTGGCATCTGCCCTGCTACCCGCCTTTGTGAACATGAAGGCAAAACTGTCAGGGGTTTCTTTTTTTATGTTCTTTTCCTTACACAATGTCTATCAATAACTCTCAGCAGCTTTTAGAATCTTCCCACTGCTGATCTATTATTCCTTTGGCCCGTGCTACATTTCTTATTATTTATTATAACCATTTTCACCGTTTTCCCTTCATTTCCCGTGACAGCTCATCTTGTCACTTCTTTTGCTCCTTGCTTCATTCTGAATTTGCAGTTCCAGGACCACATGTTGGCACATCCTCGTTCCTCCTGGGCAGGCAGGTCTGCTGAGCTCCCGGGAAGGCAGCCAGCCATGCAAGGTGGGAGAATTCAAAGGCGGAATTCAGCCAGTTTTGATTCCACACATGTAGGGCACATGAGAGGGAAGGCAGCAAAACCTTGTGCTGACTGTGAAACACAGAATCACAGAATGGTTTGGGTTGGAGGGGATTTTAAGCCCATCCCATTCCACCCCTGCCATGGGCAGAGACTCCTTCCATTGTCCCATGTTGCTCCAAGCCCCATCCAACCTGGCCTTGGGCACTTCCAAGGCTGGGGCAGCCACAGCTTCTCTGGGCCACTTTATACCAAGTGCATATATCCCATATATAATACCATATATTGCCTCTTTGAAACCTACTCTTGTATATTTTCCCTTTCCTTCCATTGTATTCTGATTTTTTTCTGACTCACTTCTTCTTTTTCCCTCAAGAAAAATTTCTCAGCTCCCTTTCCTGAAACTCAGTTTATTTTGTGTGATAGCAGTCACAGATTATGGTTGCTACCTCTAGTCAGCATAAAGTACCAGGCGGAATGAAATCATAACTGTGAGTTTTAGTTTATATACTATGTATATTGTGAGGGTTCTAAAAATCTGTGAATCTTCCTAACTAATGCTCCTGTCCATCTCAGCAGAGCTACATGAGGAAAAGGTTTGCCTCTGTGAATTTGTGATTAGATGCCTAAGAGAAAAAAGATCACTCCTTTTTCCAAGAAGCAAATTGCCCTGGCCTGTGTAAACAAAATCCCTCACCAAAGGCTATTTCAGATTTTTTTTCCTAGCTGAAACTTTCAGTGAAATCTTCTTTGGAAACCCTCTTTTTTTTCCCGTTATCCTCACCTGAATTTCTTTGCAGCTTATCTCTAGTTTTTAATAGCTGTGACCACCTTAACTCCTACAAAAGTAAGTGCTGAACAGCCACAGCCCTGAGGGTCAAATAGAAATGTTCTTTATTTATAGGGAGCACATTTAACTGTCACACAGTTCCTGCCCATTTTTGTGTCACCGTTATTAATAGGTTTCTCCAGCCATCCCTGCCTCTGTATGTGCTCAGCGTTTGAGGATGAGCAGCACCACCTTGGACACTTTGTGGGACAAGGGAACCAATAAAAAGACATTCATGAAAATGACCATACCCAGGGAGATAAAATATCATTATGTGAAATGGATTTGCTGGCACTCCTCACCAAATTTAGCACCTATTAAATTACAGAAACCATTATTCCTTTACACAGGAAAGTCTGAAACTTTCCCTCAAAGATATGTTTTATTGTTTTAAGTGGGGCTCAAATGCATTTTTTCTCCTTGTGATAAATTTCCACACATGAATTTTCTTAGCGATACAACAGGTCCTTGTCCTACTAATAATTCTATTGATCAAACAGGGCAATATTTCCCGTTTTTTCCAGCACAGTGCCCTCCCAGGAACACTTTTGCAGGTGCCCAAAGGGAAGCCTTGCTGCCAATTCCCAGCGGATGCTGGCACAGACACATCCAAAAGGTGAACCTGGAGGGCAAACACAAGAAAGGCTGATCCCCTTTGATCACCAAGCATGGAAAAACTGGATGCACCTCCGCAAACAATTTTTTTTTCCTCCCCCCTCCCTCTTCCTTTTTAACGTGAAGAAAACTTTGAAACACCTGCAGCGGGAAACAAAAGGTTAATTAAAAAGAACCCCAGTCTTTGCACTAAACTGATTGCTGGGACTCCTGCCAGCCTGGGAAGGTTAAAGAGCTCAAGCATGCGTGGGCTGCGGGGGGAATGGCTAAAATTTACAGCCGGCTCCCTGGAAAGTCACAGTTCAGCTGTTCTCCCCGAGCAGGTGCTCATGGGAGCGGGCCTGTCCCTTTCAAAGCGTGAAGATTGATGAAGCCTTCGCTCTCACCAACTGTAAATATACAACCAGCCTTGTCAGAGCAGGTTTGTAACATCACTTGCTGACAGCAAGAAATTTTTTTTAACCTCCTAAACACACACACACACACACACATGCCTGCCCCACACAGGCTCACACACACACAGAAGTACTAAAAAAAAAAAGGGTTTTTCCCAAGAAACAGAGAAAAGCCAATAAATAAAATGGTGGGGAAGGCATTCATGCTTTCCCTGCCCAGATAGGCAATAGATAGAGGACATATGTGGGGTGATTTCATCCTGTCCTTCAGAAAACAGGCAACATCTTCCTCAGGCTGCACAGTTTGTGGGCAAGTGCTGTGAGGCAGCTCTGGAACTTCTGGAGAGCTGAAATCAGCAGGACCATGCACTGCCAGCCAGCCCTGCATGGAGATGGAGGACAAGAAATCACAGAGATGATACAGCTAAAATCACCATTTTACTTTGCCCTGGTGCCTGCAGGCTGAGGATTTGTGATGGGGTACAGAAGGAATTACTTATTCCTTACAGATGGGAATTCTTTCCAGATAGGATTTACTTGCTCGTACGCTTGATAAAGCTCTGCAGACTCACATTTAGATTGGGATTTGCAGAGTCACACACAGAACACAGGCTGCCCATGGGGGCGAGCAGCTCTCCCAGAGAACCTGAGCCAGGGAAGGGGTCAAACAGCCCAGCAAAGCCAGGGGATGGCTGTGAGACCTGGGCTCTCAGCCGTGGCATCTCCCTTTCACCGTGTATATCATGCAAACACCCCTCTCCCATAATTAGAGGTGTCATTGCCTGAAGGCCCCACGGCAGAGGTGAGTCCTCGGAGAGTGTTCTCACCCAGGGAAAATTGTCCTTCCTGATCAGCTGGGGATGGGTGTTGTGTGCCTGGATAATTGGGTAAAGGGCTGAGCAGCACCCTGCAGGCACAGCTGCCTCGCAGCACTGGGGGAGATGTGCTGTGTGAGGGAGCAGCCACAGCACAGACAGAGCAGCACGACAGAGGCAGCTCCTCTCTCCAGAGAGGAAAGTATTTCCACTAATAACTTTGAAGGGTTGCAGACTAATCCAGCAGGAAAGAAGAGTATTGGCAAGGCCTCCCCAAAGCCTCTGGAAATCAGACAGACTGAATTCACTCCTGACTTCGGTGACTGAACTTCTCGGATGATTGGAAGCAGAATTAATATTCCAGTATGAGTTTCTTCACTGTCCCACGCCAGGATTCATTTTTAGCACTGCAGACAGACTAAAATAATTCCTCAGCATGCTTTACTCAGTTCTTTCCCAAGGAAATTCCAACTGTGTTATCATTTCTCTAAGGCAAAATTCCAGGGTAATAGAAAATCTTTAGCCTAATTTCCTAAATTTCTGAAGTTTGATGTTTCCCCTACAGTGTGGAGGGATTAAATTGGAGATCCTAAGAAACGTCAAAACTTTCTAACCACCCCAAAATTTTACCATGGAAAATAATCAGGTTTTACTTGGTAGAGTTTTGGGTTTTTTTTTTTTTTGCTTCACTGCTTCTGTTTTACTACTTTCTTCTGATTATTTTAAAAGGTTAGTAAAGACTGCCCTGCCCTGTAGATACAACCTGGCCCTGGATAATTTCCCAAAATTTTCCAAAAGCCTTTTGGTTACCACATCTACAAGAGAAAGAAATTTCTACACACCTAACCAAGCTCCATCAGTCCTCACTCACCCAGACACAAAATTCATCTGCATTTCCTCCAAGACACTTCCAGGATGAACACGCTCACGACAAAGCCACACCACAGAGCGTTTGCAAACAGTCCCATTGTCCCTTTTGCTTTCTCTCCTCCCAAACTCCTTGACTGACGTGGCTGTTTGAATTGCTAACACTCTGTGATGGAGACTGTCACTGCCACCTCGGCTGTGTTTACCCAGTGCTGCTCACAGCAGGGTTCCCTCCCAGCACAGTGCCTCACACCACGGCACATGCTAATAAAGAGGAAGAGAAAAAAGGATTTTCCCCTCTTTGCAGCAGCAGCAGCAGCAGCAATGTAACAGCCCTGATGAATAGGCCAGCCACTGGGAATGTTTCCAGGAGCTGTAAGGAGAAAAAGAAGTAATTTATTGCAAGTGCTACAAATACATCATATACCTGTGAATACAGGTGACCATCACTTGCTCAGACAGCTGGTGCTGTCCTTGGAGGGAAAAGACCTCGAAGGTCTCTCTCTACCACAGTGAGCAGCAAACAGCAAAGGAGTCCTCCTGAGTCTGAGGAGGAGCAGGAGCTGATGTGTGCATGCCTTACACTCCTTGGCAGGGCTAAAAAGCCTGAAACATGATTACATTTCCTCAGTAAAATTACATTTGGGTCTTTCCTGAGATCCAAAACGGTTAAAGCAATTTTTCAATTACCCTTCAGTCAGTGTTGGCACTCATCTCCTGTTTTATTTTGCTTATCCCTTCACTAAACTCTGCCTGCTGCTGTTTCAAATCCGTGGTTATTTACCTGTTTCTGCCCCACCTCTGTCTCCCTTTGCCAGAGGATTCTCCCTCTGGAGGGGCCACCCACCCCCTTTCACTCTGAAACTCCCCAATACCATCAGGGCTGCTCCACAGGGTCCCTGCTCTTCTTCACACCTCGGAGAGGGAGCTGTCATTACGTGCTCCAGCCTGGACCTGGCTGCCCCCACCGTCTGAGCTTCCAAAGGGTTTTCAGCCAGGCCACCATCCCAGGAGCCTAAATTAATCAGGCTTTTTAAAGCCCTACTAAGGACTGCTCCAGTTTTCATCCACTAAGGATTGTACCAAGCAACTTACTGTTTTTTATTCACCTTTCCCCAAGAAGTTGCAAAGAGAGCAGCCAAGGCATCATCTCCCATCCCCCTCACCCTGTAACTCCCTGTCCAGAACTGGTGCAGGGAAGAGGAGGAACGTGAACTCAAATCACTGCTCAGCTCCTTTTTCTCCCAGCCTGCCCATCCCACCCAGTGAAACACATGGCATTAAAACTTGTGCAGCTGAGAGGATCTGATTATTTTTATGGAAATTTGCTCCAAGTTCAGAAGTGGATCAATGACAATTTCTTGAGCTGGCTCCATTTTGAGTACCAGAATTGACTTTTGGAGAAGGTGCTTGATTTCCCAGCTTCCCCCCACCAGAAAGGAGATTAGTGCATAGGTGTGTGATGTAATTCAGCTCCAAATAGGGTCTGGGCCTATTAGACCCCAATATAAAACTCACCCAGGCTCCAAGGAAAACAGCAGAGCTCCCTCCTCATCACACCTCAGGCCTGACAGAGATGGGAGTGAATCCACTTGCTAATATTCCATACAACACACAGATATAAATGGCAGCTCAGGATGTAACAAAGGAGAGACTCATTTTGGGCAATTTAGTTCAGCTATTCCTTTTCCAAGTTCCCCAGTTTGCCCTGTTTCTATTACCCAGCCATGCCTCTGCTTTGCTTTTTATCTTGTCTTGCTGTCTGTCTCTCTGCTCATTCTCCTTTTCTTTTCCATTTGAAAATACTTTCTTTCTACTTCAAAGGTCTTTTAGTGGAGTGACAATCCCTCTGTTTTCTCCTCACCCATCACCTGCCAGGTCTCTGCACCTTCTTGTGACCACATGGGCAGCAACTCACCAACTTTTTGGCACTGACCCCGTCCCCAGCAGGGCCAAAGGACTGTCACAAACACATCCTCTTTACTCGTTCACTTAAGATCTTAAAATCATCCTGAGGGCACCAGAGGTAATGAAGACTGGAGCTCTTAATGCAAATTCCTGGCTCCAGGTTAGCACAGTGCAGGGCTTTCTGCAAGGCCTCCATAAAGAGGCTTTTAATTTAGCTCTAATAGGGAGGTTATTGTATGTTAAATAAATACTAATTGATTATTTAATATATATGCATTGAGGGTTAACTGCTATGTAATGAGCTCCTCTCCATTAGTGGGGCTGCTGCTTGTCAATTAATATGGGTTTTATAATCAATTGATATTTAACATGCCCTAACTTCCCTGTTTAGACTTAATGGGCCAGCATTTCCAAAGTGGACAATGCCAATAGTTTCTTCTTTTAAAAATTAAGAAAAAATATTTGTCAGAAGATCTACAGCAGGGTGGGAAGTTATGAACCTATTAAAAGCTCAGCAAACCAGCTCTGCAGAACTGGACACAGCCAGGTGAGTCTGCCCAAGCCCAAGAGCTGCACACAGCAGAAACCTCTGGAAATGGGAGAGGGGAGCCACATTCCCTGTACTTCTGTGCAACCTGGACTTGTTTTTCTATGGAGAGTTTCCCAGAAAATGCTCTGCCCCATTTCAAACTTTACACTTTGGCATGAGCTGGCCTTGGCCTCTGTGTGATCCTGGCTTTGCTCTCCAGTTACCCTGAGATAGACTCTGGAAATGGGATGTGCAATCCCCCTTTTGGAAACCACTGCGAGATAAACATTAGGGACAAGACTTCCAAGGATGGCCAGGGGATTTAGACATGCAGCTTCCATTTATTTTAATAAGCATCATGTCTCTAAGTGTCCCAACTGTCTTTTAAAACATCTCATGGCAAAGGCTTTATTCCCTTTGCCTCTCCTTCCCAAGCACACACAGATAAATCATGTGCAAGCTGTTAGTGGTTTACACCAGGGAGAAAACAAGGAAGTTTCTAATGAAAAGAGTGATCATAATGCATTTCCAACCATTATCTAACACTATTTCTTACTTAGTTTCCTCACTGGCAGCTTTCATAGGGTTTCACCATGCAGCAGAGTTTAGCTTAGCTTGCCAAAAATTCAGGCTGGAAGAGAACAAACAAGGAAGTACATCAGACACAGAAGTCTCAGTTCCCACCTGAGAGCATCTTTTCCAGGTTTGCTCTCTCTGAGCCCTGCACCCCAGCAGGCCACTCCAGGAGCTAAATGCTCCCTGTAAATATTATAATATTCCTAATCAGCAGGGCTGGGGCAGCACCAAGAGAACAGGGCTTGAACAGCACTCAGGCAGGGTTAGGATGCAGATAATAAAGATTGGAAAAAGAACAAAGAGGAGCATGTGGCCAGACCAGGGTTTGAAGTCTACATGCTGATTTATGCCATCCGAGGATCTGGCCCACTTAGATCTAATTTTAACATCCTTGACAAATTCCCTTTAACAGCAAACTGTCAAAAGGGAATCTTTCCTCTGCCCCTCACCCTTCCATCTCCAGGAGCTGCTCCTTGTGACAACACTGTTCTCCAGCAGTAATTGGCAGTATCATTCTATTATCACTTATTCTTAAGGCCTGAGGATTTCGTCCCTTGCAATTTTCCTGTTGTACAAATTCACATCTATTAGTTTAAGACACGTGCATGTTCCTGCATTTATTCCCTGAGTGTGTCTGAGGATGGAGACAGGACTCAAAGCTGAAAGGGCCCTGGTCTCACCAAAAATTAAAGGAAGCAAGAGGGCTAATCAGTGATGACACATCACTGTGGGTTTCAGGAGGAGGTACCTCTGGTGTCTCCAGCAAAACAGTGGCAATTCCCCTTATAAGCATTTTAAATGGATGATGATCCTAATGAACTTAATAGCATCACTATCCAAGGACAGCATCAACTCATTGCCATCCTGCATTCTGCAGAAATAGCTCCTCTTTAAACAGTGTGCCCCTGCTTTGAGCTGTAATGGTTTTTAAAAGTGTCTTAGCACACAAAGGCAAAATCTTTTTTGAAACAGGGTGGAATTGGTTGGTGATTATCACTGAAAAGCTGGCAGCCACCAGCTAACCTTCTAACAATGAAATATGGGAATTTACCTTCATGCTTCAGTGCTTGCTATTCAGCTGTCTACCAGGGTCTAAATCAATGATTCTACACCCTCCACTCAAGGTTTCTCTTTCAAATGCTGCAGATATGACCTTAAGTTCATCATCTAAACAATGCAGTTCACGTTTAATTTCATTAATCTAAGATCTTCCATAAAATTGCAATATGGCACCATACCTTTCAAGTACCTTCATTAAAATCCATGTTATTTCTAAATCCTATGCATATCTATGAGGTCATACGGTGTTTTATTAAAATGGATTTTTGAAAGGCTCAGCTCTTTTATCACCAATTGTCATAAGGTAGTTTACAATAAAAAAAAAAAATTAAAAATACCTAAATCCTTTCCAATCTCTTAGGCAATGAGCAGATTTGAACATTTCCGCAAATTAACACCTAATTTTTTTAGCTTTTTTTCCCCCAGGATTTGGAGAGGGGGGAAAAAAAATGAAATTATTGACCCCTCCTTGTTTGTGTATTTTCTGCTGTTTACTGTGTCTAGTACATTACCCTCTTGATACAAGCACGTGGGGAGGCAGCCTGTGGGAGCCCAGGATGCTGCTGTGAGACACTTCACAGCCCAAACTGTACATTCAATCCCTACCCACACTCTGAGGTGAGCCAGCAAAGTGGTCCTGCCTTCCCTCCCTCCACCTGGAGCATCCCAGGCTGTGCCAGGCTCGGTGGGAACAGCTCAGGGACACAGCAAACAATCCAAACCTCCCATTTTTTCCCAGGCTTCGCTGCACTTCTGGTTCCCACCAGTAAATTCTGCATTTCTGGAGCCTACCAAAGCCACTGGAGAACTTCTCTGTGTGCACGGGCTCAGTTTAGACCTCATACATTAAATAATTGCAAGGGAGGCTGAGTTGGAGCAATCATTGCTCCCTCCTTAATTAAAATTGCTGCTTAAACCTGAGTTCAGCACTCACTCTATCGACCTCTTCTGGAAAAATCCACCCCCCTCCCATTAATGCCAAACAAAAACAGATCCCTGGCAAAACCTAACACAAACATCAGAGCACTGAGATCCTTCTCAAAGGTAAAGAGGACACAAATGACAGTATGTGTCCAAAGATAAATAATGCTCCACGATGTTTCCATCTCTTCAGCAAAATACTAAGCATCCTGAAGAGACAAAGCTGTCCCGAGGTCCTGCTCTCACCCCCTGCACTGTTGTACCGAGGTTTCAGCAAGAGATGCTGCTCTTGAGGTGTCATTTGTGACAAACCTTCCCCTAAACTATTGCAGGATGACTTCAAGCCGATACCAGAATCAGCCAGCTAGGACTTTCGAACAGTTCTGAGCAGCAGCAAGCAGCCACTGTGCCGAGAATCCTCCCTCTGACCCAGTGCCCCGAGTGCCAGGTAACAGAGTTTTTAATCACTCACCCTGATTACTTATTCATGAGCCACCCCCACTTACTGATGCATATGTATGACTATTTTACATAGTCACACCCCTTAGCAGGAGTCCTCATGTGGTTCTTTAGGGTCGGTTTTCATCGGCCGCTACCCCTTTTTGGGCGGCTGTTCCTCAACCCCTGCTTTTCGGTGAGCACAATAATCACCATTATCGTGCACAGCTCCTGCTCTGCCAGCCTTGCAGAGCTGGGCAGGCTTTGCATGGCTCCTGTTTGCCTAAGTTACATCCTTTATCAGTTTCTGCAAGGTTGTGCTGTTCTCCTGCCCTTATCAGAGCCAAATGCTGTTCTGTTCTGCTGTCCTTATCACTCCCACAAAGCCATTCCCCGGCTGCAGTGCCACGCTCACGGTGTAACATTACTCTGAAGAAGCAATTACAGCTTGCAGAGCAAGGAACTAAAGACAGGTCACCTAAATGAACTGTGGGAAAAGTACATGAGAAAACAAGAAAATGTCTTCATCACTTTTCAGGCTTCAAATTGGAAAAACAGGGATCAATACAGCAGAACTTCATTTAATGGTGTGAAAAACAATCCACCCCAAGACAGGCAGGAATCACTTATTGCAAAACAAACAGGCCAATTAGGGCTGGGCAGGGCAGAGTGGGGCTCCAGCATGGAGCCATTCCTGCAGCCTGGGCTGCCTGAGACATCCCACAAGGGATGGAGACACCAGGGAAGGATGCTCCGAGGTCTAAAAAGCAAAATATCCCCCAAAATGGGCAGCACGGCTGCGTTTTGCTGATTTTTCTCCCCTGGTTTTTTCATCCATGCTCCTTCCCATTCAGGTCAGTGATGGCTGGAGCACTGGGCAGCTCTGGCTGGAGCAAGCACCAACACCTGGGCTGGGAGATGGGCACAGAGCCCTCACAGGGAAGAATTTCTCCCTGATATCCTGTCTAAACCTAGTCCCTGTCATTGTGCAGCCATTCCCTCTTGTCCTGTCACTCCAGGCTCTTGTAAAGTCTCTCTCTGTCTTTTCTGTCAGCTCCTTCAGGTGCTGAAAAGTCACAATTAGGTCACCCTGAAGCATTCATGGCCTTAAAACCTTCGGGGTCAGAGTCCAGAAGCTCAGTCCACTCCTCCTGCTGAGTGACTTCTTGTGCTGGAAGTTTTTCTTCATCTCTGGAGAAGCAGCAGCACGGAGTCCAGGACACCTGAATGCAGACATCTGCCACGGGAGCATTTTATTGCCTTTCCTGTCATTGCCACTGCCAGGCCCTGGAGCAGATTAAACAGATGAATTGAAGTGATGTAAAAGGAGTGTAAAACCTGCCAGGCTCCAGGGTGGGCCAAGTGAAATGGGGAAAGGAGGGTGGAGCTGACATTTGCGGGTGTAACCTCGTGTTATTAAAATAAAATTTTGTAGGAGGGGAAAGTATGTTTGCTTTGCACTACGTAATGGCTGTGAGAGCATATTCAAAATCAAGTATCTGTGAGGCAGTAAGTTATTGGCTTTTCAGTGTTTTCTCCTCCCCCTTGTCAGTCAAACACAGCCCCTGTGTCGCTGTGTCACGGGGCTGCTGCTCTTAAAGCACACGAGAATGCAGAGTGGACATCAGCTCTAAGTCTTAAAATCTAACTGGGAATTTATACTTGTCTTCAGGAAAAGAATCAACCCCAAAACATGTGGCCAAAGCCTCTGGATGCATTTCCAAAAAACTGCTACACACTGCAATTTTTCTCTTTCTTACTCTCCTTCTGACGAAACATTGGTTGTATTTTCTCCTTTTATTTATTGGAGTGCTAAATGGATTATTTCAGCAATAAATCAGGCCCTTTCATTACATTTTTAAGGTGTTGTCACTGTTATGAAGTACAGTGTGCCATCAAAATTAAGCTCAGATTGCATTACCACCTATTTTATAGATAGAGAATTACTTGATGGCTTTTTTTTCCAGCAGTCTAAGCACTTTGTGTCTTCCCTTCCAAGCCCTAGGTCCACAGGAATTTTCCTCCACAAGTTGTGAAATTCTCATGCACATTCTCTCACAAGTGCCTTAGGTTTTAAAACAGAGGGATGATATTTCTTTTAGCCCAAATTATCCACGTAAAACACAGGGAGGTCAGGGGTGGGAGAGACCTGAGCCCTCATCACAAACCTGAAACAAAGCAGCTCCTCTGTGAAACCCTTCAGCTGGAAGGACCTGCTCCATTAGAACCACTGGAATCTGAAATTATATATAAAGTTTTACAAAAGGTGTCCTGAATGGCATCTTTATGACATTATATTTAATATAGAAAATATAACTGATGTCAGGTGTAAAGAAAGGGATCCAAAACGCAGCCAAGGTGCTGCTCCACGGCCACGTTGTGCTGGGAACAGGCTGAGCTGCACAGGCCAGGCCAGGGGGACACAACTTTGGGTCACGCAGGTTAAATTCAGACCCCTGACCTCCTGCAGTTCTCTTCCCCCACTGCTGCCATCCTTCAGGGGCACTTCAGAGAATTTTTTCAAAAGTTTCAGAGCAAAGATCTGTTCAGCATTCCTCCTCTGTGCCTTTCCTTTCAATTGACACTAACATTTTTTTTTTTTGCCAGGAATTTTAGAATCCAGAATGTCCAAAAAGAAATGAATAAAGGATGTCTCACCTGAAAATTTTACAACCCTCTCCCACCTCCACCGTGCCTGTTCCTTTTGCATCCGCCCTGACATACTCTGGGAGCAATCCAGAGAAATTAGTGACATTACCCTCTGGTAGCCTGGTGACACTTATGCTCCAATCTTCAGAAAAGTGACTGCAAATCTGCAGCCACGTCTGCCTAGTGCTGCAGAAGTAATTTTAGAAAAGTAGCTGCTGCACATTATGGGCAGTACTTTGTGAGCTGTACGTGTCAGTGACCCACTGCTGCATCCTCTGGCAGAGCTGCAGAGCACTCCATCCATCTTCCCTTGCAGGCCAGGGCTCTGGCAAGGCAAAATCTTATGTATTATTTAAACCTTCCCTCTTTTTCTCCCCCTCCTCTGATTGTCCAGTTCAGGGACAGTGTCCTGCAGCTCTGCAGTGCCAGCCCTGCTCCTCCGTGGGTCCCTGGGCTCCCTGGGGTAACCGAGGTGGCTCTGGGCTCCCTGGGGTACCCGAGGTGGCTCTGGGCTCCCTGGGGTACCCGAGGTGGCTCTGGGCTCCCTGGGGTACCCGAGGTGGCTCTGGGCTCCCTGGGGTACCCGAGGTGGCTCTGGGCTCCCTGGGGTACCCGAGGTGGCTCTGGGCTCCCTGGGGTACCCGAGGTGGCTCTGGGCTCCCTGGGGTACCCGAGGTGGCTCTGGGCTCCCTGGGGTACCCGAGGTGGCTCTGGGCTCCCTGGGGTCCCCGAGGTGTCTTTGGGCTTCCTGGGGTAACCAAGGTGGATCTGGGCTCCTTGGGGTCACCGAGGTGGCTCTGAGCTCCCCGGGGTCATTGAGGTGTCTTTGGGCTCCCTGGGGTCACCGAGGTGGCTCTGAGCTCCCCGGGGTAACTGAGGTGGATCTGAGCTCACTGAGGTGGCTCTGAGCTCCCTGGGGTAACTGAGGTGGATCTGAGCTCACTGAGGTGGCTCTGGGCTCCCTGGGGTCACTGAGGTGGATCTGGACTCACTGAGGTGGCTCTGAGCTCCCTCTGAGCAAGGTGTTGTGGCTCTGCAGTCTGCAGGACTTGGCATCTGCCAAGAAAAAGAAGCAATAATTTCCTTTTAGCGCTCCAGGCTGGCTCTCCCTAAGAGCCAGAGGATGACGTGAGAGCTCGGAGATCCGGGCACCAAAAATCCCAACTGTTCCCAACTCCAAAGTTTTCTTGTTCGTTAAAGACAGAGAGGAGGAGCAAGTTGCTCAAGGAGTTAAATGTATTAAGCAATTTACAATTAATATAGAACTCATTCCAGAGATATCTACTAGAGAGTACAACAGGGCAATTAACCCACTAATACACTAGGCTATTACATCGCTATGTCTCTTATTTTAGCCTGAGGTGATTTGAAACGCATTGGATTAAAGGATATTACAGGAGATAGCATGAAAAATAGCTTAATGTAATGAGCCATCCCGTGATGTCTGCTATTAAAGATGATTTGCAGTTGAAAACTACAACATACAGTAGTTCAGCCATTTAGAAACATGAGTGTATTTAACCCTTTTCTGGCCTGTGTGTCCCCTACTTGAGTCGGTGCAAGAGTTTCTCTCCCTCTCCTCCCCCTCTCTCCAAATGCCTTTATCTGAGGATTATCAAATGCACCTTATTAAAGTACAACGGTATCTTTGGGAGATTGGTGCCTGAGGTTGATAGAAAACCAGTAATCTGCTAATAACTTTTAAAAATAGATCCCCGGGAGAGTAAATAGGTTATTTGACTGGCGACACGTTCCCGAAATGGGAACTTGTAACAAATTTCTCTGCTAGCCTTAGGCCTGTCATATCAGTTCCAAACGGTGACCCAGACACAACTGGGAAACAAAAGCATCTTATCTTAAAATCTATAACTGCACAGAAACAGCAGTACCCAGGGAGAGGAGGGTGAGCAGCTGGAAAAGTTCCTGCTGCCTCTGGAGCAGCCCTGCCATGGAGACTGAGCACTGCTGGTTCCAGTTCCCAGGAAAAATCACAGTGCTGGGAAAGCAGCTTCCACCTGGACAGTGGGCATTTCTCTTTCTCTCATTTCTGTGCTCTCCTCTCCGACTGGAAACGCGGTGGAATCATTGAATTGGTGCTGGCAGGCGTGATGGGTTTTGTCTGTGAGACAGGTGAGGCTCTGCATACCCCAGGCACAGTCTCTCTATCTAACAACCCCATTTACACAGAAATAGAGGTGAACAATACTGGCACTTATTTTCCCACCAGAAAAAAAAAAAAAAGAAAAAAAAAAAAAAAAAAAAAAAGAGGATTGTTTCTCCATGTTTCCCGTGAAAAAGTTTTTCTTCTGCAAACAAGACTGAAAACGAAAATCCCATGCACACCATTAAAGACATCCTAGGGGGACTGGGGGAAGAGCTGTAGGTAAAAATATTATGAAAAGATGAATTTTCTGGGCAGCTTTGCAGCTGGGTGAGGCATTCCAGAGCTGGGTTATCTCACCTGCCTCGACAGAGAAAATCCTACAGCCACTTCTTACCTTCCCTACCTGTCCTCATCTCCTCCCCATCCCATTTTCCACGAGGTCCTGCAGGTCTGTGGCAAATAGTGGATCTCCCCTTTTTCTTTTGTGATGTCCCCGGCCTTCTCAGAGCAGCACTTCCTCACTGAAACCCAAATAAAAAAGCTCTTGCTTGTAAAAATAGTATTTTTTAGAAGGATCAAACGAGGATTTGCATAAAAATAGAAGAACAATTAGCAGTGCAAAACAGCCCGATGTGATTACACTTCTCACTGAGGCAAGGTGCTCTTCACACAAGGGATAACTGCAGGGGGGCCAACAATTGCATGCTATCAGTACAGTTCCTCCTCTAAAAAAATATGTGAAGAATGGGGAAAAGAAGGAGAAAACAAAAAACAAACAAACAAAACAAAAACCAAACAACAAAACAAAACAAAAACAAACAAACAAAAAACAAAAAAAAAAAAAAAAAAAAAAACAAAAAAAAAAAAAAAAAAAAAAAAAAAAAAAAAAAAAAAAAAAAAAAAAAAAAAAAAAAAAAAAAAAAAAAAAAAAAAAAAAAAAAAAAAAAAAAACCAACCTTTCAGGCTGAGATTCTCCAGGACTCTAACTGACACATTTCTGCACCTAAATGGAAAGAGAAGCCAAAAATTAAAACAAATTAAAAAATTAAAAAAAAAATCCATTCCCCACTGACGTCCCCCTGCATCAGGGATTTTAAGCAGAGGGTGGTGCTTCCCGCAAAATTTTCCACAGGGGCTGGTGGTGGGGACCTTTTGTAATCGAAGTACTTGTCACTTGTCACTTTGGTGTCAGCAGCAGATGCCAGGAAGGACCCCCGGGCCCGGCCCTGCAGCTCTCGCTGCCCCCGGTGACTCGGGCGCCTGTCACTCCTCCTTTCCATCCCGCGGAACGAGCCGTTCGGGACAATCCGAGAGGATGACCAGGGCTTTCCGACCTTTTCTCCTCCAATTTGGCTGCCCGTGCTGCGCCAGGGGGAGGTGGCAATCTCGCTACGAGGAACAGACAAACTCATCTGGGTGTCACTCGCTGAGGCCGGCAGTGGCCGTGTCACCCGGCACCGGCGGCATCAGCGCTGTGATGGCCCCAGTTTGGGAGCAGATCTGAGCCTGCCCACTGCCCCCGGGCAGGATTATTTCGTGGTCAGCACAAAAGTCTTGTTGCTGTGTCCCTTTTCCTTTTCAAGTGTGTCTCTTTTCACCCCCTCAAGGGAGTAAAACCTGTGAGATCACCGAGTGCTCTGCACCACTTTGTAAATCAAACGGGAGATATCTTATGGTGACGGGGAAACTGAGGCACAGACAGGTAATGGAGATTTCCCCGTTCACTCTTATCCTGCAGCCAAGGGATGAACAGTGGAGGAAGGCAGATGGACACCCAGGGACAACCCCTGCCCTGCAGTGCCACCCCCAAACTGCTGCAGCTGTGCCAGCATTCATCCCACAGAGAGAAGAGGAGAGAACCCACAGAACCGACCCCACAGAAGTGTCCCCAACTCCTCCTGGTTCCTGCCTGGAGCACAGCAGGGCCCAGAGGCACTTCCACAAACAGCCAGCCCAAGGCACTGCCAGCCTGCTGATCAGCAGAGCAATTAATTAGTACAAATTCCAGCAGTAAAAATGCCCAGACTGGAGGATTCAGTGCCAGGACTGGCATCTCTTTCCAGCTCAATCCCCAGCCTGGCTTCCCAGCTCTTCCCTGCCTTCAGGGCAGAGCCCTGCAATGTCCCCCAGTACCATTGGTGTGTCTGACACCGAACACAATTTTTGGGCACAGGAGCCCAGTGGGCCGTGCCTGCTGCAGGAAATGCTCTGGAGCTGCCCTGGCACAGCTCAGCCCTGGCACTGCTGCCAGCACAAACCTTCCAAGCCCACCCAAACCCTCTGCTCTGCTCTCTGGATGGGGACTGGCAATTCCCATCCCTCTGCTCTCCTCCCTGAATGGGCACTGACAATTCCCATCCCTCTGCTCTGCTCCCTGGATGGGCACGGGCCGTGCAATTCCCATCGCTCTGCTCTGCTCACCGCCCCGGATAAGCCCTATCACTTCCCTTTCCTCCCTGGATGGGCACT